>ML785494.1:434551-451954 GCA_009831015.1 Picea engelmannii | reverse complement strand
AAATTATATATATAATATGAGTGAATTATGTTTTAACCATAAAAAATTGAAATACAAAGATTGATTCCCTCCACTCTACTATAACTAATCACCAACTAATAAAGAATCACTTTTATTATGTTATATCTTTGGACTCTCCCTTTCCCTAAGTGTTTGCAATAAGATGTACAACTTGACCATTGTTAAATTCAATTTTGGGGACATCCGTATTCCATACCAGTGGACAATCGACCTGATAAACCATTTGGGTTTGATCGCTGAAGTAAGAAAACCATGTGAAGAACGCTTAGTTCTCGAATTCTTTATCAATCCAATGAAGCAGCCTCCGAACTTTTCCATACGCAACCTTCTCAGACTGACCGGACTGGAACAACGGCACACAAAACCCACTAATACTTTCAAATTTTCCAGTTTGCCAGTCTGTAAGACTGATCATACTTTCAAATTTTCAAGTTTGCCAGTCTGTAAGACTGATCACAGGCATGAATCTGATGTTGGTACGGTGTACCTCGCGCTTACATACTAGTGGACAATCGAAAACCATGGGAAGAGCGCTTAGTTCTCGAATTCTTGATCAATCCAATGAAGCGGCCTCCCAACTTTTCCTTACGCATCCTTCTCAGGCTGACCGGACAGGAACAACGGCACAAAAACCTCACTTATACTTTCAAATTTTCAAGTTTGCCAGTCTGTAAGACTGCTCACAGGCATGAAGCTGATGTTAAGTACCGCGGTAATGGCGTGGGCGGTGGCTTCCGCACTTGCCTTTCAACTGCCATGGCTTTTGAAGAAAATCCAATAGAGGCAGATCATGGATTCATTGATGAAGAAGTCTATTTCAATCATCTGAAGAGGTCTACGAGCGAGAATTCCTTGGCAGAAGGCAAAAGACTCCATGCCCATATGATCGCCAGCGGGTTCAACCCCAGCACCTTTATTCGAAACCACCTTGTCAACATGTATGCCAAATGTGGATCTGTTGATGATGCCCAACATGTGTTTGACGAAATACCTGCGAGAAATGTGATTTCATGGAATACCCTGATATCTAGTTATGCCAAATCTGGAAGCCTGGAAGATGCAGTTGAACTCTTTGACAAAATGCCTGAACGAGATTCTGTGTCCTGGAACGCAATCATTTCAGCTTGTGCCCAGCAAGGCCACAGCAGGGAGGCTCTGAAGCTTTACTGTCAGATGAAGCATGCAGGTTTGAGGCCAGACCAGTTTACATTGACAAGTGGTCTGAATGCATGCGCCAACTTACCGTCTCCGCAATGCGGTGCGCAAGTCCATGCTGAGGTAATGAAATTGGGATTTGAATCGAATGCCTTTCTGGAGCCTGTTCTTGTTGAAATGTATGTTAAGTGTGAGAGAATGGAGGATGCAAACCAAGTGTTTGATCAAATCTGCGTGCCTAATGTTTTCACATGGAATTCTTTGGTTGTCGGTTATGCCCGATGCGGTAGGTTAGAACGTGCTAGGGAATTGTTTGATATGATTCCTGAGAGAGATGTGGTCTCTTGGAATACAATGATTGGGATCTATGCCCAACATGGGTATAGTGAGGAATCCCTCAAACAGTTTTGTGAAATGTATAGGTTAGGCATGAGGCCGAATGATATCACCTTCGCTAGTGCCCTCAGTGCTTGTGCTAGCTTACACTCCATTGAACAAGGTAGGCATCTACATGGCTTGATAATCATAAGCGAACTTGAATTTGATGTCTTTGTGGGGAGTGCCCTTGTGGACATGTATGCCAAATGTGGGAGCTTGAGCGAAGCACTTCGGTTGTTTAACCGAATGCCGGAACGGAATGTGGTTTCGTGGACTGCTGTAATTGCAGGATATTCCCTGCTTGGGGATGGAGAGTCGGCATTGAGAATGCTATCTCAAATGCAAAAACAAGGAGTAAGGCCAGATCAGTTCACCTTTGCAAGTGTCCTGGGTACATGTGCCACCTTAGAAAATGCCAGACATGGCAATCGGGTGCATGCCCATGTCATCAAGACTGGGTTTGAATCATATGTCCCTGTAGCCAATGCTCTTGTTACCATGTATGCTAAATGTGGGAGTATAGATGATGCACACCTTGTGTTTGATAAAATGGTTACACGAGATGTCATTTCATGGACATCAATCATTACAGGCAATGCCAAATTTGGCACCTTAGAGAGTGCGCGCCAATTATTTGATACAATGCCTACAAGGAATGTAGTCTCTTGGAATGCGATGATGGCAGCATATGCCCAGGTTGGGTATGGTGAGAAAGCCCTACAGCTTTTTAGAGAAATGCAGTTGTCAGGAATGAAGACGGATTGGATCACCTTTGTTAGTGTTTTAAGTTCATGTGCCGGCTTAGCAGCTTTGAAGCAGGGCAGGCAGGTCCATGTACACACCATCAGAAATGGACTCGAGTCAGATGTTTCTGTGGGTAATGCCCTTGTTACTATGTATTCCAAATGTGGTAGTATAGGAGATGCTCTTTGTGTGTTTGATAATATGCCCGAGCAAGATGAAGTTTCATGGAATGCTATGATTACAGGATATTCCCAGCATGGGCATGGCAAAGATGCCTTTCAATTATTTGAGCAAATGCTACAGACAGGCATTAAACCAGACCACATCACCTTTGTAGCTGTTCTCTCTGCATGCAGCCATGCAGGCCTAGTGGATGAAGGTCATTATTACTTTAATTCCATGAGTCTAGATCATTCCATCTCACCTAGAGCTGAGCACTATGCCTGCATGATTGACCTTTTTGGCCGTGCAGGGCTGCTGAATGAGGCCGAAGACTTTATTAATAAAATGCCATTTGAACCCAATGCTAATGTGTGGGGAGCGTTGCTTAGTGCCTGCAGAATCCATGGCAATCTGGAGCTGGCAAAACGTGCAGCAGAACACCTTTTTGAATTGGAACCGCATGATTCAGGAACATATGTGTTACTAGCGAATATATATGCCACTGCCGGCAAGTGGGAGGATGCTGCAAATATGAGAAAATTGATGAAAGAAAAGGGTGTGAAAAAGAATCCCGCATGTAGCTGGATTATGGTCAATAATAGGGTGCACACATTCATGGTAGAAGACAATTCACACCCACAAATGGAGGAGATCAATGCAATGTTGGAGAAACTTGTTGGGCAACTAAAGAAAGCAGGATACGTGCCAAACACTGACTTTGTTCTGCATGATGTGGAACAGGAACAGAAACAACAGTCACTCTTCCACCATAGTGAGAAGCTAGCTATTGCTTTTGGCCTTATAAGTACACCACCTGGAACACCTATCCAAATTTTCAAAAACCTCCGCGTGTGTGGTGACTGCCACTCTGCAATCAAGTTCATCTCCAATATTGTTGGAAGAGAATTGGTTGTAAGGGATGCCAATCGTTTTCATCATTTCAAGGAGGGACTGTGCTCTTGTGGGGACTATTGGTGATGAAAGAGAGACAATATTTCCAAAAATTCTGCATTTCTGGCATTGACATTGAAGAGTGCATATAATTTCGTTTCAAACATAAACAACTCCATAAAAGTGATCACATGGATAACGATTTGATGTGTGCTAGCCTAGATTACTTGTGATTGAGAAGATCTCAACTCCAGGACCTTTTGTACCTAGAGAATATAAAAGACATCGTGAATTGCCGGCAGGAGGAAAAGCAGAATCCAATATTGTATTATTTGCTGTCCAACCTGAAATGCAATCTTGGCAAATGCCAGAAAATACACCTCCAGAAATTAAATTGTAACTGCGATTACTTTCCTTGGTCAATAAGGTCCCTAGGGTCTAAGATTGGGTTCATATTGCTACTTAAGGGCTAAGCTTCTAAACTCGTGGAGTGGGAACTTGGGAAGTCACATGCTTCTCTATGATGATTGCCACATGAGATAATGGAATTCATTGCTCTGTCTAATTAGGAGCAGGAGAATATTTAACGAACCCTACTCAGTCCCCAAGGGAAAAGAGGGGCTGTATAATTTGAACGGTTACTTGGGAATTTGATATTGCCATTTTCTGTGTTAATTCGTGGAAATTTTCTGCTATTGAAATATTAGTTTCCAGTTTTTTAAGCATTTAATAATTCTTAGTCTTTAAGCAGTGGCATTGGCTTGAAGTCCTTTTCACATGTGACGCATCCTTCCGCTAAGCTGCTATGATCTCCCTGCAGGTGCGGCCAAGAATGTTCAGGATCCCCCAACTTTAAGTAGTCTGATGGGACTTCAGCCTAAGTGAGGATGATATCAATGTTTATTTTCTATTTCCCTCTTTTGGGTTCAAGGATGATTTATTTATATTTCAAATTTATGTGCAGTACTATGAAATAGATTGCATAGGGCATATTCTAAGTACAAGCAGAAGAACTAGTCTCATGAGCCAGTGTTACTGTCTAGTGCCTATAAACACATCAGCAGTTAGTTCATTAAATTTAGAATTGCTTAAATAAATTTGCAGTTGGGTGGTACACAGTTAAATCAAGTATTTCAAATTCTTTGCTTTTAAGGCCTGGCACTTAAACTTATCACAAAAAAGATCTACAAACCAATTTAAGTTTGTATCACCATTATCAAGTACCACACCCACTAAGCCACTTAGGCAAGTTACAACTTTGGTTTTAGTTGTGAACACCACTTGCGATAGTGAAGGTGCTTCATTCTAGCCATCAGTAAACTTTTCAAGAGGCCTAGCACGTCTAGGCCCTTTCCATTTGACCTTGAGTAATGCTCCTATTTTGAGTTTCGTTGGGAGCTCTGCTATAGCGAGACTGTCTCGAGTCTCCAGAAATTGGAAGCGGGAAATGAAACTGGAAACGACAACGATATGAGAAACAAGTCTCAGAGGTTTTGGGAATAGGAAACACTACCCTGTAGAACCTGGCGCCTAGTAGCATATGTAAAAATAGTTAAGAAGTTGTGAATCCAGACAACATTGGAAATGAGTAACAAGAAACAACTTCAGGAAATATTAAATGGCTTTCAGAAACAACAAATGGCCCGGAGAAATGAGAAATGACCCTAAGAAACCAGAAAAGTCCATGTGAATGAGAAACAGTGCAAAATGGTGCCATACACATTAATCCATTTTGGATGATGTCTGTCTGGGACACTCGTTTGTCCCTTTTTGTGTTTCTAAGTCACTTTTCCCAGAAACAATAGGGGGGAGATCTGGTCTCTGGTAACATGGATGAAGACATACGACCCAAGTGCTCCATACGATCAATCAAATGACTTAGATTAAATTGATCCTAATCAACTAGAACTTTGATATGCAATGCATAGTTGCCAATGAATATAGCAAATATATTCTTTAAATAGGAAGGCAAGTGCATAGACATACCACTTTCAATGCCCCAGGATGAAGATCTCTCACAGCAAAGAACGGTACAGAAAAGATAAAGATTGCTTTGCTTAGACCCAGTCATGATACGAGACCAAATCCATTGCTTTATTAACATATTGTAATTATCAAGTGAACAATTCATAGAACTGTAGATGGTTAGATGAACATGACCAAATAATATAGTTGTATTTGATCTCTTGTCTTATATCTGGAGGTTGAAAAATAACAGGAAGACTATTTCTATTGTCCCAAACTTGCTTCGCTGTTTGAGACATCTTACGTGGGAACACCAACTTTTTGGAAATGGTTCCTCTTCACAGTTCTCTACTGAAAAGTAAAACTATTCATCAATAGTTACCTTCTTCTTGACCAGGCTAGTTGTAGAATCTTACCAATTGTCACTTTGATACCATGGGGTTTTCCACTTGACCTTGTTTGTGTTTTGTCATACGATACATACCACAATTTTGTCCTTCCATTTTACCATAACTGTCCTTCCTTCTGAGTTGAGTCATTTGCAAAGGTTGAATGATGATGCCTTGAAAGGCTTGATCTTAATGACCATTGGAGGTCAAGTTGTTCGTTCCAGATTTGAGTTTCTGAAGTACAAGTCATTCGTTTAACCTAAAGGCATATGAGATCGGGTAAATGGCTTAAGTCAAAAATATAAAAGACAGAGAGGGTAAAGGAAAAGGCACGAGAGACTTCATTTTCACAGGTCACGTGAGGTGAAGGAGAGAAAAATCAGATCTTATTTTTCAGCATTGGCAAAAAAGAGGAACCAGGTCGCATGCATATCAAGGCAGCGTACGACAGATCCACAGCAGCAGATCTGTAAAGCTGGTCACACGTGTGAGTAGCAGGCCGCATTTCTTACAGTATGCTGCACGCATTTCAAGACAGTCGCATTTATTACAAGTATAGATCCATACAGATCCGTATAAGTCCGTACAGATCTGTATGAACAGTCTCAGCGATTGGCAGCATGCAAATCGAGGCACTGTGGTGTAACTGGTTTGTAAGTTTGGATTTCTGGATTTATTTCTCAGAGCCATTGGAGCTCTTGTAAGTTTCGAAGTTGAAGTTATTTGAATGAAGAACTGATCCGGAAGAGCAGAAATAATTGTGTATTGTGTGTAATTATTTTTCTAGTTTTTAGAGAGTTAATAATTTCAGCAAAGTAATTAGCAAAGTAATTAGATCTGATCTGTTTACTTAGTTAGCTGATTTTAGAAAAATTAACAATATTAAGCAAATTAAAGTCCTGGGTAAATCCAGATTGATCATTAAATATATAGTTTCAAGAACCTCTCCTTCCAACATTCACCTCATATCCATCATTGCTAGGATTCATCTGCTTTGTCAGAAGTTTGAATCATTTGTCAGAAGTTTGAATCAATGGAGTAATTTCACTTACCCCGTGAACATAATGGACTAGCAAATAAAAGGGCAAATAGAGCTTCTCACCACCCAAGTTGTGGATATCAATTCTACTTAGTATGTCCATGCCATACCTTGACCATAAAGTTACCACTCCCCTCATCACTGAGATTAATATAATAAGGGGATTATATTTATCATTCCTCGGGATTAAGAACAAGCACCCTCTCAACACGTTACCCTCATCTTTCATGTTAAAATCATTGAGATAAATGGAGTCCCATATCAGGATCTCCGCCTTCATTGCAAGGATAGCAAGGATACGATAGGCAGTTACTTATTGCACAACCCATCTTATTCCCACGATGGATTACGAATGTTTTGAGTGTCATCTATGGATGAGTGGTGGGATTTTTCGTCATTCTCCCTCGTTCATGGGTATTCTCAATTCTGTTTCGAAGCTCATCTATCTGTCTAAGGGATCTGCCTGTCCTTGGGCTTTCCTTTCTGGTAGGTTGGGTTTCCTTAATTTGCGCTCTAGGGTCCTAGTTTCTATGGCCTCGCTCCCCATTGAGGGCCTTTGTGGTTTTCAAACTTCCTTCTGGTCAGTATATATGGTGTCTGACTACGTTCTCATGGACTCACATGACCTCTTGGAATTCTGTCTGTCGCTCATGAGGATTGAAGCCTTGGTTTCAGCTCTGTCTTCTTCCTTTTGTCAACATAAGGAAGCAATTGGCAAACAGGAGGTTAGCACCTAGTTTAAATAGGTGTTGTTTAACTGTACTACGAAATGGTTTTTTTCATAGGAATCCGATGACATAAATCTTCATGAAATCATTATTTTTTGTTATTTAAAATTTATTTCTGAATGTAGAAGTGGATTCAGTATRCTGAAAAACCTTRGAGCACTGGAATTATWTAGAAATAATCACTCGCATCTACAGATCTAACAATTTCTTGCCGAATTTCGGATAAATATTCCYGAAAAATATCACCAAAAAATAGTCATTTTGTAAAACTTTTAGACTACAACATTTAAATATGACATCATCATGGAGATTCTTCATCAACATAAGCAACAATTTAATGTGTTGAAAGTAGATCATAGCACCACATCTTGGGACCACGAAAAAAAACCTATCACCATGCTTGCAACCTCTCTATCTTCTCTACCTCTTGGCCCCTCGTGGCTTCAGCTTCAATTAGCCCCTCCTGGCAGTTTCGATGAGCAGCAGTAGACTGAAGGACTGAAGAATTTCATGGAGAAGCCCAAGGCAAATCTCTCAATAACAGTAGATATCTAAACTCTCACTAGTCCCTGTATATTTTCATTCAGTATGGCTTATGCCGTTTCTTTATGCTACTTATGGATAGTAATTTCAAAAGTATTCTCTGCATTTTGTATATTCTTGAAGGCCACTAGCTTCAAGTAGACACAGTAAATCTTTATGTAATCTCTAAACAACCCTCCAGTGGCAGGCGACTTTTTATGTACTACACTGCGAGCTTAGGCTAGAGTTTTTTTATTAATAAAATTTCATAGTCTTTGTGAAAAAAAAAAGAACATTAATTTTATATTAATATTTTATTAAAAATATTTTTTTAATTTACATATAATTTTTTATTTTTATGAAAAAAAACAGGACATTAATTTTATATTGATATTTTATTAAAAATATTTTTTAAATTATATATTATTTTTTATTTTTATGATTATGATTTTTATAAAAACATTTTTTTAATAAAAAAACATAATCACTATTGTGCATTTTAATATTAAATTTTCTTCTAAATTTTATGTTTGTTTTATTAATATAATTTTAAAAAATTAATTATATTAAAAGACATTAATATTGGTTTTCTCTTATGTTTATTTTATTAATATAATTTTAAAAAATTAACTATATTAAAAAACATTAATATTGGTTTTTAAATCATATATATATACTAATAATGAAAATAAATTAATTGAAATATAAAATATATATATTCGATGTCACCATTTTCATAGGTATAATCCATTTGTTTAATAAATATAAAATCAGATTTAATTTTTAATTTAAAAATAATAAGCACAAGTTTAGCATAATAAAGATATTGTAGATTGCTCTAAATTATTCCTTGTCAAATATTTGTTCGAGAAAGCTAAAAATCATTTTGATGATATTACTTTACATGAATCGCTATCATCATCGTCATAATGAAGTAAAATTTTTGGCTATCATCATCGTCATAATGAAGTAAAAAATTTGGCATGTGAGTGCAATGACAAGAGAATAAAGCCACAAACTATTATAATTCAATTTATGTCTCTATCAAATCTTTACCATTTCTTTCAATATTAATCCTCATTTGTTTGTCTCTAGTACTTTATAACTAGTTATATATATATATATAAATATTTCATATTAATAAGAAAAGCCAAAATATTTTGACTTTTAACTTTATATTTTTGAAAAGTTTTTGAAAGTGCTACTCGAATTTTATCTATATTCAGTTTAATTGATTAGACATGTGTGGAAACCAATTTTATAAAGTTAAATACAATATTTCACACATATAATAAAATTAAAAAATAAACTTTCTAAATTTGAATTTAAATTATTTATATTAAAAACTCATCCTAATTATTAATCATTTTCAAAAAATTAAATTATAAAAAAATTATTAATTTAAAAATTATTAACTTAACCTCATCTTAATTATTATCATTTTCTAAAAATTAAATTATAAAAAATGTGTTAACTTTCATGTAGAAGTGATTTTTTTAAATTATTACCCACCTCGACAATAGATATATAGATACATATAGATATATCTATATTTTGGCAGATTGGATGTCAAGCAAGAGGCTTGCTTGCTTAATGCTTGCTTAATGTTGGGTTAGGTGTTGGGTAGCATGCCCACTCCGTGTTTAATAGACTGTGCTAGTGAGTCTCGGGTTTTCACTTTTCATTCATTTAGGTAGGGGCTTGCCATCACATAAATATAGGCATCTAAATTCGACTTTGGCGTTAGAAGATGCGAAACCTTGAAAAAAAGGTATAACCAGATAAAGATAAAACACTTGTTAACGAGGTTTGTTTCACAAAACTATGATTCATCCTCTATTTGAAAGGGGTCCCTATCCCAAACAAAAGTGAGCGAATAAATTTCCTTTGCTTATTGAATTTAACACTTTGACAAGGGTGCGCTAGCAGGCTCAACCAAAGGGAGAGGGATTTTTCACTTTTTTTTTCTTAATCGATTCCGCAAGTAAACTTTTAGTAAACTGAATTCCACAAGGAAACTCTGTGATAGTTCAAGCTTAAATATAATTTTATGAACTCCTCTATTCTAGGAAGTGATTTTATTGTGAGTGATTCGTTCTGTCCTTTGCAATCAATAGGCCTTATGAAAGAATCTGAAGGAAAGATTGAAGGCCCGGGGGGATCGATGCCCCTGAAGAACATAACTAGTCAGGGATGATTTTAGGGGCTAAATTTCGCTCGTGGGATAATTTTCCATGGTTTTTCTTAAAATAAGATTCGTTATTCTAAAAATGATTCGCCCAAATTCTAAAGGATAAAATTATTTTATTTTAAAAATCGCCAAAATTTTATACAAACTATATAAAATCCTTAGACATTTGAATAATTTTACAAAAATATCGCCAACATTTTATAGTTGGGATATGAAGGATTAGTAAGATTCGCCAAGGTTTCTACATTTTAAAATAAATTTCCATCCTTAAAATCATCCCTGTAACTAGCCCTATAAAAAACTGGTTTTTCCCGATTGCAAAAAGGGGAGCAATTGGTTCAGCTTCACTACTATCTTGGTGAGAACACATTCCACCCTTGCTATTTTGAAAATGGATCAATTTGGCTAATTTTTTTTCTCTGTGAAACTCAGGTTATAAGACTACCTTCCTTTTAGGGACATGTGGGGACAATATAAAGCAGGAGCAAGAGAAAATGCCCGGGATAATAGAAAGACTAGGAATGGTTGAATGAACAATGTGTCTCCCAAACAAAATGATTGTGGGACCAATTTCCCACGCCTTGCTTGTATCCTAGTCGCTTCGGGGCGGGTAAATAAAAGAATAAGAGTTTCCATCTCTAGATAACTCTATCGAGCGAGCGAGCGAACACCCTTTATTTATTACTTTGGTGGAAGGCATGCAAAAATGATATTGATTGACCTCTTAGGCAGATAGATATATGCTTAGGCGGATGAACGAAATCTGGAATTGACGTGCAACTAAGGAGCCTACTTTTGGCTTTGGAACTGCTAAAGTGACTGGAGGATATGAATTTGGAATTGGATTTGCTTCTCTGTTGGCCATGTCGTCCTTCTCTAGCTAATACAGATCCTCCCACTGATTAATATTGATTTACATTGAATTAGTTCCGGCAGGAAGAGGAAGTGCTCCAAATTTTTTTACGAAGTAAGTGTGCCTCTAATTCTCTATCCTTATCTAAAGCTTTAGAACCTTGTTAATAACCAATTCTTAGGATTTGACTTTTATTTCAATTCTTTCTCTTGGTCCATGGGTCAATCGAGTGTGAAAACTATGGCAGACACCTATACACATTCATTTTGATCTCTATCCATTACACTATCCATTCACACCTATATCGATTCTGACTCCCAACCAATATCTCATATATAAGCAATCAACAAGACACACTTATAAGTTACTCATCTAGTGGGGGGGCTAGGAAGAGAGGAATGGGAAACTTGATTCAACATTTTCAATTTATTGGGTTTATATGCTCAGGGTTGTCCTCCAAATGGCATTGGATTTTCTTAGACTCTCGACCTAGAAGGAAATAAAATAGAATAGCAGGTCTTTGCATTTGCTCCTTCTCTTTCGCTTTGGTAGGCCACTTACCTTTACTAGCCACTTACCTTCGCTTTCGCTTTGGTAGGACACTGACCTTTTATTCCACCCTTGTTCTTAGGAAATTAGAGAAATAAGGTAGCTTGGGTAGAGCCTAGAGTAACAACCCATTGGCAAGTAAGAAGGCAAGCGAGAAAGAATGAAATAGTCAGAAGTAGGAAACATGGCAAGTCACGAGGCAAGTACTCCAACTTGAACCACGACAAGTCATGAGGCAAGTGCTCCAACTTATAGTCATGCATGCACATAAGGGTTAGTGATAAATCTCCTTAGTTGCTTAATAAATCAATCCCCGAAAATGCCCGACCGTATAGCTATTTCTCCAAATATACCCTCGCCTTTGTGGTACCCATTGAGTAGCGATTCTCTTTGAGGAGCAATAACCAATGATGAGTGGATAGGCACGTATATTAACTAGGAAGAACCCTTTTCCACTGACTTTTCCATCGATAGGCCACCTTTTCACTAGCAAATTTACCATCTTGATACGCCACCTCACCCATCGGATGGATGAGCGACTTAGTTCCTTTTCACTAGTTCAATTTTCACCCTTCTTCTTATTCCCATACTCTTATGATTTTTCTTTGGTCATTGGTCGACTAACTCCAATCCTCTTATCTCCTTCTTAACTCCTATATTCTTATCTCTGTCTTATCTATCCATTCTCTTACCTTCTATCCTCTTAGAAAATTAGACCTCTATTTATGTCAATCTCTTATGGAATGATTCATTTCCAAGATAATAGTGAGTGTCACACAACTCAAAAAGTCTATTCAGATGAGGCAAATCCGATAGACACATACCCCAATCTTTTATAGATTGATAGAAGAGAGAAATACTTTTAGATAAAGGATTAATATATAGTCTATTTAGATTAAGGATTAATAGATAGAAAGGATTTAGAGATAGTATAGATTACATATAGAACAAATTCCTCTCACTTATATATCTTAGAACCTGTAACTCACTCTATAACGAGCTCATACATATAACTCTAACTTATATATAAAGGGGAATACTTTATTATGAGATAAAAAGGTATATGTATATTTATATAAATATAGGAATAGATAACTTATAAATAACAAGTATAACCCACAACCTCTATAAAAAAAACCTAACCCAATAGATCACTAAGAAATCAAAGCAAGGAACAACCACCTCTAACTACCAACCTCTTACTTCTTAGTTCGAACTAATAACTACAAGGTCTAACTCAATGTCACTAGCTACTATAGAAATAAGAATAATAAGAGATCTTGTTTCAGTTGAAGAAGAAAGTGTTGTTAGCAAACTATAGCTCTGATAGAAAGTGTTCAAGTAGAAATAGTAAGCAGGATCGAGATCGAACTGAACTCATACTAAGACTAACCCTTTGACTAAATCCTAGTATACCACCTATTACTATAGAAGAGATCTATAACAAACTATGAAATCTCGCTACTACAACCTCAAATACCAGATCTTCTAACCTCACCACTAATGAGAACTAGGAATCTAACTACATTAATAGAACTAGAAAATAGAACTAGGTAGTAATCACAATAATAATCTCTCTAGTGTGATATGAGACCACTCACCCCCAAGATAGGGAGGATCACCAAATTGATAACCAAGTATAAATAGTTATAACAAAGGCTAACTAGCAAACCCCTTACCTTTAGCTCCTACTTTATATCTTGACCCCATATCCTTACCCGGAGCTCCTACTTAATATCTTGACCCGATATATAGTATAAGACTTTATATACCCAGTAGGATGGAAGAAGGAGATTATGACGATCCCCATTAACAGAGTCAACATCCCCAAGCCCAGATAACACAACTACCACCGGGTTACGATTTATTACTCACTATGTATTGCCCCTCAATATAGTAGGCTCGACCAACAACTAGACATTGTTATTTATATAATATTTCCACTAGAAATTCAGGCCAACCCACTAGATAACTCTACCAACTATTGGGAACTATATCAACTACCTATCAGGGAATTAGAGGGAATGAAACCAAAGGGAACGCTCAGAGGACCTAGGAAGACGTATCGGAATAAGAATTACACCTAATAAAAATGGATGGCCTCCTTACCACCCTTGCAAATGAAATTGGCCTTAGAGATCTTTTAGCAAGAGTTTCCCTAGTCACTAATATCCAGACTCACTACATATTTAAAGCAAGGAATAAATTTTACCACGAACATTAAGATTTCTCTTGCTTGGATCTATGAGCTCATGCTCTAACTATGGAATCTAGGAGATAGATAGTGGAGTCTTTACATTAGGACAAAGGGATAGAAAGACTAGGAAAGTATATTATGTTAGAAAGACTAGGAAGTAGATTATGTTAAGAGACTGTATGACTCCTTAAGAAATCTTAAGTAGACTTTAGGAATCTCTTTAGTCAATATAATGTATATCTTATGATGTGTAGGATATATTAAGTATTAACAAGAGGAAGAAGATAGAACTACATCTATTACTAACCATTCAATCTATAACCAAACCCCTAACTAAAATAGAACCTCTTATGTATCAATATGATAACCTCGACACTAACAAACTCATAACTAGCTAGGATTCAATATAACTAGCTAGGATAGGATAGAGATACATGTAGGAATATAAAGACCTCACCCCCATATTAAGTATACTTGTTGTTCCATTACGAAAAGGAGAGTCAATTTTTCCTTGTGGACCGGGAAGGAATGCAATTTCAAATCTTCCCTTAGGAACTCAAGTCAAGCCTTAGGAACTCAAATATGGTCCTTCCTTCATAACATGTAGGGTAGAGACCGATCAAAGAATTAGCCCTTAGACATTGACGGATACCAAACATAGCAAATACTATTATATCTTTGTCCCTAAACTACAAGAAAATACTAGAACAAGGAGATACAGAAATAATAGTAATCCAGTAGAAAAAAAAAATAGAAATCAACAATAACACCAACTTGTACTCTAACCTTACCATCGTCTACACACGCCTTACCCACTACTATTGACTATTTTCACCCTTACCCCGAATAGACGAATAAACACAACACCATATGACCATGAATAACATACTCAAATTGTCAATTAACAATTCCTTTTATTATACACCACGTATCACACAAATTATCCCTAAGGCACACAGAGACAAATAAGGTCCAAATGCAACGTAAAATGGTTACATTTACATGCCCGATCTTGCTGCGGGTTTATCCTACCCTTTGATTTGAACGGGATCCTCCTACATACATGCTGAGGGAAAACCTTTGATGCGGTACCACTTACTCATGAGGGCGAACGAAAGTGCGGTATGTCAATGCCCATGATTTCTTCTCTTTGATAGACAACCGAGGAAATAAAAATACAGCCTCAACACCAGAGGAAGTTCAGTCATTAGATACTTTAGCTCAACCCAAGCAATCATGTGCAGGGTTTTTATTATCAACTGTCAACAAAACCCACCAACAACAAGCACCATGGAAGAAGGCAAGAGATGAACAAATAGATACAATATATGAACAAATAGTTAGATACAAGATATGAAAAAATACCCTATGATTACTAGCTTCGATAGCTTTATGATAGCCTACCATAACTACTACCTTTTATCAATAGCGGATAAGAGGAAGAGTGATGAAGAGTAGATGAAAGCCTATGAATTCTCTATGTTCACAACCCTCATTAGAAAGCTTCACTAGCCTCATTATCAAGGAAGGTTTACTAGTATTATTCTCAAGGTTCAACACAAGCCTTATGAATGAGGAATTGACACATGGATGCATCAAGTCACCCTTCTTAGAAAATTACACATGTAAGTCACTATCCCAATTCAAAAATCCACGAGGTACGAATCAAGACAGAATAATCAGTGGGAATCACTAAGGAATCCTTAGGAAAACACTAGGGAATCATTACTAGTAGTTAAGTAGAAACCAATCCTTATTATGGAAAAGTTCAACCAATCATGATTATTCAGTCATCAAAGGTTGAAGTATGCATCGTTATTATAACATTGATACATTATCGCTCTCTACCCGATATTTTATGTAATGTAAAAAAAGGTATATCTATATATATGATGATGATGATGATGATAGTAGTCACTTTTATTTATGAATGGACTGTGGCGGTAGGAAATTTTAAAGTAGTATTAGTTGGAACTACTTAGGTATGCTCTTCCAGATATAGATGAATAAAGAAGTAATAAAAGTTGGAATAGGAAATAGTAAGTCTTATGCTTTCTATAGTTATAAGTCCTCCTATAGCAATAAGTCTGTAGCTTTATATTATTCTGGGAAATCTTATTATTTTAGATAGTTACGGAACTAGATTTTGGGAATAAGTCCTCCACTTGAAGACTACAAATGGGCCAAATCCGAGCTATGGAAAAGGGGATAATAATTCAACTTTGAGAGCAAAGTTAATCTGGAGAAATTATTCACTTCATATTGAGTCTGCATCCCTTTGTACTTTAAGTCTGAGCACATTGTTCAACCACCAAGATCTTCCCTACTTGTTTGAGAACCTCATTGTCACTCTTATATGAGCTTGCCTTTGGTGGAGGATTGAAGTGGTGGAGGCCCAGCTGGAAGGAACTTAGTTTCTCAGTGCTGAACCATGCCGACACAGAAGTTTGTAATTCGTTCACTTATGTTGATTACATTTTAATAGAAATACTCTTTTCTCATCCAATTAATATCTTGTGAATATTTGAATTGTTATTCCATGGGCGTATTTGTTATGAATGTTGATGGATTATGCTATTGAATGTGCTAACATTATATATTAACACCATATGCTTACGTTTCTTGGTTGTTGAGGACTAGTTGTGGGTGTATTGCTTTGGGTCAAGTGCTCAATGGTGGACTTCATCAAACGTCTGGACAAGGTAGGCCTTTTATCTTGTCTTGCTAGCATATTTGTTTATATAACATACTTGAGATTAGTGTTGATTTCTGCAGTCATTTTCGTCTTTTGTGGTTTACCACTAGCCATAGAGAGATTTTCCTCGCAACAAAAGCCCAAGGCAAATCTCTCAACAACAATACATACTCTAAAATCTCACTAGTCTTTGAATATTTTCATTCAATATGGCTTATGCAGTTTCTTTATGCTACTTATGGATAGTAATTCCAAAAGTCTTCTATGGCATTTTGTATATTTTTGAAGGCCACTAGCTTCAAATAAACACAATAAATCTTTATTTAATCTCTAAACATCCCTCTAATGGCAGGCGACCTTTTATGTACTACTTCACTGCGAGCTTCGACTACAATTTTTTTATTAATAAAATTTCCCAATATTTGTGAAAAAAATAATACATTAATTTTATATTGATATTTTAAAAATAGTTTTTTAAATTATATATATTATTTATGATTCTTATGATTATGATTTTTATAAAAACACTTTTTTAATAAAAAAACATAATCACTAATGTGCATTTTAATATTAAATTTTCGTCACCTTCTCTTATGTTTGTTTTATTAATATAATTTAAAAAAAAAGTAACTATATTAAAAAACATTAATATTGGTTTTTAAATTATATACATGTCCAACATATATACTAATAATGAAAATAAATTAATTGAAATATAAAATATATATATTCGATGTCACTATTTTCATGTTAATTTCCATAGGTATAATCCATTTGTCTAATAAATATAAAATCAAATTTAATTTTTAATTTAAAGTTAATAAACACAAGTTTACCATAATAAAGGTATTGTAGGTTGCTCTAAATTATTGAAATATAATATATATATACTAATAATGAAATAATTGTATAAAATTTATAATT
>ML785494.1:419784-430070 GCA_009831015.1 Picea engelmannii | reverse complement strand
GTCAGGACAATTGAGTGTTGCACGATGAAATTTCATGTTTCATAATTTTTGAGTGCAAAATGTGTAAAACGGAAGAGATCATCATGATGGGGCAGTTGAGTGACCGGTTTGTATATTTGCAGAATTTCGCCAAAGTGGCTAAGTATGGAACATGGAAACTGCTAATTGCATACGTGGCAATAAGATCTTATATATAATTTCCAACTGCTAATTGCAAAGGGGTGCGGATACAGGAAACAATGACTATGAACTGAATATTTCTTCAACCTGCAAAACCAACGATTCACCAAAGAAATTGGAAAAACTGGCGAAGTATGGAAAGCGGACAAATGAGATTCAAAATGGGGTGACAATAGTTCCACTAAATATGCGAGGACCCGATGGTTAAATTGTATTTCTCGAAAGTTTTCAGTGCAAAAATGTGCAACACAGAAAAGGGCATGATAGGTGGACCGTAATACGGAAAAACGTATGATCTAAGAACGGTTGCAATTTTGAATATCTACAAATTTGTATATACCAAAGCTCCAAATGTTGTTTGGAGGTCACGGAAAAGTAGAATTGCAATGTTGACCCGACCAACGCGCAAGTCCGCTTGTCAATTTGTATATGGCGGAACTCTGGGTGCCAGTTGTGGGATAGGGAACAATAGACAGTCCATTTAAAGAAAGGGGAAGCGGTCATTGAAAACGCAAACATGTGAATCCGTGAAGCTACAGACCAACGCATTGTCGGGAAAAAAATGATTAAGTAACCAGGAAGAGAAACTAGAGGGAATAAAAGAGTGGGAAAATAGAGAGGCGGAAGACAGTTTTCGTAAGCGTGAATTGGTTTCAAAGGAGTGCCATCATTGCAAAACCATGATCTACTAATTGTCAGCAAATGCATTGTTGAAGATTACATTTTATTGCAACGTATGCATGCAACTATGTTCTTGATACATTATTCCATGACTGTAACATATCAACTTAACCACTAAATTTCTTTTTCTACTAATTTCCAGCAAATGCTTTGTGGAAGATTAGATTTTATTGGAATGTGTGCGTGCAACTGTGTTCTTCATACATTCTACCATCAGTGCAACATATTAAGTCAAGTATTAAACTTATTGCATTATGGGTTGTTAGCATTAAAACTTAATAATTGCATGTCTAGAAACAAGAACAACGATTTTGCTACAACATTGTACATTGGTATTAGTAAACACAAGATCGAAGAAGTACTAGAGCACCGAACCATGCCAATTAGAACATGCGTTAAACCCAGAAAAGAGGCAACAACGAAGAGTGCAAGGGGATTTTTTTTAATAGAAAATCCATTTAAAATAAAAAAAAATAAGAAAAACACTGAGTACTGTACATCTATGCTTAGAAATTGGACCCAGTTCTTCAAGCCGAAACATTAAAGGTATCTGTGACAAACACATGCACGGGTTCTGTAGTATGCAAGATCCTTGGAGTTTTCTCGTCGATGAATCATCCTCTGCTGAAATTGATATTTTTCAGAAGTTTTTCCTCGGAAAGAAGAAAATGATTGCAGGGGAAGTGGAATAGCCCTTAGCTGAAACCGCCTCTGCATAGTCCAAAAACATTCAGTAGCACAACTTGCACGTGCAATTGCAGAGGCCCAAATTAGTCCATTATGTGCATAAGGAGATGATTAGTAGGAAAATGCGTGGCAGGAGTGAGAGTTTTGGACCTGATGCTCGAAAATGTTAAACAATATTTTTTTGGCTTGAAATATATCTCTGAGAGAATCAACATATCATTTCTTTACACTGAAACTCTTTTGCCCAGAACGGACTAATTTGGAACTCTGGAATTCCTACTTTTGCGGTGCAAAGTGGTTGTTGCGTTCACCGTCGGTTTCTTTTCTGAAACTCCTTTTGGTGTTGTCATGACTGCAATCACCGAGCCAGGAAGGTCTGTTCATTATGGTTGATTTCAATTTGGGCGCAAGAGTGGGAAGATTCTCTACATTGCCATCATCCATTGTCATATCATCGTCCATAAGATCATCTTCTTCTGGCTCGTAATTCATGGCATCAACTTCTGAGATAGCAATGACTACAACTGGGCAAGTTCTCTGACCAGCCAGGGTTGCGATGGAATTCTTTGGCTTGGAATATATCTCTCAGTGTACCAAGGGACCATATCGTTTTTTCCTACTGGGCAAAGGGAGATGAATAGTAACAATATGCCCTGGAATAGTGGAACCTCTGGCCATTATGCCCCAATGTGTTTACTGTGTGTGGAGAGAACTGTTACCAGAAGTTATTTAGAATTTTCGTTTGGTCGAGATGATGTTTGAAATGAAAATCGGGGAGGGATAATATAAGCCTCCACAAATTATTGTTTAATGCGTATCAATGGAATATCTCCTCGAGCCTTTCGTTGATCAATGACAATTTCTGGGGTTCGTGCGGAATGAGCTGTGACCATCACAACTCACTAATTGCACAATTAGAAAAAAGTGTGAACGTGGCAGTGACGGAGAAAAGAGATTAAGAATCAGAAATTTCTTAAAAGCACCAACCCGTCGGCGCACAAAAAACAAATATTGTGTGGCCTTTGAAATGAATACTTGGAAAGGATAACATGCTTCTAGGCAAATCTTAGTTTAATTCGTACTAATGAAAAATCTTTTCCGGACTTCCGGACATTAATGACAGTTTTAACTGTTGCTGCAGGATGGCTACTAGCATTAAAGATTAATTATTGCATATCTGGAAACAAGTACGAAGGTAACAGCAATGGCAAAACCGATTCCAAGAAATACCAAAGTATGAAAAGTGGTCGGGTGAAGATATACCCAAGGCATGTGAATGGCCGATGGTTCTCGGCCTGGCGGGATAAAAATTGAGCCTCTATTGTTCCGTGTCCTACAAATAACACCTACACTTCCGTGATATACAAATGGACAGGTGGACTTGCGGGTTGGTTAATTCAACATTGCATTTTTTTTGTCCTTAGCGATTCCATGTTAATTCCATAATTAGCCACTTTTTTGGATCGGTGGTTCTTGGGTTGGCGGGAAAAAAATTGGGCATCTATTATTCCGCGCTCTACAAATAGCAGTGACAATTCCGCGATATACAAATTCAGAACCTGACCTGGGCTAAATTATTACTGTTAAATATTTATATTGCAGAATTTAATTATACGAGAAAGTTTGCATAATCTGGTCAGCCGAGTGATATAAAAGTATTTCGACAAATGAGCCATATAAAAAAAATGCATTCCATACTTAGGCATTTTTTTTATCGCGGGTTGGCGGCCTCGCGGGCTGAAAAAAGAGTCTCTATTGTTCCGTGTCCTACAAGTAGCACCCAGATTTCTGTGGAATACAAATTGACAAGAGGACCTATGGGCTGCTTGGATGAACATTGCATTTAATCGCGGGTTCACGGCCTGGTGGGATGAAAATTAAGTATCTATTGTTTCATGTCCTACAAATATCACCTACAGTTCTGAGATATACAAATTCACATGCGGACTTGTGGACAGTTTCTATATAAAGTATGGAATGATATTTTATACAACATATGCAGATCCCTCATTCCATACTTAGGCAGTTTTTGGATCGTGGAGTCACGGTATGGCGGGTCAAAAAGCGAGTCTCTATTGTTCAGTCTCCTACAAATTGCACCCAAACTTCTGCGATATACAAATTGATAGTGTTCTAGAACATATGCGGATCCCTTATTCGATACTTGTGCACTTTTTGGATCGCGGGTTTGCGACCTGGTGGGCTGAAAATTAAGTATCTATTGTTTCGTGTCCTACAAATACCACCTAGATTTATGTGTCCTACAAATAGCACCTAGACTTCCGTGATATACAAATTCACAAGCGGACTTGTGGACACAGTCTATATAAAGTATGGGATGAGATTTTATACAACATATGCGGATCCCTCATTCCATACTTAGGAATTTTTTAGATCGCGGGCTCGCGGCCTGGCGGGCTGAAAATAGAGTCTTTATTGTTCTGTCTCCTACAAATAGCACCCAGACTTCCACGATATACAAATTGATAGTGTTTTAGAACATATAAGGATCCCTCATTCCATACTTGAGCACTTTTTGGATCGTGGGTTCGGGACCTGGTGGGCTGAAAATTAAGTATCTATTATTCTGTGTCCTACAAATAGCACCTAGACTTCCGAGATATACAAATTGACATGCGGAATTTTGTACATAGTCTCTATATAAAGTATGGAATGAGATTTTATACAGCATATGAGGATCCCTCTTTCCATACTTAGGCAGTTTTTGGATCGCGGGTTCACGGGTTGGTGCGCCGAAAATAGAGTCTCTATTGTTCTGTCTCCTACAAATAGCACCCTGACTTCCGTGATATACAAATTGATTGGTGGAATCGGGCTGGCTAGCTAAACATTGCACTTTTATTGTCCCGTAGTGATCCCGTATGAATTTCAAATTTAACTTTTTTTATTTTTTTTATCGGGGGATCTGGGGCTGGCAAGATGGAAATTGGGCATCTATTGTTCCATGCTTTACAAACACATTTTTCTAGAACATATCTGGATCCCTCATTCCATACTTTGGCACTTTTTGGATCACGGGTTCGTGACCTAGCAGGTTGAAAATTAAGTATCTATTGTTCTGTGTCCCATAAATAGCACCTAGACTTCCGCGATATACAAATTGACATGCGGACTTGTGGACATATTCTCTAAATAAAGTATGGAATGAGATTTTATACAGCATATGCGGAGATCCCGTATGAATTTCATATTTAGTGATTTTATTTATCGGGAGATCTGGGGCTGGTGGACTGAAAATTGGGCATCTATTGTTCCGCACTGTACAAAAACATTGTTCTAGAACATATGTGGATCCCTCATTCCATACTTGGGCACTTTTTGGATCGCCGGTTCGTGACCTGGCAGGCTGAAAATTAAGTATCTATTGTTCTGTGTCCTACAAATAGCACCTAGAATTCCGCGATATACAAGTTGACACGCGAACTTGTGGACATTGTCTCTATATAAACTATGGAATGAGATTTTATACAGCATATGCAGATCCCTCATTCCATACCTAGGCAGTTTTTGGTTCACGGCCTGGTGGGCTAACAATAGAGTCTCCATTGTTCCGTCTCCTACAAATAGTACCCAGACTTCCGCGATATACAAGTGGACAGGTAGACTCGGGCTGGTTGGCTGAACATTGTAGTTTTATTGTCTCATAGCAATCTAGTATGGATTTCATATCTAACGGGTTTTTTTATCGAGTCTGTGGGGCTCGCGGGATGAAAAATGGGCCTCTATTGTTTTGCATTGTACAAACACCAGGCACATCTTCGTGATTTACAAATTGACAAACGGACCTGTGGGCTGCGTCGCTCAACATTGCAGTTTTCATTGTTCCTTGTCCTTCGAATATCCCTCAGAGTTCTGTGATATATAGATTTACAAATGGACTTGAGGGCTAGCGGGTTCAAGTTTTCCATTGTTTATAGATACTAATCCCTATCAACTATCTAACATATCTAAAAACATTATTTTCAATACTAAATTATTAATAATAATTTTTTCTATTGCAGAATTCATTTAAACGAGAAAGTTTGTACAATCTGGTCAGGCGACTGCTATAAAAGTTTTTCGACAAACAAGAAATACATAGCAAACATGTAATTTTAGAAAGTATGGCCAAGAAATTTTATAGAGCATATGCGAATCGCTCGTTCCATACTTGGGCATTTTTTGGATCGCGGGTTCTCGGCCTGGTGAGCTAAAATTTGAACCTCTTTTGTTCAATGTCCTGCAAATATCACTCAAACTTCCGTGATATACAAATTGTCAGGTGGACTTGCGGATTCCACGTCTGGTGGGTTCAAGATTGCAATTGTTTAGCAATGCTCATCCTATCTAACTTCAACTAAAAACATTATTTTCAGATACTAAAATATTAATATTAACTATTGTTATTGCACAAGTGGATTACATTAAATTATTAAAGGATGTTAAATCGCTTATTTTTAAAAAAATGAAGGAAACAAAAGATTTTTTTTGTAAAATTCTATCACCGCAAGCATAACAAGGACCAATTTGAAGTTTAAGGCCCTCTTGTTCATATGATATCACAATTTCACTCCACACAGTATATATTCGTTGATTTCAAATTATTCCAGGATATTAATTTTACCAAGTTCATCGAATAAGCAAAAATTGTGAAAACAACGATCAATTTGAATTTTAAGAGCCTCTTGTTGGTATGATAGGACAGTTGCACTTCGCACACTATATATTTGTTGATTTCAAATTATTTCACAACAATAATTTGACCAAGTTCATCGATCAAGGAAATTTTCCAAAACAAGTCACATAGTACATTTGCGTCACAACACCATAGAAATTATCAGGCGGATATGCGTGCCATCTAGCCAAAAAAAATCAACTATATTGTTATGTGTCCTCCAAAGAAGAGCTGGAGTTCCATGGTATACAAATTGACAGACAAACCAGATAACCAAGAACCAACCATAGTTTAAACAACCCAGAAGAAAGTTCCCAGAAGGTTCCATTGAGTAGAACCCATCAACCTTTGCACCAAACAATTTGATATACAAAGAAAATACGTTGGCGCATTCCTTTTCTCTTGAAATGAGCATTCATCTGGATGTTGAAAAAGAATTACAGAGAGACATGAGGTATTTTCATTTCCTCCCAAAGTTTGATTTGATTTTGTTTTTTCCCTTCTTCAGCCAATATGCAAAATTGCATTGTCCTCATTTAAGGTGAATTTTCTCTGTATCTGAATTTGCCGCAACATATAGACAATGCTTGTCTTTTTGTGTAAATATGTTTCATACGACAACTCTGCCAATTCAAGAAGCACATTTTGTAACAGAGGTTTCCTAACCGAACACTGCACAGTTGTGTTTCCCACGGTTCAGATAACACCATTGACGCAATGCCCATAAATATATGGACATTTTTCATCGCATCGTAGACAATCAATCGTATCATCACTTATCAAAGTGGAAGCAAAAGCAACAGAATGGCATTTTGCACATACAGGCTCAAAGGGGGTCGAGTACACATTGGCTGCAACTAAAAGACATTCAACCTGGAAACGTGAGCAAAGGCATTAATACATTGAACAATATAATACACAACTGCATCCCCCCTCCCATGTAAAACAAAAAAGAAAAAGTAAAGAGGTGCAGAAATTTGTTGAAGGCTATTTCTATAAGAAAAGTGAGGATGTTTTTGTGGATGTATACACACAACAATTGTAGAGCTAGCTAGTTTCTCCAGATCCTCTACTATATATGCTCGCAACTCTGTTACAAACATTGCATGGGTTGTCCGAAAGATCCTTTCTCTAGCATCCTTCTTCTTTGTTATATTTTTGAACAACATAAGTGGAATCTTCCCTCTATGCAATTGTTGTTCCATTGACGAAAACAAATCTGAATATGTATCGAACAATCGTAGATGCAACATGGAACAATGCAATATTTGTGTAACTTATCCGACATATATGCAGACCCGAAAGTTAAGAACAAAAATGAATATGAAAAGCGGTACCATTGCCTTGTCGCTGTCAGACTTTCCATCCTTTATATGGAGAATGTGTTGCGACCCAAAAATTTTCACCAGTGTCACAACAACCCCAATCATTATGATGGGGTAAATATCAGTGCTCTGTGCAAGCTGCCTGATAGTCGAGTCCAGGAGGAAGCGATATTCTAAACAAATAGCATGATTTTTTTCCACAATACTTGTTTCGTTGAGAAAAATAATTCAATTGCAATCACCACGGTCATATATTGTTTTGGGCAATACATTAAAATTTGTAATGGATGTCCCATTACGCGGAAATATCTTTTCTACATGTTTCTGGACAAGTTGTGGAGGAACAGTCAGTGTGACTGTCATCATGGCATCCTTGTCTGTCATATTAGCATGCATAGTGGATCTACTTTTGTTTTCCTTGTCCAAGTAGGTGGTATAGACAACCATTATGTCCCCGACGAATAGTCTTCCAGTTTGGCGGTTGTTCAAGCCCTCTATTGACAGTACTTTGGATGTCACAACTCTAGACCTGATGAAATTTTTTGAACAGGAAAACTAAAGTGAATGGTAGTGTGCTACAAGTACACAAATAGTATTGATGAACTATGGAGACACAGTTTCACAACCACACCTCTTGGTCTGTGGAAGATGCAACACGTTCGGCGTTTCGCTTGTACTTGTTGATACTTCTTGTGAGTTGGAAACCATGTATTGCAAATGGCATCGAAATATTTTCCATGCCATAGATGAATATATAGCCCATGAAATTTGTTTAGTAAACATAGTAAGAGCACAACGTATGCATATTTACCTTTGGCCTTATCGGTCTGCTGATGTCTGGGATGACTGACTGCTCATGGCCGTCTCACTAGTCCAACTTTTTCTGATGCAAGCATGTGCAGATGAACATCAGGAGTAAATAAATATATGCATTGTATATTGTCCATGGGAAGGACCAAATAACCGTAAAATTGTATGCATCTTAATTTTTTAGCTGGAGAAATGTTTAACAATAAACAGAGAGTGATCGCGGGTCACCATGGCCAATGTGTATATCGCGAACCCCCGGAAGCCAGGGGAGAAATCTTCAACCTGCCAACCTGGCATCCGTAATCAACAAAGTGGGTAACTATGGAATAAGGTAGAAGAAGGACCACATATGTCAGTCCGTTAGTCCGCCAACTGATGCACGAGGGAATTTTCGGAAACCACACTAAGCAGATTAATTAGAAAACAAAAGGGATAATAGAAAATGGAAAAAGTAGAAACATGGAGCACAAAAACGCCCATTACTACGAATTCATCGTTTTCAATTATAATATTATATTATCCCTCCCAGTTTGTATATTTAATTTACCGACACACTTGGTATAAATTTTAGAAGATTGTACCACAGAACCCTCTGCTGCTGCACAAAAGAATTCATCTCCCTGTCCAAGCAACCTATTTTTTCCAAGGCAGCAACACCGAATATGAAATCGAGACGAAGGCGAGTTAGTATGAAAACAGACATCTAAAATAAAAAGAAAAAAGTCTATTTACTCACCAAATATTCCTTCGTCCTGTTCAGTGATTATGTTTCTTTAAATGCTGTAATGCAACCCAAACACAATGGACATAAACTAACTTAGTATGCAGGAAGGAACGTATGTAACCAATATAACCTACGATGTAGGAAGACACGCAACGAGTTTAACACATATAAAGACCATAAATGAAATACAAAACAACGCAATATGAAACAATAGTACAAGCATGTACCTTTCTATATCCTCTTCAGCCGATGCAGTCAAGACTCCCTCCTTTTCTCCAGCTACTCTGTTTGTTTCAATGTGGGAACCCACAAAATTCAATGTACATCAATGGAAGCTGGTATTCACCGGAGAACAATCAATATGTAGATACAACAAAACTGACTCAACGAATAGTTTACAAAGGCAGAAACATGAACCTTTTCTCTTCTCTATCCATGGCTGTAAACGTCTAGCTTTTTTTTCCCTGGCCAAAATATATTACAAGGCAGAAAATATCACGCAATTGGATGGCCCCAACTAAACGGTTTCTGTTTTTCCCTGGAATTTCATCCAGATATGCCCTTTAACCATGTTCTTTATCCTCTACACAGATTGTTGTGCCCACGTTACAAGTTCTTAGTTTTACATGGAAAACTACCCAAACATGCTTCCAGACATGAAAATATAATCTTGAAGAATCTTTGTTGCACATATCATATCTCAAGCACAACACAAATTGTATCATGCGCACACCAGTCTATGTAGAGGAGAAAAAACATGTCATGTCATATCCGCACATATGACCATACATGGTCTATAAATGTAGGTTGCATACATATGCTTTATCCCAACAAAAAAACAACGGATATTGTAACTTCACATGTAATCCTCCAACAATTTTGTATGCAACTATTTTCTTTCATGGTAGGACTCGAGCACTAGGAAAATCTCATAGAAATACAGATAACAGCCTCTGCAAAAATAGAAAATAACACAACTGTAGATTGACTGGTGGGTGCAGGGGTTGAACACCATAAAGAGCCATAAAAAAAAAATAACAATCCAAAAAAAAAAAATCTCCAACCACCGCCGCTGCACCCCAACCCTGCAAGGCCGAATCAAAGAAAAGAAACAAGCAAGGACCAAACCAGTGAGAAAGAATGAAGAGGAAGAACTACACCCCCAGGGCCCTAAAGCACAAACCCCAGGCAAACAAACAGAACC
>ML785494.1:386342-410031 GCA_009831015.1 Picea engelmannii | reverse complement strand
CGTACTCCTTCGTGTGGACTTCAAAGTTGTTATATCTGCAAAAATTCACACTCATATGACTATTAAGCATTAGGTTTTATGGACAAAACAATATAAAAATCAACAAAAATGGTAAAAAGTAAATAAATGTGGGTAAAAAGGGCTTTTACCATATTCATTGTGATTTTGCCAAGAACTTTTCCCAAAACCCCTCTTTTTCCCCCAAATTTTGTTGCTCGACCGCGAGAGGTACAAGCGACCATTTGGCGAACCGTCTCCATCAATGAGGTAGTCTCTTGATCTTCTATCTTTTCCATGGTTTAGTTTTTGTTTTTATTTGCAAATTTCAAGGTTTTGTGTTCGTTTTAGGACCAAAACTTGCGCCCGAGCATTCTCGCAGGCTATCCATATGGGACCTACGAGAATGCATGATTCTCGCAGGCGAGCTTAAGGGCACCTGTGAGAATCTCACACTGTGCTAAAGGGGCACCTGCGGGGGGTGAAAAGTGAAAGTTCAACTTGATTATTGTTGAATAAAAAATATGCCAAGGTTTGAAAAGAGTTGTTGGCCTTTCTCTTATGGTGCTTATGCAGGCATTTGACTATCACGATGTTGGAGTGGCGAGAAAGAGAACATGAGGAGGAGGATTCCATTGTTGGGAATGAACCAGGTACTGTTGCTGCCCTCCAAGACTGTGGTCTCTTGAAACTCTTCCGGATTCTAAGCATGAGGGCCCAAATCAGGTTGTTGGAGTACCTGGTTCATATATGGGATGTGGACCAGTAGTTGTTTCACGTGGGAGTCCACACCTTGACCCTAGATATTGAGGATATCTACTTTTTAATAGGGTTATTATGGTGTGGGTACCATGCTATCTTGACCGGTAGTCGAGGTGGCAAATTCCCTATGATTGAGTATTGTCGCAAGTACTGTGTCCCAGAGGTAGAAAGAAGCAAAGGCAAGGTGGCTATTTGGGGGGTCCAATATTTGACCCTATGAACCATCTTGTTCACTATAGCACGCATGGACAAAAGAACAACTCCACACATGGCTCTCCAGAGCTACTTCCAATACGCCATAGAGTGCACAGAGCCACGAGTCTTCAACTAGTCGGATGTAGTTCTCCGCAGTATGAAGAGGCATTTGACAAAATGCAGGAAGGGAGACTTGAAGCAAATCGGGTACAGATCACTTTTGGTGTCTTTCTTTCTTGAGAGGGTTCCATTGCTAAGATTACAGGTTGAGTGGGGTTTACCTACCCACAGGATCCGATGATGCTGAGGTGGTGCAACCTCATGGCCCGACACGTAGCTGGGCCTATCATCAAATACAATGATTCATTTTTTGACTAGTTGCGGCCACAAATGTTGATAGTTGATGACTACGCATACGCTAGTTTGGACTTCCAGGGGGATCCAGATTTATCCCTACCTGAGGATGCTCAGTGGGGTGACCTAGGTAAGAAGTACACATTTTGTTCTTTTAAATGTTTTTGTAATTTTTATCATATAAAATGTTTTTATGTTTGTCCAAGAACTGATCAAAAATCTCTTTTTGATTACACAGATGTTGGGCCATATAGACCACCAGGAACATCTCCTATTTAGTGATGAGGAGAGGCGGCTCCAGTGGCACGATGGGATGCCGAAGACTATGAAGTAGTGGAGAAAAACTTGGAGGGGTTGACTGCTGACATTCCAGATATGGCTATCGGAGAGATCCCTTGGTGTTATTAGCACCACACTGTGGGCGTGTCAGAGTCTATTAGTTGACTGCTTCGTAGGGTGGCCCGGGCAGTCGTGTGTTATCATGAGCGTCACCCATGATGATATTTTGTAGAAGCTACGAGCTTCACATTTTGAGATTTTGGTCTTTGGATAGAAACATTTTGTAAAAAACTTTTGATCGTTATATACATGTATACAAATTCTACCGGCTTATCTTGTGTTGTGTGATATATGTGATGTGATTGGTTTATAAATGGCCCAAATGTGTGTCTAATACATAGTTATCTAATGCATTAGTTAAAGTATTTAGACATCTAGGAATGTGTTGATACTCAATATAATCAAAATAACGTTCCAAGAGGTGAATTTGTAAATATACCCGTAATAAAGTAGGACTTCGAATAGCATAGACATTACTTAACTGTAGTACTACTAGATGTGAATCAATTCGTACAACCAAGTGGCGGATACCGAGAGAAATAGAATCAATGAAAAATTCGATGACGACACTATACTCTGCAATATTGTTGGTCGCATGGCCGAGACACACACATCTTAGAGTAATAAGTTCGTTTGTAGGGGCGTAAATTGCCCAAGCAGCAGAAGCAAGGTTCTGAGTACTACGGCTAGCGCCATCAGCAAAGCCAATGTGGGGTGGCGAAGACTCCGACATCTGGAAACCAAACAAAATGTAACATAAGTGACCGAGGGCAGAGACTAGATAACGAAAAAGCACATTACAGTAACACACAAGAAGTATGATACAATAAAATACAAGTACTCATGCACAGGTGATCTTAGGCATAGTACTTCTTTAAGTACAACCCATTTCTGGGTTCACTCAAAGGGATACCATCGTAGTCCACTAACTCATAATCTCCTTTCTCCAAAACTCGTCTAACGATATAAGGACCTCGTCACATAGCTTCAAATTTTCCAGCTCCTAGCATATCCCGATCTTGTTCGTAAAGGAGAACCAGATCACCTTCGGATAAAACGTGAGGCTTGATGTGTTTGTTGTATTGGGATTTGACGTGTTTCTTCTGGGCTTATATGACTAGGGCGGCGTTGTGACGAGTTTCGTCTAATCGCATGAGATACAACAGATGTTCTTCTTCGGCATAAGTGTTTGGGAGGAGTTCGACGGCTAGTTTTAGGGAGGGTATCTCACATTCAATCGATAGGATGGATTCTAGACCATAGACTAACCGGAATGGTGTAAACCCGGTAGCAGACTTAACAGATGTCCGGTAAGCCCACAATGCTGAAAACAACATCGTGTGCCAACTCGTTTTGTGATTCCCTATCATTCGTCAAAGCATGGTAATAAGGACTTTGTTAATTGCTTCGACTTGGCCGTTAGCTTGTGGGTAATAGGGTGTTGAGTTTTCGTGGTGAAGACCCCACTTTTTAGTGAGTTCGGACATCATGAAGTTTCTAAAGTGGCTACCGTGATCAGTGACGATAGCCTGAGGAACACCAAAACAATTTATGATGTGATTGAATATGAATAATGTTGCGGTCTTTCCAATGTTGTCAAATGTCGGCATCGCCTCGACCCATTTCGTAAAATAATCTATGGCTACAATAATGTATCCATGCCCCCTGGTTGAGTGAGGGTGACATGTCATGAAATCGATACCCCATTTCGCAAAAGGACCGACGGAGACCACAGGGTGAAGAGGAGTAGGATGTGACTATATTTTATGGTTGTAGGTCCGGCAAGCGTGACATTTTTGGATGACAATTATCATTAAATTAAGAAGGCCAAAAATACCTGGCTCGTAAGATCTTATGGGCAGTAGCATACCCAGACATATGACCACCACAGGCTCCAGAATGGCAGACATTTAGGGCTTTCTCGACTTCATCAAACATGAGGCAGCGTCAAAAAACTGAGTCAATCCCACGACGATAAAGAGTATCACCGAGGATAATATATTGACGATCTTGGTAGCATATTCGACGACAATCAGTGCTAGACAAATTGGGATGGAAAGTCTGGGTTTGGAGATATATGATGATATCTCCGTACCAAAGATCATTGAAACTAATCAGGAAAAGGGATTCATCAGGTAATGAATCAGCTGCTACATTTTCCGTCTCAGAGTAAGGAAAGTCGCATATCAACTTGGCAAAGACTAAGGATTTCTTGGACTTAGCACGTTCGAATTCTAAGTCAAACTCCTGGAGTATCACGATCCATTTGGAGTATTTTCCCCCTGGCAGTTGACGTGTGAGAATGTGTTGCATAGGGTTGCAGTTAGAAATTATCGTAGTCTTGCGAGAGAGGATATAGTGTCAGAAACGTTGAACTGCTTGGACGGCTGCCAAGGCCATTTTTTCAACATGTAAATACTTGGTTTTGGTAGGCGTTAGAATTCGACTCAAGTAATAGATGACATGTTCATCATGAGAGTCATCCTCCTCGACGAGAACCATAGCGATGGTGTAATCCAAGGCTGCGAGATAGAGGAAATAGTCGCGACTATAATCAGGTGGGAAGAGAAGCGGAGTACGTGTCAGGGATAGTTTCAAAGCTTCGAAATATTTGTTGGTGATGGTATCCCATACGAACTCAAACCCCTTTTTGAGTAATCGTGTAAATCCAAGAGTTAGCTTGGCATAGTTCGGGATGAAACGACAAAGAAAGTTTGCTTTCCCTTGCAAACTTTGTAACTGGCGAAGAGAAGAAGGAGGGAGATTGAGAATTGCCTCGACCTTCAAAGGATCTACCCTGATCCCTTGACGTGAAACAATAAAGTCTAGAAGTCGGCCGGATTCTACGCAGAAAACACATTTGTGAGGATTCAGGCGTATATGGTAAAACCGACATCAAAGGAAAATGGCTCGGAGGTGTATTGGATGATCGACACGATGCATGGAATGAGTGGGTAAGTTGTCTAGATATGGCTACACGATGTGCTTGATATCATGGAAGGCATAAAACATAGCATGCTAAAAAGTTGCACCAACGTTTTTTATACCAAAAGGAAGTTTCTGATAGGCAAAAGTGCCCCAAGGACAAATAAAATCAATTTTGTGTTGGTCCGCAAGAACGATATTGATTTGATTATATCCGAAGAAACCGTCCATCAGAGAGAAGATTTCACTTCTGGCACAATCGTCGACGATCTGGTCGACGAAGGGGGTAGGAAAGTTGTCTTTAGGACATGCTTTGTTAATATCCCTATAATCAATGCATATGCAGATTGTGCCTTGTTTCTTGTCGATCAAGACAAGATTGGAAACCCAATCAGTGAGAGCCATCGGGTAAATAAAGCCGACTTTGAGAAGTTTCTCGACTTCAAGCTTGATAGCGGTCGCTTTACGTGGGTGGACCAGACGAAGGTGTTGCTGGATGGGTTTAGCATCTGGGTATGTCTTGATCTCATGTATCACAATGTCAAGGTCAATACCTGGCATTTCTTCATAGCTCCAGGCAAAGACGTCACAAAATTATTTAAAAAGTGACTTGTAGGTGACAATTTCGTCGGGGGAACATGAAGCTCCGGTATGCACATTTTCGACAATTCCAGGTTTTATGGATATGTCGAGGGGGATGGTGGGTGAGATATTACTTAATCTCCCTTTGGAAAACACATCGTGTGTAGACTCGGGAATGGTATAAATGACGACAACGGTCGATGAGGTCGAGATCCATTGGTAGCTCTTGATAGTGTGTTGTTCCAGGAAGAGGATGGAATGATGATGTCCATCATCCCAATGGGTGTCTTCCATAGCAAACATAATCATCTCATCCATGGGAAAAATGACGTGAAAAGGATCTGGAGATAAATCACCAAGAGAGGGGGTAGAAGGGGTTGTCGATTGAATGGCCTGATAGGCGGATTCGACCGGACTCAAATGCATTTCATCATCGTAACGAAGATGATTGTCGGGGTTGGGTATCAGCCATGGGTCGTGATATGCAGGGGTTCCATGAATAGAGGTGGAGATCATGTTGATCGAAGCGACAGATGGATGTGGAACATCAGGTAGTGGGATAGGGAAGGTACCCATTAATGAGGAGTCTTTAAGAAAACCCACATCGACGTTCTCGTATCCGGGGGGTTTTTTGGCAATGAACGATATGTTGTCGGTACGCGCATCCGAGTTAAAGAAGGCTAATTGGTTGATGGTAATTACCTTTCCTTGATGAGGGAAACACACAACATGGAAAAGAGTCGACAGAATTGCGTGCATGGAATCGATCCAGCTATGACCAAGTAGAAGGTTGTAATCAAGAGGAGCATCAAAGACTTCCACTTCAACTTGGACCGTTTTTCCTTCTAACGTAATCGGAAACGAAGGGAGGACACCGTAAGGCTTAAAACCATAACCATTAAAGGCTTTGAGTGTGTTGTGGGATTCAGTCAAATAAGGAGAGCCGATGGATTTCCAGCAGTTAATAGACATGACACACGTCGAGGCACCCTCGTTGATAACTATTCTACAAATGTTTTTGTCAGAGACAATAACTTGTATTTGGAATGCAAGTTAAGGGGGTAACCTTGGAATGTGATCTTCCAAGTCAAAAATTATTAAATTCGTATCCGTGGGGTCGATTCCACCAATAGATTTCAACAGTGCCTTTCGTTGTATAGGACAACTTTGAAGGACTTCAAGGGATGACATCGTAGATGGTGCTTGGGACAGATCTTCAACAATATTGTAGTTCTGGGCAGCACGGGCATGATGATTGAAAGTCGATTTCCGAACGATGCCCTTTGGAGGAGAGTGAAGAACTGTGTCGAGGCTCGATCATTCGAGATGAAGAGGACCATTGGTAGGTGGAGTCGTGGGAGATGGTTGGACCAATGAAGGAGATATCGCATCAACCGTCTCTTTGGAGGAAGGATAATCTTTGGCTCGAGTGGTAAGTGTGATGTCTTTTTTCTTTGAATATCATGTACACATTAAGACATAGGATGTATTGGAGGGGGAAGGTTGGTCATGAATGACCAATTGGGCATGTTGTTGAGAGGGGAAAGGTTGTGACAATACGGCCGGAGTGGGTGGTTTCATGGTCCCTTGAAGGAACTTAGTAACCTCGGCTCATCGTGGACAGTCCTTGGTGTAGTGATCATCACTACAGATAATACAAGGGTATTGGGGTTCGCGCTTATCCCTATCATCAACAGGCAGTGTTTTGGTTCTTTCTGCTTGCGAATTATTTTTTTCCTCCTTATTCTTACCCTTTCCCTTTCTGGATTTGTTTTTACCGATGGGGGTAGATTGAACAACATTTACCTCAGAAGTCTTGCCGGTGGGAGGGGTAGGATATGGAGCATTTTGAACATTAGAATAAATGGGTTTGGGGTTGTTGCTAGAAGTTTGGACAGAGTGAGGTTGGGCATGGAAAGTTCCAATCACACCATCGGCTGCATGAGAGGCAACATGAGTAGTCGAAGTGGTGAAAGTAGAAGGACGAGGTGCATCAGGGAGTAAGTTGTAAAGAGTACCTATTTGTGAGTAAACGAGGTCAAGGTATTGAGCACGACTAATGGCCTATTCTTCCATGACAACTCCACCCATGGCGATGTCACGGTCGATGTCATTCACAAATGATTTCATGAACCACTCTTCCAGCAACTGATTGGGAAGTTCGAGTTTGATGAGATGTCATCTCCGTCGCCACTCATGAATGTGATCGGAGATATGAGTGGATTTGGTTTATTTGAAAGAACTCAAAATCTCGGTCCCTATTTCATAGTGGATCGGTAACTAGTAGTGGGTGAGGAAACCCATAGCGAGGGTGTTGAAGTCGATGAAGAAACCTCCTGGTAATTCTATATACCACTTCACGGAAGAACCCGTGAGGGTTCACTCAAAAAGGCGTAAACGAATAGATTCATCCATCAAGGAGTTGGATGAGCACCAAAGGTGAAAATTCATTACATGATTGTTCAGGTCCTCTCCCAGTTTGTCATTGAATTTAGGGATGTTGGATGGTAGTTTGGCCAGTATGGCGGGCCATTGGGGAGAGTGATGGATCGGATCATTTAAAATCCTCGACAGATCTGGGAGGTCCAGGGTGGCTAAGAAAGGTAACTGTCTATTCATATGCGGGTACTGGTGAATTTGGGGAGGGAGTCCTGTCGGCAAACCAGTGGGACCATAAGCAGTCTGCATATAATGCAAGGATCCAGGCAGATTTGGTGGTTGGTGTGGAGGCAAGTAACTCAGAGGGTTGTACCCTTGAACAAGGGTGTGGGGTTGAGAAATCGAGCCCCAAATAGGATTAGACGTACCTGGATAGGGTTGGCCTGTACTAGGGGGTATGACGGAGCTAGCTGGAGGTTGTTGCCCCCCAGTCGGGTGAGGATTATGTTGCATAAGATGATTCCAATACTGGGCCAAAGATGGAGGTATGTTTTGTCCATAGGGTGGGGTCGGTGGGGGTTTCCCTCCAATCAAGGGTTGTGTCTCGATTGGGATTTGTCCATAGGGTGGGGTCAGTGGGGGTTGAGTTAGGCCTCCTTGGTGAAATTGTCCACCAACAGGAATCTGGTAATTTGGTGTGAATGACGGAATGGTGCCACTAGGATCAGTGCCTCTGATAGAGGAAGGAAGGGGTCCTCTGAAAGGGGGAAGATAAAGTGTTGAAATGAAACCGGGAGGATGGTACCCAGAATGAGTAGAACTGCCAGGAGTTCCAGATGAGATTTTTGCTGGAGCTGGAATAGAGGCATTCAACGCATGGTATTCGGGTGGAAGTGTCAGGGTGAATTTGGGTGAAAGCGGTGTGCCAATGGGGGCTTGGCTAGCCGTGGTAATCCTAGTGTGAAGACTCATATTATTTGTATAATGGACCATTTGTAAAGGTAGAGTCAAGATGTGGTCAGCTCGCGGAGCTTCTATACCAGGAAAATAATAAGCAGTAGTAAAAGGTACCGCATCTGGATCAGATGTTTCAGGTAGCCTAGGTGAGATGGTGATATCAATGCCTGCTCCTAATCCAAAGAGATCCTGTCTAAAAATGCCAGTAGTCCAAAAAGGATCTTGACCCTCAGGTCCTAGGAAAGGTCCAGTCGGTGATCCAGAGGATAAAACAACCAAGTCTCCAGAAGAATTCACTCGCATAATACGTCTCTCGGAGTCGGGATGAAGTCGAAAGTCCTCTCAAGAATTGGTAATTCAGAACCATTCTAGAGAGTCAGTTCTTTCCACTTGTGAAGTGGTAACATCTTGGACTTCACTCTGTTGAGGAGAGCCCTCCGGTGAGTTGGTAGGCAAGGGTTGAGAACCTTCCAGATTTTTTGGGGGTAAGCCTTGCATTCTACGTGAACGATGTGGAGGGTCAATTGTGATCGAGTTAAAAACTTACGAAGGAATTTCTATGGTCAACTTGGGTAAACAAACAACATGCGCTAGTAAAAAATCTAGGAAGCAAAACCAAGCAAACAAGACCTTCTAATTTTGAAGTCACTAGTTGGTGATGAAATCCAACGTCGCAATGACGAGACAAGAAGGGGTTGGGTTAGGGTGGAAAAGTTACGTTGACAGCCTGCTTGATGGACTTACACCCTGGTGCAAGATCCCACACATAACCATGGGTATACCCTCCAAGGAGCCCAAGTGATTTTGGCCAACGTCGATTCCAGGTACCATGAAGACTTGCCCCTTCACAGTCACCTTGTGTAAGACCCTAAGAATATAGGGTACTAAGGTTACCACCAACAACAATAAATTCTAGGGGAACAGTCGACATTCTGATCCACACGCAAGGGCAGGGTATCTAGCCCGAAATCAACTTGAGAGGCTTCCACTCATCATTGTGGGTATACCTTCAAGTGACCCCCATAATACGTGCAATCTCTACACCGATATCAACAAAGCAGGGTGAGTAACTCTGTCAATATCAATGCAACCTCGGGTTTGACCCTTGTGTGAGAAGGGCTTCCCAGGACAAAATGTTGCAAATGGAATTTGACACTCCTTACCACCATATGTTATTGTGTGTTTTGTGCTTTGGAGAGTGTATCTCACCACCTATTCCAAAGCTCTAGCCTAGCTAATGTTGGTGTAATGGAGTCCTGGAAAAGAGTTACTAGTTAAATTTTAAAAATTGCACAATATTATTAAAAGTTGTTGTTACTCAAAGGAGACGAAAATGAAACCAATGTTGTGTGAGACTCTGACCCAACAATGCATAGATAGGAATGAATGATACCATTTTTTGTTCGATGAATCCTATTTACAGGAGGGAAAGAGGAGTTTTCTGGAACAACTTGAACTACGATATACGATCTTCTTTGAAATGCAACATCAACGAATCATGAATAATGCAAATTCTCTATTCGTTCTATTTCAACAATTGAATGCCAATATTTTGAAATAAGAAATTGCTTAAAAAGAAAACTGGTTTTTAATTTTCAATAGAAACCACTCAACAGTGGTGGAACTAAGAAAAACCAACAACTAATGAAAAGCAATATACCACAAAAACCCAAACCAATCTTTCAATGATGACAAAAATAACAAGCAAACAAGACTAGTCTCTTCAAATGCATGTGGGGAACAATTTCCCAAGTAATGAGCAATTGATAAACACAAGTAATCCCAACTTTTAAACCGATCACTGGCTCCCAACCAAACAATCACCGAGATTTCAGACCCAGAGATTATATCCTTGTTAAGAAAAGGTTGAGAGGTATCAGTTGAGAAAAAATGAACAAGAAGAGCTTTCGATTTCCGAAGACTAATCATTCACAAAATATGAAGTCAAGAAACAGTCAATCATTGGCAAAAGAAGTTCTTCTCAGACACACATACAACGCTGGGCATCTGAGGATACAAAAAACCTTAAACCAAAAAAATTGCAAATGGGTTTGCAGGTTAGCAGTGGTGTACAATGCAATAATGAAGTATTCTCGCAGGCTGGTCACAAGCAGAGTGCGAGAGGTTCGAAATAGACTGCAAAGTAGGGTGCGAACTCCAGTAGTTCTTGCAGGCTACAGAAGGGTGCAGTGCAAGAATGCCTAAAACTAAGCAAAATTTGGAAAAAGGACAATTTTTTTTAAAGAACTTCTGGACCCAGGGAGTCTATCAGGGTCTCCTCAAGACTCAGAGATTGATGGAAATGAAAAATGGCAAGTGAAGAGAAAATGGCCAAGGAAAAACCACCAAAAATGGGTTTCATCCCTAGTGGAGTCGCCAATTTTGTTATCGGACTAATCGGTAGGTGCGAACACTAACAGATCTCCCTAGATCCACCTGGATCTAGAATAAAATAGGACAGGACATGACTCTTTCCCTAAGTTGTAATCATTAAATCTACCAATAGGAAGGAATAAGAGACATACCTTTATATCGCTTCCTTAGGTCTCTTTTTTTCCTGCTAAGTATATTCAATGTCAACTTATGCATATGATCAAGGAATTACACAATAAAGTAAGAGTGACTTTATGGGAAAGGGACATGCCACTATATCATATTAATTGAAAGTAGAAGATACAACCTGATCGCCTTGATGTTGCAAGCTTCCTTTCAGTGAGCCTTGGTTCCAACACACACAATTTCTCTGTACTTGCATGAAGAAGATCCAATTCCTCTTGATAGACCAAATAGAGCCTTCAAGCTTCTGTCCAAGCAAGTTTATTCACACAATTCTTCATTCAATCTTGCTTAACCTTTTCCATGAGAAACCTTTCAATATATAGGAGAAGGAGAGATGGTTACATGGATGAGGATGATCCCATCAAATCTAAGAAGTCATTAAAATGACAACCATACGAATGCCAACTCATTTTCTAGAATATTCCCTTCTAGAACCCTCGAGACCTCTTCTCCTTTCCAAGCTTAAAAACAAGTTCGCACCCTGTGTATAGAGCAGACTACGAGAAGTTCTCACCCTAAGTGTGGGTGGCCTGCGAGAATGAGGGATTATCGCACCCTAGGCAATAGGAAACCTGTGAACTCATCTCAAAAATATGTTTTTAGAAGGAGACAAGAGCCACTTTTCTCAGGCAAAAAGTCTTTGTTGGGAGCCTGAATACATCACTATGGATACACCACCAAAGTGACCAAAATCATGTGTAACACCACCTACCCAGGAATCCGCGGTCAAAGAAGTGTCTAGGTATGGAATGGGGAAACGATCGGTCTGAGTTGCAATATAAAAGCACGAGTGCAAATGTGAACCCGAGAGCCGTCCAACCTATGCAACTAGACATTTTCAGAAAAACGACTAAGTAATGAGAAAGATAAAGTACAGGGAAAAGAGAAATGAGAATTTGGTTAAGTATGGAAGACGAAAAAGAAGGGATAATATATTCACATCTATAATAGATATCCCATTTCCTAGCAAGATCTTTTCATCATGTTTCTGGAGAAGTTATATACTTATTGCATATACTTGGAAAGAAGTGTGAAGGTGGCGGGCACAGAAAACAACGATTAGGACTTGGAAATTGTCTGAACCCACCAACCCGACGATCCACAAAAGAGATTGCAAGAAATGGCCATGTGGAAAGAAGTCAGACGAGCTTCAAAATACGTTGAAAAGGGTTCTCGAGAAGATGTGAGACCCCGACGGTCAAATTGTATGTATCAAAAATTTTGAGTGCAAACTGTGTAACACAGAAGAGGGGTTGATGTAGGAGTCTGAAATTCTATTTGTATATCGCGGAAGCTGGTGGGTTGTTTGCAGGTCAAGGAACACTAGAAGTGAATTTCTCGTATACAGGAACCCACAAGTGAAAAATTCGGGTAAGTATGGAATTGGAGGCGCGAAAGAGATTCCAAGAAATGGCGAAATATGGAAAGAGAACGCACGAGCTTCAAAATGGGGTGACAATAGTTCCCCAAGAGACATGAGGACTCGAAGGTCAAATTGCAGGTCTCATAACTTTCAAGTGAAAACTATGTATCACAGAAGAGGATATGATGCAGGAGTGCGGTAGTAAATTTGTATATCACGGAGGCCCGGGTGCTGTTTGTAGGTCACAGAACAATGGAAGTGCAATATAGAGCCCACATGCCCAGGAATCCGTGATCTGAATAGTGGTTAGGCATGGAATGGGTACCGATCAGTCGGAGTTGCGATATAAAAGCACGAGTGCAAATTTGAACCTGTGAGTTCGCCAACGTGCGCATTGAGACATTTTTAGAAAAATGACTAAGTAACCAGAAAGAGAAAGTAGAGGGGAAAAAGAAACAAGAATTTGGTTAAGTATAGAAGAGGGAAAAGAAGGTCCAATATATTCAAATATGTAATAGATATTTCATTTCATGGCAAGATCTTTTTTGTATGTTTCTGGAGAGGTTGTATACTTATTGCATATACATGGAAAGAAGTATGAAGGTAGCGGGCATAGGAAACAACAACTAGAAATTGGAAATTTCCTGAACCCGCCAATTCGACGATCCACAAAAGAGATATCAAGAAATGGTTAAGTGTGGAAAGCGGTCGGATGAGCTTCAAAATAGGGTGACAAGGGTTCCTGAGGAAACATAAGGCCGCGATGGTCAAATTGTATGTATCGAAACATTCCACTGCAAAATGTGTAACATGGAAGAGGGGATGATGTGGGAGTCCAAAAGTAAATTTGCATATCGCAGAAAACAAAGTGTTGTTTGCAGGTCACATAACAATGGAAGTGCAATTTAGAGAAAGGGGAAGCGCTCGGTCGGAATCGCGATATAAAATCATGAATGAAAATGTGAACGCGTGAATCCGCCAACCCGCTCAACAAGACATTTTTGAAAAAAAAACATCTAAGTAACTAGAAAGAGAAACTACAGGGGATAAAAGAGTGGGAAAATAGAAAGGCAGAGGGAAATTTTCGTAAGTGGGAATTCGTTTCAAACAAGCCCCATTGTTGCAAAACCATCATTTTCTAGTCCAATATTTTATCCACTTATTCATTTTATAATGTACTTGTACCATTAAAAAGGGTGTGAGAAAATGCTTTGTTGAATATTAGATTGTATTGCAACTTGTGGGAGTAATTGTGTTCTTGATACATTCTTCCATGACCTTAACATATTAACTCAAGTATTAAACTTATTGCATGATGGGTTGTTAGCATTAAAGATTAATAATTGCATGTCTAGAAACAACAATGACGATCTTGGATTTTAATATTGTAGTTGATTTCATAGTCCCATTTGACTACGACCACCATATATCAATTTATTTATTTTTTTAATTCGCGAACAAGAAATTTTGTAATTTCATTAATAAAGTAAAAAATGCTCAAATAGAGGCTAGGGGATGGACAACTAATAAAATGTTCCCTTTTGGGCTAAACGAATCAAGCAAGAGAAAGGGAAATAAGAAATCGTTTTCTTAGCAAGGATGAGATGAAAACGAAATTTCTATGGCGAGGCCCGTACTGTCACATTGTGATTTGGTATTTCTATGTTCTATCTGCATTACATATAGAATTGAATGTTGGTTTGAAACTGTCTGAAATTCATTTTGTTTCCATAAAATCCTGATGGATCGACACAATCCATTGTCATATAATTGTTAAATGCTCCATTTTAGATCAAATTACTTGATCCAATACAATATTGAAGAACTACGAGACTATCAAACCATGCCAATGAGAAGAGGTGTTAAATTTAGCAAAGAAACAACAACCAAGACTCCAAGGCGATTTTTTTAATAGTAAATCCATTTAAAAAAAAAGAATACTGGGTAGTGTATATCTATCCATAGAAATCGGATCGAGTTCTTTGGACCAAAACATTGAACACATTTTCCATAAACACAGGCACATGACCTGCAACATGCAGGAGCCATCGAGATGCTCTTCAACATACATACAAAACTGATTACCATTCTTTTTTTTAGGAAATCCTTGCAGTCTTCTCCTCGGGGGATCAATGTTCGCTGCCCCAATATCAATATATTGCGGAATACCTGAGGTGAAAAAGAAACAAGAGAGTGGTTCCATAGTGGAATAAATCCTTGGATTGAAGCAGATGAACAATGGTCTTGCTCCTGACACTGGCATCACTCCAACGTTGCACCCCAGCAAGAAAGCAATGCATAATTTTTCAAACATAGGAGGACATAAGAACCCATCTTCGCGGTAAAATTGATAGTTCTCACAAGATTTCCATGAGGAATAAGATGAAAAACGTTGCAAGGAAAACGGAAGAGCCCAAAATTGAAAGTTAGGACACAACAAGAAACCACCTCCTCACAGTCGAAGTCTTGAGGGACACAGGTTGCATGAGCAATTCCAAAGGCCCATATTAGTCCATTCTGGGCGAAAGGAGATGAGTAGTAGGAATATGCCTTGCACCAGTGGGAGGTCTGGTCCTCATCCCCTAATATGTTAAGTGTATATCCAGAGAACAAGAGAGTGGTCCCACAATTGAATAGTTTTTTTGCTTTAAATACATCTCTAGGAGCATCAATAGACCATTTTCTTACATTGAAAGATTTTCTCCCAGAACATACTAATTTGGACCTCTAGAATTCCTACTTTTGAGCTACAAAGCGGCTATTACGTTCAGCGTCGATTTATTTTTTGAAACCCCTTCTTTTGGTCTTGTTAGGGACTCCATCGTCGCGCCGAGAAGTGCTCCCCGCTATGGTTGATTTAAATTTGGGCATAGGAGTGGGAACAACGTCTGCATTTCCATCATCCATTGTCGTATCATCATCCATCAAATTATCTTCTCCTGGCTTGAAATCAAATCACATCAACCTCTCCGCCAACAATCAATGCAGGCGGGCAGGTTGTCTAAGTAGGTGAGGTTGCCTTGGAATTCTTTGGCTTGAAATATATCTCTCGGTGCACCAAGGGACCATCTCCTTTTTTTCTCTTGGGTGGAGGGAGATGAGTAGTAAGAATATGCCTTGGAATACTGGAACCTATGTCCATCACGCCTGAAGGTGTTTACTGTATCTAGACATAACTGTTGGGGAACTTTTGCCATAAGTTAACGATAATTTTCGTTTGCTCCAGATGATGTTTGAAATGAAAATTGGGAAGGGATAATATAACCCTCCACAAATATTGGTCTAATGCATATCAATGGAAGATCTCCTTGAGCCTTTCATTGATCAATGACGATCTCCACAGTCAGTGCGTAATGAGTTGTTACCATTAAAACTTACTAATTGCATATTTAGAAAAAAGTGTGAAGGTGGCGGTGACGACGAAGAGCGATTAAGGATTAGATATTTCGTAAAGGCGCCAACCGACCGACACACGAAAGATATTGCATCATGCTTGAAATTAATACTTGGAAAGGATAACACTCTTCTCCACAAATCTTGGTTTAATTCATATTAATGACAAATCTTCTTCGGCCTTCCGGACATTAATGATAATCTTAACAGTTCCTGCACGATGAGATACTAGCATTAAATCTTAATAATTGCATATCTAGAAAGAAGTGTGAAGGTGGCAGGGATGGCGAAGAGAGATTAAGCAATGTACATTGCGTCCACCTACCAACCCGCGAAAGAGATTCCAAGAAATGGCCAAGTATGGAAAGCGGTCGGGTGGACTTCAAAAATAGGGTCATAAGATATACTCAGGAGACGTGAGGGGCCGATGGTCAAATTGTATGTCTCCAAACTTTTGACTTCACAATGTGTAACATGGAACAAGGCACAATGATGGATTTCAACCTTCAATTTGTATATCGCGGAATTTTGGGTGTTGTTTGCAGGTACAGAACAATGGAAGCACAATGTTGAGAAAGCCTGGCCAGGAACCGACAATGGTAATAGTGGCCAAGTATGCAATGGGTAGGTGGTTGTTCGGACTCGTGATATAGAAGCATGAGACATACTCGGAACAAAGAATACTGACGGGCTTGAAAACAGGGTCACAAGATCTACCCAGGAGACGTGAGGGCTCGATGGTCAAATTGTATCTATCCCAAATGTTGATTGCAAAATGCGTAACACGAAACATGAGACAATGACGGATTTAGATGATCAATTTGTATATTGCGGAACTTCGGGTGTTGTATATAAAAGCACGAGACATTCGGAAAAATGACCAAGTAACCAGAAAGGGAAAGCAAACGAGAAAAAAGGGAATTTGTTTGCTAATTTGTAGATCGAGGAAGTTTGGGTGTTGTTTGTAGGCAGTGGAACAATGGAAACACAATGTTGAACCCGCTTATCCAGGAACCCGCGATCAAAAAAAAAAAATCAATATGAAACGGGGAAGCGATCAGTCGAGCTGGTGATATAAAAGTACCGGTGGAAATATGAATACGTGAATTCGCCAACTCCCGCACCTAGACATTTTCCGAAAAGTGACTAAGTAACCAGAAAGGGAAAGCATAGGGAAAAACTAAAGGGGGTGGTAATTTTCGAAAGTGGGAATTGGTGTAAGAAAGCCCCATTGATGGTCTTAACAGTAACTATGAAGTGCATTAAACATGTGAACAGGTTCTTCAATCAAGGAATAGATAAAGTGATCCATGCTTATAGTTTCCAAGATGTGTTTGTTTAAGAGAAGCATCGAAAAGCCACAAGAAAATCAATTTTGGGATGCTTATAAGTAAAGTTATTGTATTGTCAACTTCACCGCAAGTATAACAACGACGAAATTGAATTTTAATGTAATGTTGTTGATATTATAGTTCCATTGAACTTCACATAGTATATATCCTTTTATTTCAAATTATTCATGGAGATGAATTTTGCTAAGTTTATTGATCAAGGAAAAGTGCTAAAATGAGTCACTTACTACATTCGCGTCAGAAATCTTATATTAAAAGGAAAAGCATGTCCTGTATATTCTTTAAGATCATAAAAAAAATGCCAATATCCTGAATCTATTATTAATTTTCCAGAACGAAGCATACAACCAAGAACCAAGTAAACACCAAATGTATTGAAAGATGAGGCACAAGGAAACACATGAACACAGAAGGCATCAAGCGAGATCCTGCAAGGTTCCATAGAGTAGTATGCATCGACCTTTTTCATCAAACAATTCTTTATATAAAAAAAACACACGTGGCATTGGTTTTCTCTTACATCTGGTATATGTTCCCATGAGAAAATAACTGAGGCCATGGGATATGAACAAAAGTCTGCCAAACAAAAGACAACACAAAACCAGCGGAGCTTTGCCATTGTACCCTAGGTATAAACAAACCTCAAAATGGGGAAAAAACAACTTTTCGATTACTATTTTACCATGAAGCAAGATCAATATGGACATTTTCTTCTGATAGTGCCATGTTTTATCACTACCATCTTTAACAATGCCAAATTTCCAATATTATTGGAAATTCCTAATGGTTCTACCTAGAAGAGCAAGCTATTTCGATGGTTCAAAGGAGGGGCCTGAGTTTTTTACAGTTGGATACTTTGTATGGATTTTTTCCTCATGCTTCCCATTTCTGGACTAAACAATCTTATGCACTTGTACATCACAAATAACTACACCTACCTCTATGAATTCCAATGCCTAAACTCCCCAATCTCTATAGCGAGTTCTGAAGATCGCATGCTCATGTTTCAATCCATGATGAGTCCTTTTTTTTCAATTAGGGTATCAAGAGAATGTAGATATCATACCATAAATGTATAGTTGGAGATCATCTTTTTTATTTATTTGGGCACCCCAAAAAAAATGCACAAATCCTGCCATGGCTATATAGTTGGAAAACATTTTTCCAATTTGGGCACCCAAAAAGGTGTAGACACCTCCAACAAAGACACATCCAACCACCATTTTTTTTTTCATTTGCACACCCCAACAAATATGCAAAATTCTTACTGGGAGATGCAAAAAAGCTTGAAAATAGCGTCAATTGCATTTGCAGTTAGATTCTCCTTGTTGTTTCAAGTGCACAAAAAGAGACAAAATATCTGGAAAGAAAATTTTACAATCATATATGTAAACTCCGAAGAACTCGAGTCCGACGAACATTCATCTGGGTGTTGAAGAAAAATTACAGACACACATGAGAAATTTTCATTTCCTAGCAAAGATTGATATTATTTTTTTTATTTTTTTTCCATCCGATATGCAATAGTGTATTGTCCTCATTTAAGGTAAATTTGCTATGTATCTGAAAGTCACGCAACATGTAGACACTGTTTTACTTTTTCTGTAGGTATGCTTCATATGACAATTCTGCTAACCCAGGAATCACATCTTGTAACATAGGTTGTCTAAGTGTACAATGTACGATTGTGTTTCCCACGGTTTGGATGGCAGCATTGAGGCAATGTCTATATATGTAAGGGCATTTTTTACTACATCACAGACAATCAATTGTATCATCACTTATGAAAGCAGAAGAAGAAGCAAGAGAGTTGCATTTGGAACATAGAGGATCGAAGGGGGTCGAGTATGCATTTGTTGCAACCAAAACACCCTCAACCTGGGCACGCGAGCATAGTAGTTAATATATTGAACAATATAATATACGACTGTAGAAAATTGGTGAAGGAAAATTGTATGAGCAAAGTGAGGATGAAATTGTAGATGTATACGCACAACAGTTGTAGAGCTAGTTAGTTTCTTGAGATCCTGTACTATGTATGCTCACAATTTTGTTACAAATGTTGTTTGGGTTGTGCGAAAGATCCTTTCTTTAACATCTCTTTTATTTATTATATTTTTAAAGAGAATAAGTGGAAATTTCCTTTTATGCAATTGTTGTTCCATTGAGGAAAACAAATTTGAGTAGCTGTCGAACAATTGCAGCTGCAACATGTAACAGTGCAATAGTTGTGTAACATAACCGACATACATAAACATGTGAAAGCAAAGGAAAAAACTGGACATGGAGAACGATACCATTGCCTTGTCGTTGTCTAAATCTCAATCTTTTATATGGAGAATGTGTTGCGATCCAAGTTTTCTCATGATTGTGACAACTGCACCAATGGTTCCGATTGGGTAAATGTCGTTGCTCTGTGCAAGTTGGTTGATAGTTGTGTCTGGGACGAAACGATATTCTGAACAAATAACGGGAATTTTTTCCACAATACTTGTTTCGTTGAGTGATATAATCCGATAAAAATCACCACTGTCATATACTGTTTTCGACAATATATTAAAATTTGTAATGGATATCCCATTACCTAGAAATATATTTTTTGCATGTTTCTAGACAAGTTGTGTGGGAATAGTCAGTGTGACTATAATCAGGGCCTCGTTGTCAGTCATGTCAGCACACATAATGGATCTAGTTTTGTCTTCCTTATCCAAGTAGGTGCTATAGACGACCATTATGTCCTCGAAGAACACTTGTCTAGTTTAGCAGTTGTTCAAGCCCTCTATTGATAGTATTTTGGTGTCACAAGTTTAGACCTGGTGACACTTTTTGAACAGGAAAAGTAATGTGAATGATAGTATACATTATTTTTTTGTTTTCTTTTTTCTTGGCATAAAGGTAAAAGTAAACGCACAACTTGGATGAAGTATGGAGCCAGAGTTTTGCAACAAGACTTCTTAGTCTGTGGAACTTGTGATATGTTCGGCGTCTCACTTGCGCTTGTTGATACTTCTTGTGAAATGCAAAGTATGTGTTACATATGACATCAACATATTCAACATGGCATAGATGAATAAATAGATGACAATATTTATTTGGTAAACATATGAGGAACAAAATGTATGCATCTTTACCTTTGGCCTTGTCGGTCTGTTGATGTTTGTGATGATTGACTGCTAATGGCCATATCACTAGTCCAACTTTTTCTGATGAAAGCATGTGTAGATGAACATCAGAAGGACTAAATAAGCATATGCATTGTATATTGTCCATAATTGTTTTGAATGTCACATATAGGGTCAAAGGAGATGGAATACAAAATAGGGTGTCAAGGGATACTTAGGAAACATATGAGGACCCAACGGTCAAATTGTATGCCTAGGATTTTTTGATTGCAAAAATGTCAAATCATCATTTTCTAGTCCAATATTATATGCCCCCGTTCATTTTGTATGTTTGATTTACTAGCACAGTTGGTATACCTTTTCGAATATTGTACCACAACCCCCTCTGTTGTGGCATATAAGAATTCATCTTCCTATCCAACCAATCTGTTTCTTTCAATGTAACAACGTCGAACATACAGTGTACATGAAGGTAAGTTAGTATGCAAAAATACATGTAAAAGAAAGAAATACAGTTCTATTTATTTCAATGCAGCAACAAAGAAAATACAATTCACATGAGAATAAGTTACTATGTAGAAAGATACATAGTATATACATACAATAAAAAAAGGTGCAAAGCATTAGAAGAAATACACAGACAATAAATGAAATACTAAACACTAAAATATGAAATAAGAGTAGAGGTATGCACCTGTGTAACTCCTCCTCTACATTTGCGGCAAAGAGTCCATCGTCCTCTCCATCCACTCTGTTTTTTTATATGTAGCAATGCAGGAAAAATACAATGGAAATGAAGGAATTTAGTATGCAGGAAGACATGTAAAAATAAATAAACAGAGTTCGAATTTTTTCAATGTAGCAGCACATTAAATACAAAGGACATGAAGATAAGTTATTATGTAGGAAGGTACGCAATATCTATATACAATAAATTAGGTGAACACATATACAGACAATAAATGAAATACAAAACAACGGAATATGAAATAACAATATAAGCATGTACCTTTGTATCTCATCTTCAACCGCTGCAGTTAAGAGTCCTTTGTTTTCTCCAACTATTCTGTTTATTTGAATGTGGGAATGCACAAAATACAATGAACCTGAATGGAAGATGATATGCAATGGAGAACAAGTAATATGTACATACACTAAATGAGAATCAATGAATAGAATAAAAGACAGTTAGAAACATGAACCTTTGCTTTTCTCCATCCATGGTTGTAATTAGATAAAGTTTTTTCTTGCCCAAAATATATTAAAAGCCACCAAATATGAAGAAATTTCATGGCCATAGCTAAATGATTTTGGTTTTATGTGGCAAAGTATCCAGATATGCTTCGAGACATGGAAATATAATTTTGCAGTATCTTTGGTGTACATACCATATTTCAAGTACAAGACAAATTGTATCGTGGTCACACCAGTCTGTGTAGAGGATAAAGAGGTTGTATTGTGATATGGACACATTTCACCATATATGGTTAAAAAGTGTGTTTTGCACATGCTTTGTCCTAACAAAAATATAGTAGACATTGTAATTTCACATGTAGTTTTCCAATCATTTCTTATGCCAGTATTTTGTATCATGTCAACACTGAAGTATCCTAGAATGATAATGATTTCGTCCAAATGTAAATGGTGTGATGCATTTCATAACACATTGATTGTGCTAGCAATGTTGCACGCCAAAAATCATAGAAACTGAATATTGCAATTTGCAATCCATGGAACACCACTCTTGGTATAACCATCTCAGTATCCTTTTCTTCTACAAGAACATTTAAAAAATACATGTAGGTATGGTCCAGAACCAGGAAAAATAATTGGAGAAAAATTTAACAGTGGGATAGGAGGACACGGAACATGCGACAGATCTTGACTTCACTAGACACGACAAACAATAGAACCGCAGGTCAACTGGTGGGTGCAAGACCTGAACACCGCTAAGTGCAAAAAAAAAAAAACAGCTCCAATTGTCGGTGCAGGACCCCAACCCTACAAAGACGAAGCAAACAAAAGAAAACAACAAGAAACAAACCAGTAAGCAAGCACGAACATACCCAACTGTAGCCCCAGGGCCTCAAACTCGTAAACTTGAGCGAAACAACAACAAGAAGCAACCGATGAACCAATGAACCAACGAACAAGAAACAACCACTGAACCAGTAAACAACATATGTATCTCCAACGATTACCAAACTACATCCCAAGCATAGAAGGAACCAGAAACATATGAAGACCATGCTAGTAGAAATAATCAAACATTCTTACTTGCAAACTACTAGTGAACAACAAAGAACGAATAGAAAATGAAATGAGGTCATCAAAGCTTACTCTGAAACGATGAATGATAGAAGCATAGGTCGAATTGTGGGTGCAGCACCTCGACCCCGCAAAGTAAAAAAAAACACAGATCCAACTGTGAATGCAGGACCCCAACCATGCAAAGTTGAAGTAAACAAAATCAAGCAACAAGCATGTAACACCATGTTTCCCCCAGTCTGTAAAAATAACTATACTGGCCAAGAACTATGGAAGACTCAAAGATGTGAATGTGTGATTTTGAATGGACCTTAGTATAAAAGGTCGACAAATGTAAATAATGTTATGAATATATGTTGCAGGACTACTGGGAGGGGGATGTGCTGAAAAGAGACCACTATGGCTGATGAAAGGTGGTGGAAGGAACCTAGAATGGTGGTGTTAGCTTCCACCGAAAACAATACCATATTTGGTCTTCATTGGCCCAAAGATCAAGAGTGGCTCACTGGCCTCGAAATGAATTACTCACCAGGTTGGTAGGTGAAGAGGCTCCTCATGAGTTAATGAGGGATGGGGGTGAACCGCCCATCCGTGGAAGCCTCGAACCTGACCATTGTGGGGAATTTCATGCCACACGCAACCTCTCCGGAAAAGAAAAGGTAGGAAAGAGGTGTGGAAGGGGGCAGTCACGATAGAGATCGCAAGAGGGGAGAAACCGGAAGAACTCTGGATAAATATACAGAGTGATTGATAATCAGAGAAGAAGGAGAGTAACCTTCATTCTCGACTTCTGATGAACAAAGACTCGGTCTCACAACATCGTGGTCTAAGCTCGGGGGTGGCTAGTGGTAAATCCATTCGGAATCGTTAAGCCTACGGTTAGGTGGAAATGAGCACCCCTCTCAGCAGTTGCATCAAACCTGGTGTTTTTTCCGATAAGTGTTATATCTCGTATCTTGAAATTAATATTCTAACATGTATGTTCATGGTTTGTGTAATTATGAATGGTTACAGTATAAGACTGTCTGTATGGTGTTTTGATAAAAAATGGTAGTTGTATGCTTATATTGGAAAGACCACCTATATATATATATATATATATATATATATATATATATATATATATATATATATATATATAT
>ML785494.1:352659-369025 GCA_009831015.1 Picea engelmannii | reverse complement strand
ATATATATATATATATATATATGATGACAGTAGTCACTTTTATTTATGAATGGATTGTGGCGGTAGGAACTTTTAAAGTAGTATTAGTTGGAACTACTTCGGTATGCTCTTCTAGATATAGATGAATAAGGAAGTAATAAAAGTTGGAATAGGAAATAGCAAGTCTTATGCTTTCTATAGTTATAATTCCTCCTATAGTAATAAGTCTGTAGTTTTATATTATTATGGGAAATATTATTATTTTAGATAGTTACGGAACTAGATTTATCAACTTGTACACCACACTAACAAGAATCTATGAGGATAACCTAGACTAACGATCAAACACCCAAAGACTTATGAACTATTACCTGCTCACAACACCCATAATAGGACAATGGATCCTCTCATCGGATCCTCTCATCTATTCCTTATGGAGGAGAACCACCACCAGGCTGAACTCTTTACAACTAGAAGACATTTTATCCGAGCCCATCCATTAGATCTCTTAGGATCATGCTTCACCAGTGGGATCAAATTAACCCACCTTCACCAGTATCTAGATCAATGTCACTACAGTTCACAATGGCTACATCTAACCTTTATAGCAAGGGAAGCTAACTAACCTAACCCCTAAACTCAAAGGAAATAGGAAGTATGCTTAGTAAAGATACTTATCTCCTTGATCCTTAAGATAGTCAAGATACTTAGCTCCCGAGGAGAAGTGATACAGTTTGTATATCCATTCTATGAGATACAAAGAGCCCCTTTATCCGAAACCTCGAGCTACCTTAGGCCTTTAAGATACTCTTTGAGTAGTGAACCTACAAGGAGGAAGACGTGCCCTAAACAACCCATCCTTACCTACCTAATAACACAAGGAAACCACTAAGGAAACTATAGATATTTATATATATTTAGGGTTTATAAACATTGTAGAGGAAGGAGCTCCTGAGATGGATGGATGAACCCTTGCTTCAGACATAGGAGCTATTACTACTTCTATTTATTATGTTAACCTTAGATTCATATGTTAAGTAATGAAATCCAAGTTATTCCTTACATTCTATTCCTTAGATTTATGATGTGGAGCTCTTAATGATATTTATGATGTTAAGGATTTTATCTTTAGCTTTATAGATCGACATAGTGTCAAAGTATATTAGATAGATGAACACTTATTTACTAGAGTAGAAGTCTCTCTATTTCATCTCTTTGTCCCATACATATATAGTAGATCCCATACATATCATAGTAGTGTTAAGTCTTAGATACAAGATTCTCCAAGCTTTTTACACCATGTTATGCTTTTTAGAGATAGGCTAACTAGCTAACTATCGGAATAACTAGAGGAACCTATTACTAACTTACCCTCTAACTCACTTATTAATCTCCCCACTTCCTAATAACTTTAAGGAATTCAGGATTAATCTATATATATATAGTCCTTACTTAATAAATCTAGTTGTCAAGCTAGAGGAATTAATAATTGAGAGTTTACGATTTTTAGAGGAATAGAAAGTATAGTCTTTAGGATTAGATAGATAGGTAGATAGATATTTATAACTTATAGTTGGTCCTTAGTAAGATATTTAGGCTTAGGATATCTTATCAGCTACTCGAATAAATGAAGACAAAGTATTAGATAGCTTAAGATATAAAGGCATAGGTTGGCTCCTTAACACATTATAAAGGAAACTCAACCCAATAACATTAACTAGATATGTATCTGGTATAGAACTAAGCTTTTACACACCAAAGAGAGGAATTAACCATCCTTTGACACTGCATGCAAAGGAGTATTATTTAATAGTTAGACTATATTAGGTATTTTTACACACCATATCAAGACTGGATTTACCATGACTTAATTAAGGATTGTTTATTATTCTCTATCATTGTGTTGTTATCAAACTAGAGTGTTGGTGTTGTTCATGTTTCAGTTACCCAATAGTTGGTAGAGTAGAGAATTTACAACAACCACTAGATCAGACTCCCTGGCACGCTGCTAATGTTCATACAGGCTCGCCAATGGGACCAATATTCACATGGGATCCTGGGAAATCTCAAGGGTTGTCCCAGACACTAATTCCTTGACTTCGCCATTGTTCCCTTACAACAAGACCAACAAATTTGGGTACGGAGATATGGCTTTATATCCTTTATTGGCAGTGTATCAATACAAATTCCCTATGTGGGGAACCCTCTTAAGAAAATGCTTCAATGCCACAAGCACATTTAGTTGTCCCGCGTACAATTAGATCCTGCACCTACCAAGTAGAATAATTGCCCTATACAATTATATCATGCACCACCTACCAAATCATGCGGGAGAGTGGCGAAGATCAAATATTATTGAGGGAACTCTCATTAATTAAACCTATCATTAATTTTAATGGGCATTCCATATCAAGGAGCTAAACTACTTGCGGCAATAGAAGGAGCTAATCTACTGAGATAGATTCTTTATTTACAGTTCTTGGGAGGATTATTTCTTTAGAGTTGATGGATTATCCCCAGAGAGCACACAAGTAACCACCCAGAGCGCCTCCTATTAGAATTTGTACTACAAGCCCTATTTAGTCTCTACTCACTAGCTAGCAGATGAAGAGAAGACAAAGAAACAACAACAACAAGGGATTTATTCTCGTATGTAACCACCTTATATAGTCTTATCATGTCCTTATATAGTCTTGTCATGTCACTGGCCTATTACTGGCCCCTTTGTTCATCAAGTTCAGATATAGAGCTCAACTACTGGGTTGTCGGGTTGGCTCAAAAACCCCTATGTACCAAGGAAGACCAATATGATCTAGCCCAAGGAAGACCCAAAATATATAGATTACTCATGATATTTCCTCCTCATGTCCCACGTGAATTGGCATTTGAAATTCCAAACTCCGCTAAACACATACGTCCCACTGAGGTTAGCCTTGCTCCTGGTGGAGGGGAGAAGGTACCTGATCCTACTGATCAAGCAACCTGGAAGAACAGATTGAGGGAGGATATCGTTATGAAGATAAGAATGAACAACAAAAATCCCAAGGAAGAAAATAAGTAAGAATGAATAGCCTGGAAATATCACATAATGAAGGTGACAAAAAAAATTACACCATCAAGATCCCAAACTATGACATAGATGAAGCTCTTCGAGATATTTTGTGTAGATATAACGAATATGACATCGTATATAAGATATGCCCCTACAGTGATGATATTTTTCGAGCAGGATGGACGTTTAGCTGTTGGGGTTCCCACCGATAATAGAAAGACTAGGAATGGTTGAATGAACAATGTGTCTCCCAAACAAAATGATTGTGGGACTGGTTTCCCATGCCTTGCTTGTGTCCTAGTCGCTTCAGGGTAGGTAAATAAAAGAATAAGAGTTTCCATCTCTAGATAACTCTATCAAGCGAGCGAGCGAATACCCTTTATTTATTACTTTGGTGGAAGGCGGGCAGGAATGATATTGATTGACCTCTTGGAGAGATAGATATATGCTTAAGCAGATGAACGAAATCTGTAATCGACGTGCAACTAAAAAGCCTACTTCTGGATTTGGAACTGCTAAAGTGACTGGAGGATATGAATCTGGAATTGGACTTGCTTCTCTTTCTATCCATGTCGTCCTTCTCTAGCTAATATGGATCCTCCCACTAATTAATACTGATTTGTATTGAATTAGTTCCAGCAGAAAGAGGAAGTGCTCCAAAAATATTTAGTGAAGTAAGTGTGCCTTTGATTCTCTATCCCTATATAAATCTTTAGAACCTTGTTAATAACCAATTCTTAGGATTTGGTTTTTACTTGAATTATTTCTCTTGCTCCATGGGTCAATCTAGTGTGAAAACTATGGCGACCACCTATACACGTTCATTCTGATCTATATCCATTACACTCTCCATTCACACCAATATTGATTTTGACTCTCAACCAATATCTCATATATAAGCAATCAACCCAGAAAAAATTATAAGTTACTCATCTATTGGGGGGGCTAGGAAGAGGGGAATGGGAAACTCGATTCAACATTTTCAATTTACTGGGTTTATATGCTCAGGGTTGTCCTCCAAATGGCACTAGATTTCATTAGACTCTCAACCTGGAAGGAAATAAAATAGAATAGTAGTCCTTCACATTCGCTCCTTTTCTTTCGCTTTGGTAGGCCACTGACCTTTTATTCCACCCTTGTTCTTAGGCAAGTAGAGAAATAAGTTAGCTTGGATAGAGCCTGGATTAACAACCCATTGGCAAGTAAGAAGGCAAGCGAGAAAGAATGAAGTTGACATAAGTAGGAAATAAGGCATGTCACGAGAAAAGTACTCCAACTTGAACCACAACAAGTCATGAGGAAAGTACTCCAACTTATAGCCAGGCATGAAAGGAAGGGTTAGTAAGAAATCTCCTTAGTTTCTTAATAAATCTATCCCCGAAAATGCACGATCGTATATCCATTTATCCAAATATATCCTCACCTTTGTGGTACCCGCTCAGCATTGATTCTCTTTGAGGATAAATAACCAAAGAGGAGTGGATATGAACATATATTAACCAGGAAGAACCATTTTCCACTGAATTTTCCACGGATAGGCCACCTTTTCACTAGAAATTTTACCATCTTGATATGCCACCTCACCCATATGATGGATGAGCGACTTTGTTCTTTTTCACTAGTTCAATTTCAACCCTTCTTATTCCCATCCTCTTATGATTTTTCTTTGGTCATTGGTAAGCTAAATCCAATCCTCTTATCTCCTTCTTAACTCCTATATTATTATCTCCATCTTATATATCCATCCTCTTATATGCCATCCTATTAGAAAATTAGACCTTTATTTCTGTCAATCTCTCATGGGATGATTCGTTTCCAAGATAATAGTGAGTGTCACACAACTTAAAAAGTCTACTCAAATGAGGCAAAGCCGACATGAACATACCCCAATCTTTTATAGATTGATATAAGAGAGAAATAATTTTAGATAAAGGATTAATATATAGTCTATTTAGATTAAGGATTAATAGATAGAAAGGATTTAGAGATAGTATAGATTACATATGGAACAGATTCCTCTCACTTATATATATTAGAACCTATAACTCACTCTATAACAAGCTCATACAGATAACTCTAACTTATATATAAAAGGGAATACTTTATTGTGAGATAAAAAGGTATATGTAGATTTATATAACTATAGGAATAAATAACTTATAAATAACAAGTATAACCCACAACCTCTATAAAAAACTCTAACCCAATAGATCACTGAGAAATCAAAGCAAGGAACAACCACCTCTAACTACCAACCTCTTACTTCTCAGTTTGAACTAATAACTACAAGGTTTAATTCAATGTCACTAGTTGATACTCAATGTCACTAGCTTCTTGCTAGTGGGAAAACCCCCCTATGACTACACCAGTGTTCAGAATGTAGGCATATCAATTAACCGTCTAAAAGTCAACTACTTCTCTAAACTACCCCAAACATACCAAAAATCATACAAGAAAATCAAAGATGAGGGAGATCGAGTAACTATACCTCTACTCTGTGTTTGGTGATGATCCCATAGCGCTTGAAAGTTTTGTTGATTGCACGCCTACTCTTAGGGCTAGCCTACATCCAAAGATTGACAAACAACAAACAACAAGCATGCTATTCCATATAAAAATTAGGGTTAGATGTTAGAATGTCAAAACATAAACCAATAAAAGCATTCAATACACCATGATTTGGGACAGGAAAAGTAATTATTTTATTAATAATTCAATGATTATACATTTATAATCAAAGTCGGCTATTGGTTCAGGCTCCTCTTCACCAAGCTCCAAGTGCACCTTTGTATGGCTTCTCCTCTCAACCTTATGATCTCTTCTTGGGAAGTGAATGGGTTTTGATGAAGGAAGAAGGGTTAATGGGGGAATGCTAAGGCAATTCTCACAAAAGGACTGCAATAACTTGGGCAAGGAGGGGATGTGAAATCGAGCAGAGTTTCATTGTTATTATGTCTAGATGTAAAATGAGACCCCAACACCTTCTTTTATATGAAAAAAGGATGGTTATTCGATTGGGTGATGGTCTATAGGCGGTGGATTAGTTGGGAAACTACCCAGTAGCCCATAATCTCAACGAATTCCTTGCAACTTTTTATTTTTTGCAACTTTTTCAAGTATACGTGGGTTGTAATGGTGCATCATGCGTATGTATGCGAGTTGTAGTGGTGCAAAAAGTGTATGTACGTGAGAAGTATTGGTGCAGAGCACATACATCTTCAAAAAATTGGTTTTTTAAAAGAGCAACTCAGTAGTGCTTTGGAAAAAAATGCAAGTAAGAGGGTCAAAGGCTAGGTATGCATCTGTAGAGAAATTTAGGGTTATAACATATGCCCCCTAATGTGTGAGGTCAGAAGAGAATTTGATGGCTGAAATACATTACAAAATCTTGAACAATGTACGAAGTTGAGTGAGCCCGGGACCAGAGTTTGGGAGGTGCCATATGCAAAAATAACAATTGTCTCTCTGAGGTGGGCATACCCATGCTCGGGATGAAATAAATCATGGATGCCAATCAAATACACTGCATATACATGTCATATAACTATACAAAGTGTATCCGCGAACAATACACAACAGATCTACATCTCAAAATCAAAGATATACAAGTATAGTATTCATATTCATAGCTCGAGCAACAACTTCAAGATATTCAAAACTCGGGTAGGAGTACAATGTGAGTGTATGACTTCACTACCCAGAGGTCTTTGACGGTTCGTCGGGAAAAGACAATAGGATATCGATGATCAGGCAAAGAAATTCGTTGATTTTGAATCAAGACTTGACTGGACTTTTGGGATGGTTGACTCATGAGGTCAAGAGATGAACTACATAAAGGCCGACTCAGGTTGGGTGAAACTTCCCTTGGACAAAAGCACGAAATATGATCAAAATCATGCAGCATGAGATTGACATAATTCCACGATGCATGAGGCAACACAAACTCTCCATGTGTTTGGAAGAGTAACCAAATGGAGGAGGACACAACTCTATGTAGCGAGAAAAACTTCCTAAGGTCATATTAGATCCCAATGCTTGAAGAAAAAATGGAAGGATGTGCTTTGTCCAAGGGAGACTCATTGTGCTGCCAAAAAAAGAATATATATTTCTCATCCCCTCTTTTTGGGGTTTTTTTATTTTTTTTTATTTTTCAATTTTTTAAAGAGCTTGAAAAAGAATAAAATAATGCTATGTTACAAAGGAGGAACAAGTGTCCCAAGAAAGAATACTAGTTCCAGGCGCAAGGAACACACTAATGCTCATAGCAAGGAGATATTTGCAGGAAAAGGACACTCGGGGAAAATTCCTCAATGGGTCAAGGTGTGAAGTCGCAGAGGCAAAGTGCTACAAGGATTGTGTATAAGACATGCTTCAAAGGTTCAGTTGAGAGCAACATGGAGCCTGCATTAGGCCAAAGATGTAGAGATGCAAATGTGATTAACAAGACACAATGAAACCCCCTTCAATGTAATTTTAACGAGCCCGGAGAAGGTAATCTTGGTAGTTTTTTCACGTTTACAGAGTCTGAAAAAACGTAAAAGAAGACTCCAAGGGGTACCTTTTTCAGAGATAGTCTAGTCCGTTCGAAAAAGGGGTAAACTAGCACCATAAAGACATTTATTCAAAACCATTTTAACGAGTGTGACAAAGACAGTATCACTCGGAAATATTTTCAATTATAAGGAGTCTGAAAAGAGATTAACTATGGAATCACTGCTTTTTTCTGGATTTAGTCTCCTTAGCCCAAAAACGTATAAACTTTACTGAGGAGAAATCTCCCGGCAAGACGAATCTCCTGAGATGTACCTTTTTCCTCTATAATCTACAGGCCGGAAAAAGGGGTAAACTCATGCCAGTAGATGTTCTTCTGGACCAGTTTAACGAGTGTGAAGGAACAAAGTCACTCGACGATCTTTTCAATTTTAGGGAGTCTGAAAAGAGATTAACTAAGGACTCCAAGGGGGTTCATTTTTCGTAATTAATCTCCAAGGCCCAAAAAAGGTGATAAACCAAAACCAAAGAGAATGCTCCTTTTTCAAATATTTAGTCCCTCGGGCCCGAAAAAGGGTTAAACTTACACATTAGAATACTCTTCTAACGAAACGAAGTTCCTAGAGAATACCTTTATTCGTAAAATTGATAAAAAGGGGTAAACTACCACCGGACATATGTGCCTTCAAATCTGAGTTTGGATAGTGTGAAGGGCCACAAGATCGCTTGGAAATATTTTCATGTTTAGAGAGTCTGAAAAGGGCTTAAGGAAGACTCCAGGGGGTTATGGATCATGCATAATATCAGTTTAGGTACAACCCACTATTAGGCTCAGACCAAGAATTTCTTCAATAGTCAGCCTGGAAAGTCTCCCGAAAGGGAAGAAAACACAAACCATAGTGTAAGTCTTCCAACGGTATAGAAATCGTAGTCGTGGCTTCAAGGATAGCCTCATCTGAAGGCAATTCAAAATCTGAGAAAGCACGCAAATGAGGAGGGTCAAAATTCCCAAAGGGTGAAGTAAACTAACCATATTCCATATGACGATGGAGGCTCTGGCCAGGACTGGCAGAGTCTATCAACGAAGAATCATAAGCACGAGGGCTTGAGTATCTACAAACAAAGAGATCAGACTCAGAAGGGGACTCGAGATCACTTGGACCAAGAGAGGGAAGAAAGAGCTCCCATGCCCCCATTGGATAAACCAATGGATCAATTGTTGAGACAAAGTATCGAGAAGGAAAACATGAGTGAACAAGTTCTTTCTCAAGAGCAATTGAACACCCCGGATATGATGCCACATAATTAACAAGTGGAAGGGTAGAGTCTATGTGAACAATAGCAACATATAAAGGGGCAACCTGAACTAACTCCGAATTAGGATGGTGATTATCATATATCAGTTGGTCGATAGTGACAATGCTTCCATTGTGAGGGAAATCCATCACCCGAAAGAGCATAGACACCACATTGTTCATAGCATATACATAATCACTCACAAGAAGTATATTGAAATCTAAGAGAAGAGTGGGATCAGTCGAATATTGCATCGACGTGACCACTTTTCTAGACTCGACACTCTCCAAGAGAAGAGTGGGATCAGTCGAAGACTTCATCGACATGACCACTTTCTCAACCAATGGTTGAATATGCTATGAGAATACATGGTCTAAAGGCACCTAACCCCCTAAAAGAGGAGTGGGAATAGCCGAAGACTGCATCAACATGACCACTTCATCAACCAAAGACTAAATAAACTGTGAGGAAACCTTGGAAGACTCAAAATCAGAAGATCTTGCAAACGGGGACCACAATCTTCGTACCTCTTGAATGCCAGGGCATAGATGAGTAAGGTTATATCCCTTGCAAAGTGTACAAGGGAACTTAGGCTTATGTCCTATTCATCTAGGTTTCTCAATAGAATCAATTCCCCAAGCATGACTAGCAGTAGCTGGTTGCACATATTCAACATGACTTGCAGAGGTTGGTGATGGTTCGATAACATGACTCGCAGAGGCTACAGACCTATTGCCAGTATGACTAGCAGTGACTGGACTTTTCCCCCCAACATGACTTGCAGAGGTTGGGTTCTTTCCCCCAACATGAATTCCAAAGGTTGAGGAACTATCTTCAACATGACTTGCAGAGGTTGGTGAGTTATCTCCAGCATGACTCGCAGAGGTTGGTGATTTCTTCTTCCTATTATTCCTCTTTCTATTTCATTTAGACTTTTGATTACTAGTATCTATACTTTCACTAGAGAAGATAGAAGGAGGAGGAGAAGATTTTGTTGATGAAGGAACATCAACATAATTCCCATGACATAAAGTTCTTAAATGATAAGCGTTAAGAGCATTCGGGACATTTGGAATGGTACCCAACCAAACCGGTAGTCCCACATTCAACCCAGGAATGTACAAAGTGACCATCAAAGGGACACCAACATTTCCGAAGAAAGGAAAAGCACAAGAATCCCCTTGTGAAGGGGTTCCTTGGTTGGTATCATCAGTAACTTTTTCCATGAAGATCTTATGCACAAGTTCTCCCTTTGTGGGATCGTTCAAGTCCATAAAATTATCACACACTGACTCTGGTGAACCAATGTTATCAAAACAATGTCTATAAAGAGGCAGCTCCACGTTTCTAAGAGGAATACCGAAAAGTCCTCACGAACGGTGGAGAGGGTGGTCTACCACCTTAGGTAAAATAACCAAATAACTGACTGACTAACTCAATATGGAAAACTAGGTAGCACATAGCACACACTAAAATTTCCTAAAGGAAAATCAAGAAAATGAATATCTATTAGGAAGGCACGCCAACCAACACTAGAGAAACTAACCGGTGCAAGTGCAATTCAAACTCGGAAGCACCCTCAGGGTATACTCTACAAAGTGTGACCCGACGTCTGCCCTAGGTACCACGGTATACCCCCACAGTCACCCGTGTAAGTCCCTATAATATAGGAAACTAAGTTTTCAGCTCGCAAACAGTCAGCAGGCGGGTACAGTCGACAGTTGGGTGGACCACAATGAGCAGGATAACAAGTCTGAAACCTATAGATGGTATCGAAAGAAAGTGGTCCAGAAGACAATAGAGGATCTCAAACATATTCAAGGTCCAAGAAGCTCCATAAGAAAATGTAGGAAATAGTATTCTCACGATAGATCCTCAATATGTGTTCCCCACTACGTTTAGTCCGGCTTTGGAGGGGTTATCTCCGCTGCCTTTCCTCACGCGACCTCATGTTTAGCCCCTGTTTTAGAGGGGGGTCCCAGATAACTTTTACGACACTGGAATTTAACACTCCCTAGCTCTGAATCCAATGTTTTTTTAACGGCCTTGAAGAGTTTACTCTCCAACCTAATTCAAGGACCTAACCCTAAACTAGTTGTTTGACCCTACAAACATAAAAAAGTCTAATTAATTTTAGATTTAGCGTTTGTTTTAATGGATTGATTTACTCAAGGGATCACATGGCGGTGAAACTAGTGATGTTATAAGAGACTAAAAGAGGAGAAAAAGACGAAACTTGAAAGAAAAATTACTTCTAATCAAAAGCAAATATTTACAACTAACTCTTTGTAACCAACTTTTCTTTAACTAACTTTTTCAAGATCTTTAAAAAGAAAACCAAAAATGAATTTTTGCTTGACTACAAGCTACTTTTGTTTCAAGAAATCAGTAAAGAACTTAAAAAACAAAAAAAAATCCCTTTCTAGTAAAATAACTGACTCCAACTACTTTACCAAACTGAAAATAAAAAATCCTTTTTTTTTAAATTGCTTCAAACAAAAAAACCGAAATATTTTTTTTTTTCTTATTTTTCAAAGCAAACAAAAGGGGTAAAAAGAACACCAAGACAAGACTGAAACAAATCTTTGACCCACTGCATATCGCATGGAATCACTAAAGAAACCAAAAAGGAAGACCAATCATTCAAAGACTCGCTTAAAACTCTTTCAGAAGTAAACACAAGAAACTTAAAAAAAGACAAGTAAACTGAATTTTAACCCAAGCTATGGTTGTAAAAACAAAGACTCTGAACTATATCAAGAAACCCTAAGAACTATAAACTTCAATCAGGAAAGAGGTTGGCTGCCTCTTTTTTCAAGAAAAAAAAAACTTGAACCAGGTACGCTATTGTTTCTTTAGCAACCTGCATATGTACGCGGGTTGTTTACTGAGCAGGGTGTGTATGTATGTGGGTTGACCCAATGTAGGGTGCATACACCTTTGTACTTCCTTAAAAAATAAAGAAAACAAACAATCTTATAGGGCAAAAAGAACTAGTATGGCACCTGAAGGTGACCAGAATCCCTTAAAAGACTTAAAAGACTCAACAGAAACTCGAACGACAGAAAAACCAATCATACAACCCAAAATCCCCTAAAAAACCCTAGAGGCTTCCCCAGTATGATCGCTAGTTCTACTAGCAGGAAAACCCCCCTATGACTACACCAAGGTTCAGAATGTAGGCAGATCAATTAATCGTCTAAAATTCAACTACTTCTCTAAACTACCACAAACATACCAAAACTCATACAAGAAAAGCAAAGATGAGGGAGATCGGGTAACTATACCTCTACTCTGCGTCCGATGATAATCCCTTAGCGCTTGAAATTTTTGTTGACTGCACTTCTCCCAGGGTTGGCCTACATCCAAAGATTGACAAACAACAAATGACAAGCATGTTATTCCATATACAAATTAGGGTTAGATGTTTGAATGTCAAGACATAAACCAATAAAAGCATTCAATACACCATGATTTGGGACAGGAAAAGTAATTATTTTATTAATAACTTAATGATTATACCTTTACAATCAAAGCCAGCTACTACTCCATGAACCTGGTCCGGGATCCTCTTCACCAAGCTCCAAGTGCACCTTTGTATGGCTTCTCCTCTAAACCTTCTGATCTCTTCTTGGGAAATGAATGGGTTCTGATGGAGGAAGAAGGGCTAATGGGGGAATGTTGAGGCAATTCTCACAAAAGGGCTACAATAACTTGGGTCAGGAGGGGATGTGAAATCGAGCAGAGTTTCATTGTTCTTATGTCTAGATGTAAAATGAGACCCCAACACCTCCTTTTATATGACAAAAAGATGGTTATTTGGTTGGGTGACTGGCTATAGGCGCTGGGAAACTACCCAAAAACCCGTAATCTCGACGAATTCCTTGCAACTTTTTATTTTTTGCAAATTTTGCAAGTATACACGGGTTGTAATGGTTTAGCATGCATATGTATGTGAGTTGTAGTGGTGCAACAAGCATATGTACGCAGGAAGTATTGTTGTAGGGCACGTACATCTTCAAAAAAATGGTTTTTTAGAAGAGCAACTCAGTAGTGCTTTGAAAAAAAATGCAAGTAAGAGGGCCAAAGTCTAGGTATGCATGTGTAGAGAAATTTAGGGTTATAACACTTCTATATAAATAATAATAACAAGAGATCTCATTTCAGTTGAATAAGAAAGTGTTGTTAGCAAACTATAGCTCCAATAGAAAGTGTTCAATTAGAAATAGTAAGTAGGATCAAGATCGAACTGAGCTCATACTAAGACTAACCCTTTGACTAAATCCTAACATACCACCTATTACTATAGAAGAGATCTATAACAAAATATGAAATCTCGCTACTACAACCTCAACTACCAAATCTTATAACCTTGCCACTAATGAGAACTATGAATCTAGCTACATTAATAGAACTAGAAAATAGAACAAGGTAGTAATCACAATAATAATCTCTCTAGTGCGATATAATAATCTCTCTAGTGCGATATGAGACCACTCACCCCCAAGCTAGGGAGAAGCACCAAATTGATAACCAAGTATAAATAGTTATAACAAAGGATAACTAGAAAACCCCTTACCTTTAGCTCCTACTTTATATCTTGACCCCATATCCTTACCTGAAGCTCCTACTTAATATATTGACCCCATATATAGTAGAATACTTTATATACCCAATAGGATGGAGGATGGACATTACGATGAGCCCCATTAATAGAGTCAACTTCCCCAAGCCCGAATAGCACAACTACAACCAAGTTAGGACTTATTACTCACTATGTATTTCTAACTATGTATTGCCCCTCAATATAGTAGGCTCGACCAAGAACTAGACATTGTTATTTATACTTATATTTCCACTAGAAATTCAGGCCAACCCACTAGATAACTCTACCAACTATTGGGGACTAGACCAACTACCTATCGGGGAATTAGAGGGAATGAAACCAAAGGGAAGGCCCAGAGGACCTAGGAAGACATACTGGAATAAGAATTACACCTGATAAAAATGGATGGTATCCTCACCACCCTCGCAGATGAAATTGGCCTTAGAGCTCTTTTAACAAGGGTTTCCCTAATCACTAACATCCAGACTCACTACATATTTAAAGAGGGGAATAAAAGTAGGGAATAAATTTTACCACGGACACTAAGATTTCTCCCGCTCAGATCTAGGAGCTCCTTCCCTAACTATAGAATCTAGGAGATAGATAGTGGAGTCTTTACATTAGGACAGAGGTGTTAGTAAAACAGGATCATGGAGCAATAAAATAAAACAAATGCGGAAATAAAACATAGAAGATACACAATACAATAGAGACACAAATATACGTGGTTCACCCAGTGTGGGTTATGTCCACCAGAGAAATTGTTAGGTCCTTCCTTTTTATTATCCAGCAAAATAAAGGGATACAACCTACAACACACCCGTTGTAACTTCCTCTTCTTTCTCTCACAGTCTCCTCTCTCATAATACAATATTCACAATAATCTATCGTCGCAGTACAATTTCCTCATAAAAGAGGATTTCCTTCTAGGTCAAAAAACCCTAACATAACTTCTATTGTCATATCTATGACCTTATAATGAACGGTCCAGATGGAATACAAAATTACAATATTTTACAAGGAATTTTTTCCCAATATTTCGCTCCGGGGGTGCTTCCCCCTAATCTCCCACCAGGGGGGCCTACGAAAATTGTCGTCTCCCCCCTAGCGACAGTTGTGGGGGGGAATCCCCCCCACACCTCCCCTTTAGGAATGGGGTCCAAGAACGACTGAAATAAACCTTTGAATCAGGAAGATAATCATGCTCCACAACCAACAAGAGGGATATAAAAACTAGGAAGGTATATTATGTTAGAAAGACTAGGAAGTAGATTATGTTAAGAGACTGACTGACTCCTTAAGATATATTAAGTAGACATTATGAATCTCTTTAGTCAGCATAATGCATATCTTATTATGTGTAGGATATATTAAATATTAACAAGAGGAAGAAGATAGAACTACATCAATAAATAACCATTCAATCTATAACCAAACCCCTAACTAATGTAGAACCTATTACGTATCAATATGATATCCTTGACACTAACAAACTCATAACTAGATAGGATTCAATATAACTAGCTAGGATACGATAGATATACATGTAGGAATATAAATACCTCACCCCCATATTAGGTATACTTGTTGTTCCATTACAGAAAGGAGAGTCAAGTTTGCCTTGTGGATCAAGAAGGAATGCAGTTTCAAAGCTTCCCTTAGGAACTCAAGTCAAGCCTTAGGAACTCAAGGTCATTCTATGGTCCTTCCTTCAGGACATGTATGGCATAGATCGATCAAAGACTTAGCCCTTAGACATTGACATATAACAAACATAGCAAATACTATTATATCTTTGTACGTGAACTACAAGCAGATACTAGAATAAGGAGATAAGGAAAGAATAGTAATCCAGTAGAAAAAAAAATAGAAATCAACAATAACACAAGCTTGTACGATGACCTTAGCATCTTATACACATGCCTTACCCAGTCGTCTTCATCAAGTACCTATGCGACGCGAGCATCGCGTAGTTCTTCCTATCGCTGAGGTTAAAGTTATTGTTCTTCAAGGTTGGGATATGTGATAAATGGGGTCCAACTACGTGTATCCCCTTATGGATGTATGCGATGATCAACGTGTACTCAACTTCACACGGGATATTGTCGCGGTTCATCGCGCCAGCCAAAGGTGGTATGTACTCCGGCAAGACCGACGGAATCTGCTTCGCGTTCATCATGGTGTTTGCTTCGCTTCTTAGTAGTGCGGCCAGAACGTCATCCAGTCGAAGGGGATGCTTGCAATCCGCCAGTCGACGACGCATGTATTCCTTGATCCGTCGGATCTTTTAATGACTATGGTTGAGTTTTAATTTTGCATGCGTTAATTAACCATTTGAGAAACTTAGTGAAAGAATGAGGAAAGAAGAGGAATTATGATAGCCATATACACATTTGCAGATCTGAAATGAAATAATAGACAACAAACCATAACATGCAGATTGATAACGGAGTTTGGCACAACTTTGCCTACATCTCCGGGCCTTTGTCTCTGTGGGGGAGGCTTCTTTATTTCTGTTCAAAAGCTCAAAATTACATCGCTACAATGCCAAATGGCTACAATATTGATCTGGTCATGTTCTTCCAGATCTCTAGAACCCTGCAAAGAAAACGGCACGCAAAACAGACGTCCGGAGCTCCCAGAAATGGCCCGACAGCGTCTGCTCCTCAATATCTTCCCTACATAAAAATGGCTTTGGCTTGGCTTCTCCTCAACATAACTCTGCTCTGATTGCTGCTCCATGGCCTCAAATAGGCTTGGTTTATATAGATTTGAAGTTGGTTGCTCATCTCCAACTTCCTCCCAAAATTTGGGCTCCAACAATGCCCAATATCTCCCAAAAATGGAGAAAATCAATTAAAAAGGCATAAAATCATTGAAAAATCCACCAAACTATAGCAAAAACCCACTTGGCACATAAAATTAGGCATTAGCACCTTATA
>ML785494.1:336107-349182 GCA_009831015.1 Picea engelmannii | reverse complement strand
ATCTTCCCTGCATAAAAATGGCTTTGGCTTGGCTTCTCCTCAGCATAACTCTGCTCTGACTGCTGCTTCATGGCCTCAAACAGGCCTGGTTTATATAGATTTGAAGTTGGATGCTCATCTCCAACTTCCTCCCAAAATTTGGGTTCCAAAAATGCCCAGTATCTCCCAAAAATGGAGAAAATCAATTAAAAAGGCATAAAATCATTGAAAAATCCACCAAACTATAGAAAACACCCACTTGGCACATAAAATTAGGCATTAGCACCTTATACCCAGCATGCGCCCCCTTATTCTCGGTCGTATGAGGCCATGTGGCCGAGCACTAGCCCAAAGGCTAAGCGTTGGCCCCCTCCTCGCGCTCCAGCTCCTGGTTTTGTGGCGCAACCATAGGACCACGGCTTAACAGTTACAACCCCCACGCACATTTGTAGGGATAGCCCCTGGTTCATTTGGGTGGCGGTTATATGGTGGCGCAGGACCAGGGGCTCGCCCCTTATCCGAACTTCCGCACATTTGTCCGCCCACACTCATGGTCATATGGTACTGTCGGTTGAACCATGGGCTAGGGCTAAGCCCCAGCCCCTTTCCGCCCTCCATACAATACTTTTCAATTTAAAATAAAATAATGTGGATGCATATAACAAGAAATACGCATGGTGTATTGGCATTTGGTCATTTGTTAAGAATTTGGACTGGTCCAAGAGGTCATGGGATTGAGCCCCATGGACTCCAAATAAACTTTTGAAACCTGCCACTTCGACTGATGACTGGGTGCCATGTGGATGCCCATGATTGGGCCACGTGGCATCTCCCCATTCGACGGATTACTGCCACTTGTCAACTATTGACTGGTCCAGTTTCCTGCCACATGTCTGCACTGTCAGCGAACCTGCCCAACCACCACCATCCAGAGAGTTCCATGTCATCTCCTGCACAGTCATCATGATGATGTCATGCTGACATCAACATTGACTTTTTTACCAGTTGACCTTTAACTTTTTACCTGTTTATGCAAAACTTCCAAATGCAATAACTTTTGCATACGGCGTCTATTTGAGAAAGTAAATATACCGTCGAAATCAGGAAGACGAGACGAACGCAATGGCGTTGGTTTCGTCGCATTCTGAGTACTTTCATTTTTGAGCATTTTTAAACCCTGTCAGGCTTCTGGATCCGATTCCGAATCATTCCTACAAACATAAATTTCTCATCCATGAGCTCCAAAAGAATCTCCTCCATAAATTTCTCTAACGTGCTATGTTTTCCCAACATTCACACTTGTAACCAACTAGATCAGGTAGGTGAACAGACAAGCGAGGTAATCAAATGGATGGCAAGGTCTAGAAAGCACAGCACAATACAATGGATTCTCTATTAGATCGAATAATTACGGGTCGAAAAAAGTGGTCCCGGTAAAACGTCTAATGGGTTAAATAAGAAAGCGTTGTAACAGATTCTTCCAACGGGAAGGAATGTCTCAATCAATACAAATCCGTCCATTATGGCGCGGTCTCAATGGTCCAATGGCAGTCTTTCCGTCAATAACTATGTTTCTAGCCATTCTAGACCGTTATTCTAACAGTCGTGGCGCCTCCAACGGTCATATAGCTTCGTCATGGCAAAGTCCCATTCTGCATGGTTATGTTATTATGGCAAGGTTCAAGTTCTCTAGATCTTCCTCCTATGAATTCTTTTCTGGAACTTCACGTAGCTTTTCTAACTTGGATTTCTTCTTACTGAGCTTCCTCACCTTCTTTCTTGTGATCTAAGTCTCTGAATTCCTCTTCCCATTCTTATTCTTATCTTTTCTTAGCATAGTGACGTCGCTCTACTGATGTTATTTCAAAGGGTTTGAAGGTAATATATCTTCTCTCATTAACTCCATGATAGGTATTCTTCTTTCTTACATGGGTAGGTTCTTCAAGTCTTCTTGTGTTCTTTCAACTTCGACAGCTAGTTCTATTGCCCTTTGTTTCTTCATCTTATCCTCTTGTTCTTTTATTAGTCGCTCTATTCTTTTGGTTATGAGGTCCCTTAATTCTTTATTTTTTTGTTCTCGTGGCTTCCTCCTCTTAATTCCTTCTGATCTGATCTTTCGCAATCCAAGTCTTTCCTAATAAAAGTGGGAAAGGGGTGATGTTCTCAACAAACCTAATAACTTCAAAGTCCTCTTATGTTGACGTTTCATGAACAATCAAAGGTATATTAGTAACTCTTCCACATAGGGTTATCATCTTTCCTTTAAACAAGCCTATCCTTCCCAATGAAAGTATCATAGCAGGCTTACCCAAAATTTCCCAAGTACTTTCTGGCATAATGTTCGCATGTGTTTCTTCATCTAGTACACAATCTATGTCGAAGTCTTCTATTCCTGTAACTATGCGCTACTTTTATTTCATGATCTATGGTAAATTGATGTCTCTATGACCATCCATTTCTTCTTTTAACATAGTTTGAGCTTTCTCTGATTCTTTCTCTTTATGATTCTTTAACATATCCTTAGTCTCTTGACCTGCTTTATAGTTTTCTTGTCTCATGTTCATCTTTTCAACTTTAGAAATCATTCTTAAGAAATCATCAACCTCATGACCAATAGCTTTACAACAAACACAAATAGGACCTATACCAGGAAATTCCTTAGCAAGATGTCCTAATCTTCTGCAATTATAACACAGTGTCAATCCTCTCTTTATTTTAAACAATCCCTAGCCTCTCCTGTACTGCGCACTAGGATTACAGTGTTGGACCTGCAATCTGCAAAAATTCTTTCTAGATTCCTGCATCCACTTATTATTCAAACAATTCTTTCTATGCATAGGAATAACATATTTTTCTCTATTTCTATCAAATTTATTCTATCAGCTCTTTCTTCTAACTGTGCCCTAGTTTTTAGACTAGGAAAAAATATATCAAACATACCTAGATTCATACTTTCGAAGAAAAAAATTCCACTTATCTTACCTTTACCAGAGCACCAAGCTTTAATATCTTACCTCTTTTCTTCAGATCATGTTCCTTTCTTAGCACAGGGCTTCACAACTTGATTAGAATACTACGCACTATAGCAACAGATCTATGCACAGAGTTTTCTCTTTTCTTCAGTTCCCAACAATCACAGTTTCAGGTCCTGGAAATACAACCATTTGTTGGCACAGGGGCAGACCCAGGGTTCAACGCTTCAACAGTGCACCAACAAAACCCTAACTACCGACCCTTTCAGCAACACCTGCGAAGCAGATGAAGTCTCACCCGAGATAGAGGCTGGGGGGGTTGCAGGACTCAGGTGTCTACAACCAAGATGGGACATAGATATGTGATTTTAACACTTAACAGAGCACTTATCGAACAATATGAATTAGTTCATGATTCTTATTCACATCATATATCAAACCCTAAGTACAAAACAACACAGTAATAATCAAGATCAAGCCCTTAAAATATCTTAGCACATAGCATTGACTCAGATCTAGAATTCATTCATCTTTAACATTATTAAGCACTAAGCTACAAAATTATATGCATTCATTATAACAACACTAAGCATAAATCACATTATCAATATCGCACAAAGCACATCAAGACATAGGATATACGTGGTTCACCCCAGTGTGGGGCTACGTCCACCAACTTCTTCTTCTTCTTTATTAGTCTTCGATCTTCTTACATTCATCTGCTCCTATGCACAAAGCCACAGAGCCTAACTCCACAATGGACAGGTGATCTGCATACAGTGCACTAGATCCACCTTCCCAAAACCAGGTCAAGGCACAGAGCCAACTCCTTAATAGCACCAAGAATTACTTTACACAACCAGATTGCATAAATAAACTTCCAATCTCTTGCACTAATCCAACCATACTATGCACATAGCGAACACTACTACTTACATCGCTTAGCTACTTCTTATTTATACATTTACAAAAAATCCTAAACATGGATAAACCCATGGGCCGACATCCCATAACCTGTTACATAAACCCTAGTAAACCCTTTTTTGGGTCCACAAACCCGCAAAATGAGTGAGATCCTACGATCTCTACTCCGCCTGGGCACTCCATCTTCGACCAGCCTATCAAAGTCCCAAAAGTTGTCAAACACGACCAATATTTCCTCAAAAATTGGTCAAGGACCAACATGAAACTATATATATTTAGAATTTATAAACAAATATTTAGGGTTTATAAACGTTGTGGAGGAAGGAGCTCATGAGATGGATGTATGAACAATTTCTTCATACATAGGGTCTATTACTACTTATATTTATTATGTTAACCTTATATTTATATGTTAAGAATGAAATCCAATCTATTCCTTATATTATATTCCTTAGATTTATGATGTGGAGCTCTTAATGATATTTATGATGTTAAGGATTTTCTCTTTAGCTTTAAAGATCGGCGTAGTGTCAAAGTATATTAAGATAGATGAACACTTACTTACTAGAGTAGAAGGATCTCTATTTCATCTCTTTGTGCCATACATATATAGTATATCCCATACATATCATAGTAGGGTTAAGTCTTAGATGCAGGATTCTCCAAGCCTGTTACACCATGTTATGCTTTTTAGAGATAGGCTAACTAGCTAACTATCAGAATAACTAGAGGAACCTATTACTAACTTAACCTCTAACTCACTTACTAAGCTTCCCACTTCCTAATAACTTTAAGGAATTCAGGATTAATCTATATATATATAGTCCTTAATTAATAAAGCTAGTCGTCAAGCTAGAGGAATTAATCATTGAGAGTTTAGGATTTTTAGAGGAATAGAAAGTATAGTATTTAGGATTAGATATATAGGTAGTAAATATTTATAACTTGTAGTTGGTCCTTAGTAAGATTTTTATTCTTAGGATCTCTTATTATCTACTCGAAGAAATTAAGATCAAGTATTAGATAGCTTGAGGTATCAAGGCATAGGTTGGCTCCTTCACACATTATAAAGGAATTCAACCCAATAACAACAACTAGATATGTATCTAGTATAGAAATAATCTTTTACATGCCAAAGAGAGGAATTAACCATCCTTTGACACTGCATGCAGAGGAGGATTATTTAACAGTTAGACTATATTAGGTCTTTTACACACCATATCAAGATTGGATTTACCATGACTTAATTAGGGATTGTTTACTACTCACTATCATTGTGTTGTTACCAAACTAGAGTGTTGGTCTTGTTCATGTTTCAGTTACCCGATAGTTGGTCGAGTAGAGAAGTTACAAAAACCACTGGATCACACTCCCTAGCACACTACTAATGTTCATACGGGCTCACCAACATGACCAATGTTCTTATGGGCTCCTGGGAAATCTCAAGGGTTATCCCAGACACCGAATCCCTAACTTCGCCACCGATCCCTTACAGTGAGACCAATAACTCTGGGGAAAGAGATCCAGATTTAGAACCTTTATTGGCAGTGTATCATTACAAATTCCCTATGCGGGGAACCCTCTTAAGAAAATGATTCAATGCCACAAGAATGTTTAGTTGTCCCTCATACAATTAGATCTCACACCTACCAAGTAGAATAAGTGCCCTGTACAATTAGATCCTGCACCTACCAAGTAGAATAAGTTCCCGGTACAATTAGATCATGTACCACCTACTAACTCATGCGGGAGAGTGGCAAAGATCAAATATTATCGAGGGAACTCTCATTAATTAAACCCATCATTAATCATAAGGGACATTCCACATCAAGGAGTTAAACTACTTGTGGCGATAGAAGAAGCTAACCTACTGAGATAGATTCTTTATATACAGTTCTTGGGTGGATTATTTCTTTAGAGTTGATGGATTAGCCCTGAAGAGCACACAACTAACCACCCAGAGTGCCTCCTATTAGAATCCTTACTACAAGACCTATTCAATTTCTACTCACTATCCATCAGATGAAGAGAAGACAAAGAAACAACAACAACAAGGGATTTATTCTCGTATGTATCTATCTTATATAGTATTTTCATGTCCTTATATAGTCTTGTCATGTCATTGGCCTATTGCGGGACCCTTCTCTCATCAAGTTCGGATATGGATCTCAACTATTGGGTTGTCGAGCTGGCTCAGAAACCCCTATGTACCAAGGAACACCAATAGGATCTAGCCCAAGGAAGACCCAAATGATAGAGATTACTCATGATATTTATTCCTCATGTCCCACGTGAATTGACATCTGAAATGCCAAACTCCTCTAAACAAATATGGTCCACTTCATCCATTGAGGTTAACCTTGCTCTTGGTGGAGGGGAGAAGGTACCTAATCCTTCTGATCAAGCAACCTGGAAGAACAGATCAAGGGAGGAGATCATTATGGAGATAAGAATGAACAACAAAAATCCCAAGGAAGTAGATAAGTAAGAATGAACATCCCGACAAAATCACATAATGAAGGAGACAGACAAGATCACACCATAAAAATCCCAAACTACGACAGATCCCAAACTATGACATATATGAAGGTCTTCAAGATATTTTGTGTATATATAACGAATATAACATCATATATAAGATATGCCCCTATGGTGAGGAGATTGTCTAGGCAGGATGGATGTTTAGCTGTTGGGGTGCCCCTGGTAACCCATTAGTGAATTGTTTGGCCCTTGAGTCTTTCCTCCTTTCCTAACCTATAATGAAGGAGTTGAACCAAGTGTAGATGCAGAAAAAACCTCTCCCATTCCTAATAACAATATGTCAAAAGACAAATTATGGAAATCATATTTTGATGGTGTTTCTTCCAGAGAGGGTGCAGGGGCTGGTGTTATTTTAATCTTTCCTTTAGGTGATTCTATTTCTTTATCTTATAAACTGTAATTTGAATCTACTAGCAATGTTGCTAAATATGAAGCTATGATACTTGGGCTAGAGGCTACTAGGAGAATGAAAATTACAAAGCTTTCAGTGTTTGGGGATTTAGATTTGATAGTACAACAAATCAAGGGTATATACCAGACTAAGCATCCTAGAATGAGAGAATATAGAAATCAAGTGTGGGACTTAGTCGAAAATTTCTTCGATGCATTAAATATCACTGCAATTCCAAGAGATGCAAATCAGCAGGTTGATTCTTTAGCAGTGGTCGTTGGTACTTTCAAACCCCCATCTAAACCACAATTGAAATATGAAGTTGATATAAGGTACAAACCTTCCATTATAGATAATACCAAGCACTGGAAAGTATTTGAGGATGATCAACAAATTAAGAGGTTCCTAGAGATGATGAATTAATTTTCTTCTACACACATCGATGAAGATGAAGATTATGGGTTACAAGCAGAGAGTAAGATTCCACCTAAGCCTTCATTTCCAACGTATATAGAAAATCACAAGATCATGCAGCTAAAATGTAATTGTATACCAAAGGGACTGGTACCCTTAGAACAATTATTTGATCAGAATTATGTACCATCCATGTAATTACGAAATGAATGCTCAAGAGATCAAGCATGGACTGGTCAAAAGGGCTACTAGCGGCATTGTATAGAAAGCTAATCCACTCAAAAAACTTATGCAGACGAATTTCCCGTATGATCCCTTCACATGATGAATTCAATACACACTCACCCATCGCAGACTAAATATGTATGAATGCATATATAACGATGCATGCTTGATTGAAATGGATAAAATATCATGTGATAATAAATTGTGTTTCCTCCTTATTCACAGAGAGAAATTAATATGATATTATATAACGAAGCACTATCGACATTTGCATGTGGAAATGAATGATCAAAACTGCACACATCCCTTCTCAGTTTCAAAGATTGAACACACATAACGCACTGCAAACAGAGAAATGGTAAGTTCCTATAGTTTTGAAGTGATAAATAGTAATTATCTTATAATACAATGCACCTCAGTACTCCATTTCATTCTTTCGATTAAATAATGAATAAAAGATATGGACAAGATCTCATACATCATAGGTTTGGGTAGTGATGAAATTAATTGGTAAAGAATATATAAGGAAAGAGGTTGAACAATCATAAATGGTAAGGAAAGTGACCAGTCTAAATAATATGTATAAAGGAAAGGACCAGTATAAAGAATTTGTATAAAGACAAGAGAAGCATAAAGGCAAGAGAAACTAACCCAGGTGGGTGAGGTGAGCGATCCTCCATACTGGTAATTAGTAATGTAAATTGTAAGAGGTCATTTCATGTGGTCATAGGGAAATTTGTTGGTAATGGTACAGTCAGCAGTTGGTAATGCATGGGAATTGATGAGCCAAGCCCCTGTTGTTTTGAGCGAAGGCCAAGGAGAAGAATAGTTGGTAATTTCATACTATATCATAAGACTAGGTGGATAATTTATTTGAATTTCACCACCCCCTAAATTTGGTTAGTATGATCTCGAAGTGTCAACATATTTTGGTGCTTAATTGATTGGTCTGATCCAAAATGTGGAAAATGAACGATTTTTTACCATCATCCTCCCTATGGATCTTAGGGGAAATGTTGTTATGCACCCTTGACTCATGTGGTACAGAACTGGAGCTGTAGTTTGTAAACAACAAGACTTAGTAATTGAACTTCAACTATATCTCTTATTCTTCATTCCTCTTCTAGCTATTTAGTCAAAGTAGTAGTTAGTGGCAAGATTGGTAGTTCTAGGTTGTTACAGGATTTATTAGTAGGAGGTGTCTTAATGAAGTAAAAGGTTGTGATGAGTTAGTATGTATGAGGATTAAGTTATAAGTTGTGATGATTTAGTATGAGATATTCTATCTTATTGGTGGTGGTGCTAGTTTTCATTCCTTCCCCTACACCTAGCTTCTTCCTACTCATGGTCAACAAAGTATTTATTGTAGTCGTATTTAATATGTTATTATATCCTCTACTATTGCATGTTTTTATTCTATCCTCTACTGTGTGGTGTGTTGTCAAGAAAGAGAGTAATAGGTTGTCTTATAATCCATCTCTCATGTATATGGTCTAAATAAATAATCATAATGACTACAACTATATAAGTGAGTGTTCCTTTATCTAATATAATTTTAATCACTAAAGAATCTTTATGTCTTCTTATTATTCCTGTACAAACATAAGATACTACTTATTGTTCTTAGTTATCATATTTTTCTTTTCTATTCTAAAGACTACTTTCTATTTCCTTATCATGTTGTTTTAATAAAAAAAAACATAATAAAGAATAGGATAAGAGGTTTAGGAATTATATATATATATAAACCTCTTATCCTAAATAAGATATGATATCATATGTTGTTAATATGTAGGAGTGAAAGTGAATCTCTTTTTCATATGTTGGAGTGAAAATGAAAGGAGTTAATAAAACTTATCCTAATCATCATAAGATAGTGTTGAGATAAATACTACAACCATTAACTATTGTTTGCAAAGAATACTTACATTAGGAGTTGTACTTCATAAACAATACTTATATAGGGTTGAGTTCTTGTTCTTTCGGGCCAGTTATATGGTGTAGTTATAGCTTGGTTGGTAAGTCAGATCTTGAAGTAAAACCCTGAAGTTATAGGTTGTAGTTATAGAGTTCATATAAACTATACTAAATATTAAGTCCTCTCCATAATAATTCTAATCCCTAGTTCGTGATCCTGCAAAAGTGAAATAAAGGAATGGCTTGTATTGTCGAGGTTGTTCTTCTTAAGTTAGAGCTTGTTGTATGTAGTGGTTAGATATTCTACTATTAGGATTTGAAGCAAGAGATTCTATTCGGATAGCAGTTGTAAGAGATTCGGTTGTTGTGGATCCTCCTATGTTATCTACTTGAATAGCATAACAACATTAAAGTTTCTCTATCTACTTCTAGATCAACATGATAGTTTGAAAAGAATCCCTACCACCTATCTACATAAGGAGCTAATGTAAATAAACAACACCAAGAACACCACATACATGAACACCACATAAAGTGATAAGAACACCACATAAAGTGATAAAAGAAGAAATAGAGAGTTCCTAATGTTAATATAAAGAGAAAGTGATAATAAAAGAATAGAGAGTTCCTAATGTTAATATAAAGCTATCTCTATTATATAAACTCTTATATCAGGGACTAATAGAAAGTGATAAAAGAAGAAATTGAGAGTTCCTAATGTTAATATAAAGAGAAAGTGATAATAAAAGAATAGAGAGTTCCTAATGTTAATATAAATCTATCTCTACTCTAACTCTTATATCAAGGACTAATAGAAAGTGATAAAAGAAGAAATAGAGAGTTCCTAATGTTAATACAAGATGGGTTGCGAGGCAACAAGTCCCTACCTCTGTCTTTTTGTATTTTGTAGTTAAAGGACAGACATTGTACGTGAGATAAATTTCTTAGATTGATTCCTGGATAATGACACCTCAAGTGGAGTTGAAGTTATTTCTATTGACACCTTGACATGTTTAATCAATCTGTTAGATTTGAAATAGTCAGACTCACAGTAATGACAGTATGACGTAACATTTTAAATATATGTTCAATTCGGTGCATCTCCCTATCTCGATTGCAGATTCAAGGCATCCAATTCCATGTTCAATTCAGTGCATCTCCCTATCTCGATTGTAGATTCGAGGCATCCAATTCCATGCATGTTGGATGCCCGAATTTGTTTCAGCTTAGTCTCACTGCAAAATTTCATTTCATCTCTTCTATCAGAATTGTATGACGACCTCACGATACAAAAACTATATCAATAGAACTCAATAGTTTTGTTTTCAGGCATTTGCATTCTGTAATATCTTTCATTAAATATCTATTTTTCTTTTCACACGTTTGGAACTTGTGATATCTTGCATTAAATATTTTTGATTGTGCATTAAATGTTTTTTATTGTGAAGTTGGATATAAGGATGCAATATCTTCTCCCAATCTCAGGCCATCCATTCATTGATCGATGGGGGAGCTTCAAAACCTAGACTTCTTCATTCAGGGCATGGTGAGCTATAAAGATAACAAAGAGAATAACTATACATATCTCCTCTACTATCTCCCCATATCAAATATGCTTTATTACCCACATGCATACAATGTTTAAACTTGTCGAATGGTAGTTTCTTGCTTGAAAGGAGGGAAGGGACCGAAAAGAAAAACATGAATTTACTGTACACAATGCAGATTAACTCAAACTTGGATCACCCGAACAACTAAGTAGTTTTCATAGGTAGTTGGACCAGCCTGTTGAAGAAGCAGTTGACCCTCATGCCAGAAAAATATTAACCCACTTCAAGTATAACATAATTGAATTGCTACCAGTTCCCACACATATATGCAACCAAAATGAATTTCATCTACCTCTGTGAATTAAAATGAAATATCATACCTTCGGGAAAGACATAAGCCTTGCTAAGTGCAAGTCTTTCATATGGAGCTACCTATAAAAACAATATAGATCATCATCATAAATCCAATCCATCATTAAAGTCAGAGAGGATGTGTAGCACACCATCAAATGCAAATAATCTAAAAAATCAAAGCACCAAATGTCATTGAAGAGGAAGCATACAAAGATACTTTTGCATGGGGAAAAACATATACTGCGTGACAGCTTTGAAGTTACAAAGATCCTCCGAAGGATTGGATACCTGTAATAACTTGAACACAATTCAAATTGTGATGTTGATTCCTTCAAAGTTATCACTTATATGATCAATGAGAAAAAAAAATGGCACAGAAGAAATTGGGAGGCTCATTCTTGTCCAAGAATTAACTGGTAATGTGATTTTTTGGATACTTCATGTTGATGTAAAGGTTTATTTATGTCTACATAATTCTTTAATAAAGTTGTATAACAAATGATGACAAAAAAAATTGAAATGAGAACGATCCTCACAACATAAAAATAATTTATATGAAATTATTTTATAGGCAAAGCAAGTTTTTGCTGAGGAATGCACTATTAGAAGTCAGAACTAGAGATACTTGCATCACCCATACAAGCAACCTAATGTGAACGGAGGATTTCATAGTGCAGTACTTATGGTAAGGAAAAAGAGTTCAACACCACACAAGAGTCAACACTGAAGCAAACACATTCTGAAGAAAGGAAAAAAAAAATAAGTATGACTTTAAGTAAGTGCCTCTGACTTCCAGATGTAAACACACAAACCCTGCAGTTGCTTGGATATTTAGAGTGCTTACAAGAAAACAAAATCCATAAATTTTTATTGAACTATACAACAATTTTGACATAAAGAGAAATCAGAACATACAACCTCTTTCAATATAATTGCAAGCTCTCCAGATTTGAGACCCAACTTGACAAATTCTCTGGCTGCATATCCCTGAAAAGCAATCAATAAATTGATTAATAATTGGGTTCAATTCAACTTGTATGAGCACACCAAATATAGTCAAAGCAGGCTATTCTGACCAAGCTCCCTCAGTATCAACAATGACAACTAACTAAAAGGCATTGTATTCGGGATAAATGAATGCATCGACAACTTAGAAAGAAAACAAGCTGAGTTAAACAATACATAAAATAGATAGAGAACTTAAATTAGTTTCTTCCTTCTTCAGTTTATTTAACTTTTATTGCATCATAGCCTAGATATAGAGATGTCTTTTGAAAGAAACATTGCATGTAGATTTGGGCATTAAATGGAGGTGCAAAGTTGAAAAACATTGTCACTTCCTTTGGTATGCCTTAAATATTTTCATAATAGCAGTGACCACATGTGGAATGAAACCTTAAAGTTCCAGATTTCACAAATGAAAATTGGTATAGCAATCACTTTATAGGGTAGGAATATCAAACAACATAGACGGTATGTATTGATTAATATTTTTATAATATATGGATCGATTTCTTATATTAGAAATCCAACCAAAACTGATCTCAATAAACCATAATTATTATAATTAGCATAATAAAAAATCAATCATCCAAGTTATAACAACGACACAAGGTCCATAACCATTATACGAGAGAGGAAATTTTTTTTTATCATTCATCAGAGTTAGAGTAACAGCAAAAGGTCTATAACAATCACCATTATGCAAGAAATATGTGGGTTTCTCGAAGAGAGAGCCTCGGCGAGAGCTTTCAAGTAGTGAAGGAATTCTGAGATTTATGCTATGGGTTCGTCAAATTCAAACACAA
>ML785494.1:322998-335813 GCA_009831015.1 Picea engelmannii | reverse complement strand
TGTGAATTTTTTATTTTTAGGTTTCATTCATGTTGATTAAACACATCATAGCTAGACATTCTTTTAATTTTCATTAAGTCATCTCAGAGAATTCACTCACTCAATGCAAAATCTAAGTTAGCCCCAAAAAATCTTTAATGTTTTCCTAATTTAAATCAAATTTAGCATGCCTTTCCAACTAAACAAGAATAGAGACAACCTCTGAACAACTACAAGTAAAATAAAGACAGTTCAAATAAATTCACTAGGCATATTATAATTCAAATAAAATAAAAAGAGAGAATCAAACCCACGCTCATATAAGTGAAAATGAGGAAAATATTCATTAAAGTCTTACGATCTTGCAAGAGAAATGTGAGTGAAAACCAGACACCTGGGCTAAGCAAATCTTTGACGTGTTCTCTCTGTTCTTCCAAGATGAGAAGAATTTTTAATTTGATAGAACCATTGATATTACTGGTTAATTGGACAAAGGATGAATAGTAGCGCATGCAAGGAAGGATTCTTCTGACACAATAACAAGAAGTAGCGATGAGGGTTTTGGTAACCAGGGAACCACTTTGAAAGCTTCCACCATCCTTTTATGAATATTTGATGAATTTTATCCATGGCAATCACTTTCTTAAGCTAGTTTATTGGATACATGAAAAAACAAAAAATAATTTATTGGACACATGAAAAAACAAAAAATAATTTATGTTGCTAACTAGGATAAAGTCGATGAAGTCCAATTCCATATTTAATAAGAGAATTGTAAAACAATATGTTACCTGATTATTATTATTATGTTAACGAATCATTACTCCTTTCTCTTTCTTTCTCTCCATCAGCTCTGATTTTTTGATTTTTCAAAATGCACGAGATGAGGAATTTTTAGGAAGTACATGCCTTACTATTATATCGAAGTAGATGATTTCCAGTAAGAGTTCACAGTGTCCAGGAAATTTGACACCTTAAGCATCAGACTGTTTTAATGTTCAATTCTCTTTCTCGGCCTTGAAAACCTTACCACAGAGTGTAGCTCCATATCCACAACCTGGCCTTAATTGGAGAGCCTTGCACTAGGAAAAAGAACTTTTGGTCGTATTGGAAGAGAGAAGCCTCGAAGCCATGAGGAAATGGAGGATACCACAAACTCAAAGACTATGAAAGAATTTTAATAACATTATTAAACACACTACAATGGTCGAAACTAGGGACACGGAGTTAGGATGCTCAACATAAGGGGAAAAACAACGCGGTGTAGATTAGGGATAATGTGCAGAACCGGAAAATGCACAGGTCGTGGCCTCCATGTAACTTCAAGGTGTCCAACAAATGCACAGGTGGTGGCCTCCACGTAGCTACAAGGTGTCTGCATCATGCATCCACACATAAGTCAGGGGAGAGTGAAAGTATGGTATTGGCATCTGGCTTTGCCAGAGTGAATAAATTTTATGGCAAACTTAGGTTAGCCAGAGTGAATAAATTTTATAAGAAACTTAGCTTATCAACGTTCCTAAAAAGATGCTAGGAGATTGGTAAAAAATGTTAGGAAACTAATGCTAAGCTGATATATAGCATTAATTCACCTCAAATATATTTAGACCTATGATTCCATGAAACCCAAGGTCATGCCTCGATTTGAGGCCAAATAAGAGGAAGAATTTACTGATTGGTGGAGTTTGTAACGTAACAAATGTCGATTGGTTTTCAAAAAGGTATTGTATAAAACTTAGGATAAAAATTTAAGATCTACATTGAACTATGTGAAAAACATTCGAAATAAGGAAAACTGATTTATATAGTCACTGTTGCCTTGAGGCAGGGACTAATAAAGCTATCTCTACTATATAAACTCTTATATCAGGGACTAATAATATCTTATTTATGTTCCTCTATTATTATTATTATCCACCAATCTTATAAAATAATAATAGTAAGACATAGCCTACCCTACATAGTAGTAACATATTCCTCGCCGCACCTCGCTCTAAGAGAAAAGATGTTAGGATGTGATAAGAATATGTAGGAACATGTGTAATAGTATAATTTGGTTATTAGTTATTTCCTTCTTATAAAATATCCTAAGCTTTATAAATACTTATATTAGATCTTGAGCCTTAGAAATGGATCTTGTGTTTGATCAATATGTAGGAGTTAAAATCAATCCTTTATCATTGGTAATGTATCATGCATATGGTATGTAAAATATTAGAATACCCAATCATAATGAGATGTTTCTTAGAGACTTAATATCGGAGCTAGAGTATTTAAACAATACTTATCTTTCTATCTAATATCTAACAATATATATATAAGCTATCTATCAATATCTAACTCTATTAATTTAATACTAGATAATCTAATCTAACAATATAAATATCATACTAAATATACTTTATATCTAAATATCATACTATCTAAACATAAGGATAGTTGTTGCTAGTTCCTAATGTTAATAAATAAATAAATATCATAGTTTCTATTTCCTTGTTGTTGAGTTCTAAATGTAGGATGTAATCGAGTAATAAATGTAGTATGTGATTAAAGTTGGTTGTTAACTTGGGTATTCCCTTATTGTTTCAATATGAGGTTGTTCAGGCATGTGAGTTGTTTGGCCTTTCCTAAAGAAAATATTAAGTATGGGATGACCACCATTTCATATTTACTTGTTCTTGGGACGGACCACCATTGAACTCAGTAAACCTACGCCCTCCTATTTAACATTCAGTTGGAATCACTACCTTGAGCAACAACACCTATTGGAACAAATACTATGGTCAGACCAACCACCCATTACCCCACCACCTTTTATAGAGGAGCACCCAACATTTACACTTACACCATTGACTGTCGATTACGAGACACCCCATGTTGAACCAACCTCACATATCATGTTTTAGTTACCCCAAGGAACATTAGTCTTGGAGGACGAGGAGTTTTCATATCTTCATTTGAGCACGTTGCATCACACAAATTACCCTATGGCTCAATAAAGAGCTAGTTGTTATTAGTGGTTCCTATTGACTAGACAATCTAATGACAAATCATTCTCTCCTTGTTCAAAGCCAAATTGTTTTCCAATCGTAGCATATATAAATAATTTTAATATCGAACTTTCAATAGTTTATAATGGCCCTATGACTTGGTTCCATGGTACTTTGAATCATGATATGTTTACATGGCGACAGGGAAACATAACTATAGGAATAAAGCAGCAGCAAGACATCAACAACCTAGATAGACTTTATGTTTTCATTCCTTGGTCCACCTTTAGGTTTTAATTGTTCCTTGGTCATGAAAGAAAAGCAACAGGAACTACATATTTATTTGCATCCCTTGCTTACTATAGTAATGTTGGTCGGTACATTACAACCAATCACAACTTGGAAGAGATGAATCCTCAGAAACAGGAAACTACTACCCTTGTAACAGGAACTACTACTTACCTAGCTACCAGAGGATATGAATTTGAACTCAGAGACGAATCAACCATGAAGATATTATTCCTTACATTTATAATAAGCAGGATACACCCATGANATCCTCAGAAACAGGAAACTACTACCCTTGTAACAGGAACTACTACTTACCTAGCTACCAGAGGATATGAATTTGAACTCAGAGACGAATCAACCATGAAGATATTATTCCTTACATTTATAATAAGCAGGATACACCCATGACGAGTTACATAGCTTAGAGGGATCCACCACAACAATAGACATATTCATGAAGATAGTGACTTGAGAGATTATACTACTAGCAGTGGGGACAATGTAGACCATGCGTGAAAAAAACACTAATCATTCATATTCCTTTCCCATGCAAATACGAAGCGTGAAAGTACTTATTATTGTTAGTAGTGTATGTTCATCGGGTTAGGAGAGACACTAAGAGGGTTGGTTAGTTTAATAGGAGAGAGCTAGTAGCCTATGTTCATTCACTAGCAACTAAACCAATAACAAGTGTTGGTATGTCAATGTATGTTCACTAGCAACTAAACCAATACAAGTTGTATATCTATTTTATAAACTATCAAGACTTTCCTAGCCCACGGAGGAGTGATCCTCCCGATGGTCGGCCTTCTGAGAAAATTGAACCTCCCTTGAGTTGGGATATTCACATTTCAAACTCAACTCACAAAGAAATGTCACTATAAGAGATCACTAGTTAGTATTCATTCTATACATCATTCTATTAAATATTCATCTCTATACATACATCAGTAACTATGAAACTAGCATTTATTTTTACCACTCTTCTTACCCAACCTTTGTTATTGGATGGACACGTGCTTCGGTAGGCAAAACATTCTATTAACCTTTACCTTACTTTCCATTACTTCAGTTTACCACAAACCCACCCTTGCTCTTTACCAACCTCTAGTTACTCACTTACCCTACTTACTTATGGCCCAACCTGGTGCTTCAACCAGAAATGTAGTACCAGCACTATATTCTCTTTTCGGGTCGGGCTGACCAGATACGCTTGATTATTTAACACTACATAAGACCTTTATATGCCTACTCTATTATTTTAGTTCCACTTTTTCTACCACCTTTACTATTTACCTTCCATAGACTCACTGGCCTTAACTTTGTTATTGAATGAAAGGGAGGGACTGCTTGGGATGGCACTTAGACCCTTCCTTTTCTATTTACCCTTTCTATGTCTGCTTGCAAAGAGACTTTATGTCGAATGGACATCTCACTCTTCATTTCCTAGGAACTACATTCAGATGATCTTGGAAGGGCGGCTTGCTTTGCTGCTTGGGTAGGCAGAACATTGTTATTGACTTTAGAATCCTACACTATTACTTTATCTTTGACCTACATCGACCAACAACCTTTCCTACCACCCTTTATATCACGGATCACTGACCTTAACTTACTCATTGCCTCAATCACTTGCTTTACAAATATTAGTGGGGAAACTATTAATCTTTTTGGGGAGGTCGGGTGAATCCTAGTCGAATACTCTTGATAAATAAAGGCAACACTGCACCCTATTCGTGCAACCCCATCATTTTTCTTCATGAATCCAACCACGGAACCACATGCCTGGATTGCATGGATTGAGGGAGGACCCGGTTCAGAGTCTACAAAATTAATGGAAGTTGGACAGGTTGGACAGCTACCAAATGTTTTGGGACCGTCAGAACTGCCTTGAAATACTTCCAAAATTTAGATATTGAGTGGGGCTTGGGCACTTTGAATAACATTCGTATTACATTTTGAAGTTGCCTACACAATGAAAGGAAGTTGGACAACATAAATGATTTTAGGGGCTAAATTTCGCAAATGGGATAATTTTCCATGGTTTTTCCCAAAAACAGATTCGTCAATTTCCATTTTTTCTAAAAATGATTCGCCCAAATTCCATACAATAAAATTATGTTACCTTAAAAATTGCCAAAAATTTATAGAAAGTATATAAAATCCTTAGAAATTTGAATATTTTTACAAAACTATCACCAAACATTTAACATTTTGCATATTAAGGACTAGTAAGATTAGCCCATTTTTCTACATTTTAATATAAATTTCCATCCTTAAAATCATCCATGTTGGACAACTACCCACACACTTGCATCTTTTCACCCTTGGATCATCAGAACTACCTTAGGAATTACAAACCCCTTACATTGGTGGGTAGACGAGCTTGCTTGCTTGGGCAGAACATTGCCTATTTACCTTTTTCCTACTTTTGCATTACTTTTTTGCCTGCTACCAACTTGTTGAACCACCCTTGACTTATTGTGCCTTACGTAACTTATTCTATTTACCAACTTTACCCCCTCACCTTACCCAACTTACTGATGGATGCCCAAACCTCTTGCTTCAACTAGGAATTCTTTATGGGTACAACACTTAGAACCTAGTCTTTACTCACCAGCCTCCCTTTACCTTTTTATTGTTACGAACTATCCACCTCTTCTCTTTACTTGAACTCCCTCAACAAACTTTGTGAAGTGTTGTCTGCCCTTATCAACCACTTTCTTTAGGAATAGGAGGGGGGTATTCTTCCCGATTTGGTCATTTTCTTTTCCCCCGCCTTTGCCTCAGTTCCTATTCCTTCCATGTGGATCGTCCCTTCCTTTGTTTCAGGGTTATTGCCTTGGTCTTGGGGCCTGTCTCTTGCTGGGGATATCAGGTTATGGTTCCACTTTGGCATGTGTTTCTGACATGTTTTCTTGTGGTGCCACCCTTGTTCCCACCCTTTTCCCTGCTCCTAGCTTGGATCTTGTCCCTACTTCTATTTCTGCTTTTGCCTTGTGGGTTATGCCTTGGGTTTGGCCTTGGGTCCAATTCCTTCTGTGGGTTCAGGCTCTGTAGGGGTTTCGTTTCATGTTTTATCTTCCTCAGTTTTCTGCCCCTTCCTTGGTCTTCTTTTCTTTCCCGGTTTTTGTTTCCTGTTGCCTTGGTTCTCGTTCCTGCTCTTGGTTTCGCTGCCTTGGTTCTTGTTCCCAGTGCCATAGACTTTATAGGTAAGGGGTTCAGAAATATTAGGAAAGCCTCCTCCTAGACTCCTACCTAGCCTCATGGTATACCTACTAGACTTATAAGGGCGCCATCCTGAGGTGGCACTATCCATTGTTGTCATGTTGCCTACCTTAGAGGAGAGGAAGGAATCACCTGAAATGCATTAATTAATCAAGTTGGTTGCGGGATAGACTCTAGTGGCCTATCGGGATGAAATTACGAGGAAGAAACTTGAAGGGGGGGAATACCCCTAGATATGGTCAAGAAGCTAATGTCAGGGAGATAGTTGAATATATTGTAGTGGCCTTCTTTTCCAACAAGCTAAGTTCATCTCTCTTGGAGTGATTTATCTCGCTAAGGTCATCTCAGAAGATGGAAAAGTGGGAAGGGAAGGTCAGGGCCCTGCATTAAGGGGCTCCTAGTCTAGTGTAATGGCCTCTGGTCTAGCCCTTTGCCTTATGTGGCTCACTCACTTTTATTGTAGGATAAGCATAGATTTTATTCATCAATGAGGAAGTCAGGGGAAGAGGAAAGAACAAGAACTAGAACTAGAATAGGTTGGGAAGGCGAGGTAAGACCGTTAACTATCTCTTTCCTGCCTGTAACTAGGCATGTAACTAGGTCGGCTTCACATCTGGAATCCAGACTCCCCCACTCAATTCAATAGGTCAAAAAAATATTGGGTTCCTCATTTTCATATGAAAGTAGGGATAACATCATAGGTGCAAGCTCATACTCAGGTTTTAGAGAGGTTGGGAAAGAGTTGGGAATAGGGGGTGTTGGATTAGGTAAGGGGAAGAAGCAAGAACTAGAGCAAAAATCCATTGATCCAAAACCAAATTAAGAGCCCATAAGTCACAACTTGGGCGAAGGTAGCATCATAGACATAGGAAAAGGTAGAAACATATTCTCCAACATCAGATCCTCTAGTCTGAGGTGGAGATACGGCAACGGTTCCATGTGCACATGTAGATATAGGTGTAAATCCACCATCTCGTCCAAATACACAAATACAGTTCCATAAACAAATCAAGGTCTTGATTCATATCCAATTATAGGTTAATGGGAGAAGAGTCGTAGGTTGCAAAAGAAGAGATTATATAGGTCGTGTCAACAACGAAGGTATTAGAGGTGAGGGTAGCAACAACAAAGGCATAGGCATGGGTAGAGTCTGCTAAGGCATAGGGAGCAAAGCAACTAGTTTTTCTAACCTTGTTCTGACTTTATGCACACCTCCCTTGTTTCGAATTTATGCACATCAATAGCGCTAGTCGACTTTTGGTACATTCCAGTGTGTTGAGGGTTTTTGTACACCCCGTGTATATCCTACCTTGTTCCTAATTTCTTTTTGCACGCCTCTAACCTTGATCAATGTTGCAACGACCTCAGTGGGTGGGAATAATAGTCCCTTTGACCCTCGTAGCAGTTAGAGATGGAGATCAATACCCATCATCAGAAGTAAAGCTAGTAGGGGGTAGAGGCATTAGAGACAAAGACAGTTGTTCTTTATAATAAGTCATTGATGACCTTGAACCAGAACCAATTCAAGTTCCAAAACCAACATCCCTTCCAAATCGATAACCAGTAACAGAGGCATAGGAAATCACAAAGGCAACAGAGCTAATTCCATAGTAGCATCAATAATTTACCCACTACCATTTTTCTTAGCATCCCTTCGCAATTATGGTTCTATATGATTATGATCGTGATCAAGTTCGTGATCATGATCAGGATTCAGTATTGAGAGAGACAAATCCATTTCCTGATATATACGATGTGATGTATTGGTCCGATCGAAGATCATGTTGAAGCAAAGGAACCACTAGAAGCAACATAGATAGAGGCAGATACAAATCAAACAATAGCTTCATATCCTAGTTGTGGGTGGGATATAATAGTAATACTGCAGTGGATACATTTCATGATCGGAATGGATATGATCAACTTGAAAGATCGAGATCATGTATTAATTATAGTGTGGAAGGAGCTAAATTTCATGATCAAGACCCAAACATTGATCTAGTTGATTGAGTTGATTCAGTAGATTGATATCGTAATCCAGACCCATAACCAACAGAATAATATAATCCTAGGAAGGGACCTAAATATCACCTATAGTAGAGATTAAATATGGGATGAAGACGATAGAGCAGATCCTCTGGTTGACTACCTTTTAAATAAAATGGGGAAGGAAACTTGATATTGAGCTTATTAAAATGGTGCCTACATGGAGGAATTCGTTATGTACCAAAGAATTGAATACAAAAGCACCACAATAGATATAGAATAACAATATGAAAAATCTATTTTATTACTATCAAACCCTTAGGGTAGGGAAACACCATAAAATGGATCCTATTATGGAAGGTATCCTCTCATGTTCACTTGCCTCTTCGAGGGGGCTTCCTCCTAATGAGCTTCAACTCCAAATACAATACTTCTCTTCATATCCCATTACATTGCTTGAACCCCTTTATATAGTGCTACCATCACCTAAGAACATTCTAGAAAATGAATATTCTATAAGTAGAACCTTCTAAGAAGTCCTCTTACATTTATTATATCTAACTACCCATTTATTATATCTAACTATCATAGTGGGCGTTATTTAATAATATAGTGGACTTAGTCCACCTTACATTGAATGGCCTCCACTATTATCATTATGGGCCCTCTAGGGGCCCCCACTACCTCTCTAGCTACCTAAAATTCCATTCCCCTTATGAAATCATTGTCCTCAACGCTTGATGTACACCCATATACCAGGGTCCCATGGATAAGTGTGGACCATAGTGTTGAAGTAGAATAGAGAACCAGGGTGCCATTGAGAAATGGAAGAAACCATGCTGAAATAGTCCAACCGCCATTGTAAACTAGGGTCCCATGTCCAATTACTCATGTGAACTCCACACGGAAGATATCGACACCCAATAACCAACTGAAAATGATGCTCCCAATACTGACACCTATCATGTGGATCCAAATAAGAATATCCATCCACATAGTGGGAAAGGGTCAAAGATGAATCTGGAAGGAACAATAACGTTGTAGAATATGCAGGATGGACACTAGTAATCATAACTAGCTCATGATGTTTCACATTGATGTGCTCTACAGAAGGTGGAGTAGAGTCATCAAATAAAATATGGAAGTGGTTGTCATCCCAGAAATGACAACTATCCATATACCAATAATCACAATCAGCCTCAAAATCATACCAAGCATATATTTCTTGATTATATTCATCCATGATGTCCACCATAATAAATCTCTCCTACATGCTATCCAATGAATCTTGAATACTATGAAAACTATCATTGAGGTCGTCTGCAAGGTCATACAATGTGAGGCCATGCAATGTGTCATTCCATTGGGCTTTGAATGCTTCACTTATCTGTAAAATTTCTTTGAGGGTTTGAGAGGAAATAACCATTGGAAACACCACATAAAATATACCAAAATAAATCTCTTAAAATAATTTATCCAATGGTATTGATCTGGTAGCAATCTAAGCACCCTATGAAAAGTTATGAACTCTGTAGTCTCGTCGTTGTCACGAAAAACCCCAAAAAATAGTTGATTTTAAATCAACAATATTTTCACTTCTAGAGCTCTGATTTGGACGATTTGTTTTTTGAAATTGGGTGAAATTGTGATAGGAACTCAGATATACCATTATTTTTGAAACATTTAACCTATGATTCTACAAAAATCAGAAAAATCACGTGGTTGTCCGTGAAAAAAAAACCCTTAAAATTGCAGATTTTAAAATGCAAATAATTTGACTTCCCAGACTTTGTTTCAGATGATGTTTTTTCAACTTGGGTGTTTTTCTGAGAGGAACTCAAATATACAACCTGTTTTTGAAAATTTTGCACCAAAACCTATATAAATCATCCAGAATGTCTCGTCCCTCTTTTTTTCCGAAAAAATAAATCTGCAAAAAATAAAAATATGTGTCCACATGTCCAGCCAAGGAAAGTGCTATGATAAAAATTGTTATGTACCTAAATATATCTGAATAAAAAAGAACCACAATAGATATAGAAGAACAATATGCAAAATCTCATTTATTACTATCAAACTCTTAGGGTAGGGAAACACCATACAATGGATCCTATTATGGAAGGGATCCTCTCTTGTTCACTTGACTCTTCGAGGGGAATTCCTCCTAATGAGCTTCAGCTCCAAATACAATATTTCTCTTCATATCCCATTACATTGCTTGAACCCCTTTATATAGTGTTACCATCACCTAAGAACATTCTAGAGGAGGAATCTTCTAGAAGTAGAACCTTCTAAGAAGTCCTCTTACATTTATTATATCTAACTACCCATTTATTATATCTAACTACCATAGTGGACCTTATTTAATAATATAGTGGACCTATTCCACCTTACATTGAATTACCTCCACTATTATCACTATGGGCCCTCTTCCCCCCCACTACCTCTCTAGCTACCTAACATTACATTTATTATATCTAACTACCAATTTATTATATCTAACTACCATAGTGGGCCTTATTTAATAATATAGTAGACATAGTCCACCTTACATTGAATGGACTCCACTACTATCACTATGGGCCCTCTGGCCCCCCCCCACTACCTCTCTAGCTACCTAAAAGAATCAAGGACTGGAGCCTCTAGGGTGGAAAAGAGGGTTTACAAGTTTTTGGTCTATCACCCACATTTATCTAACTAGGCTAGATTTAGATCTTGGGTAGAATCACATGGGGACTCAGATCATTTTCCATTTTTTGTTCGTTATGCAAAGGGAGACAAAACGCCTCCTGGTGCTTTCAAATTTAACCCTGAATGGCTAAGTGTTGAGGTCTCAACAAGCCCCAAGTCAACTGACTTGGGCTACATTTTATAAATTAAACACAAAATTGGTAAAGTTATGTTACTTCTATCCATGAGTGCTTATATCTGGGTAAGTACTTATATATAGGTAAGTACTGAAATCTGGGTAAATAATTCATTGGTAAATACCTAAGTTGGTCAATACCTAAGACTAGTTGAGCCTGACTAGCGACATTCATGGTACCATGAATAAGAAGTATCAGTAGTCTAGTATCCCAACTATGTAAATCCTATTCCTATTCTTTCTGAATAATGAGGGAGACAAGAGCTAGGGTAGCTCGACTAATTGAGCATGACTAGTTGAGCCTTACTAGGCTATTCCTATTCTTTCAATAAACTTTCTAGCGTGTCATTGTACGAAGCATGACTCTACTACATCAGAATGTCTGCTAAATCAATCTATCAAAGACTGATATTTCCCTCCTGAAAAGAAGTACTCCATCATGGCTCTATTAGTTCTACGAAGCATGGCTCTCACTCTATGGGATCAGTTCGTAGAAATAAATCATCAATTACATCGAATTAGGCAAGGGTAACTCTATTAGGAAAGGGTGGGTAACTATGTAGTTGCTTGAACCGTAGTGGAAGAAGCAGGTGGCAGAAGCAGTTAATGATGAAAAATACCCATGATGCATTTGGTCCCTTATTGGGTTATGAAAGTGGAAATTCTTAGAAATAGAAATTTCATTTGACGTACTTTCAGTCAACATATTATCCAACAGTAGCAGAGTAAGCATAGCTATACCTAAGAGCTTATCCAACAACATCTCTCCCAGTCCCAAAGCTATTTGTTTACCCAGTTCCAGTAGCAACAGAAATACCAATTTAATCCATCGATCTAGTATGTTAAGCATTCGGTTAATTCATGTATGGTTACATATAGATAGGAGATCCAAAGCTAGCAGTAATATGACCAGAAGAAACACCAGCATAAGTAGCAGAGAAAGTAGAGGCAGAGGCATAGTAAGTAACACCTGCAACTTACCTTTCCACCAGTAGTATATCTGACAGGAAAAGCAGGGGTTGCAGAACAAGTAGCAGAAGTCGGTCCAACAGACGATCCTATAGATTATGTTCTTGGTCCAGTAGATCTAGCAGCTTAAGCACCACTAGAAGCATAAGAAGAAAAGGTAGCATCATACCTAGTAGCTTATGTTGATCTAGTTGATCCATAATGCATTTCTAGTGGAATAAACCTTCGCACCTTTCAAACTTGGTCTACATTCGTCGAGAATGTAGAAATGGAAAGAGAGGGACATTATCTCTCATATGAATTCTTCATTAATATGTAATAACATACATGCCTGGGAATAAGACCATTATTTGTGTGAGAAGGAAGAACCACATGTTATCACTCCAAGAAACTCTTTGGGGTTGTAGGCCAAAGATGCTTGGTAACTCAAGAATATGGTAAATTTGGTATGCTTGGAACAATGGGATAACTCAATAGCTAACGAGAAGAACAACTTATCATGCATT
>ML785494.1:290836-320738 GCA_009831015.1 Picea engelmannii | reverse complement strand
AAAGTAATCAAAATCTTCATCGTCGATGATATCAAAACAAAGCATACTATTAATGAGGTTATCATATGCCAAAACAAATGCCAAAATTATTGTCTAATTATCATTCATGCTTATACTAGCATTATTCATAGTGTCCTTTGAAGTTTTGGAAGTATATGTACTCTTTGATCCAACATTCAAGAATAAAGGAAACCATCTCGTTGAATGAGGCTTTACAGATATTAACTGCAATAATACCCTTATAACTTTTGTTGCAAATTGTTGCAGACTTGCTGCCATGATCAATATTTCTGTAATGTTTGGAAATGGGGATCGATATCTATATGATCTCCTGGCATGTGAATTTTAATAAAAAAAACTCCTCTTTGGTTGTTGTTATGCTTCTGCACTGGCTTTGATTTGATTTGTATGTTCTTGTTGCTATGTAGGTCGCATGGAGCTGAAACACGGGAGCAAGAACTAGCCTCGATGTTTTCCTTGCTGGTAGTGAATGACATTTATCTATTTTTCCTTTGAATGCTTAGAAGTTTTGATCTGTATAAGTGTATAACAAGTGGCCTACAATTTGTCGTTGGCCTCAACACCTAGGCACTCATTAGACACTTTTATCGATAGTTGCAAGCTTTGTTTGACTGATAGTCTTTCGTTTGATGTTGATCTTGAGTCCCAAAGCTTCTCACTCTTTGTCAATAATTCCTTGAGGTGTGCACGCATAGGACAGATATGGTCACTATAACAATTGCCGAAGTTTCCTTTTGATATTTACAACAGTAAGCGCTTTCACCAGCTTACTTGCTACGGGTAGTACACATTAACCGTTGAAACCCAAGGCTTTCACCGGCTAACTTCAACTTCACAACATACGTTAGCTGTTGAAAAGCATTTTCACAAAAATTTGAAAAGATCTTTTGAGGATCAATTTTATTTCTAAGAAAAAATATTAAATCCTATGTTTTGATACTTCTAAAATCTAAAAATTTATAAAGAATCTTATTAATGACCACGCTATCACCTACAAAATGAAAAACATTGACTGATTCATTTTGAGAGCTAACATTTGGCTCCAACTGGGATGGATACCTCCCTGTGAGGTCACCAAGAACCTAGTAGTTCCAGTCGCCTTTAGCATTGGGCATGGAGTCATCTGGCTTGTGCAACTAATATTCAGAAACCTGTAGCCTGCTCTGCTTATTCAACCAATAACTGAAAACAACCTAGCTGCTCGTATGGCGAGCTTATTCTTCTACCTACTCCTACACTAACCAGTAGAGGTAGATTGATCAGGTAAAATCAAATTTCCAATGCAGCCATATCAGAAACTGATTTACTGCTAACATCCTTGATCTTGACCCGAAAAATATAAGAAACCATAGCATACAAGAATGTAATTTGAAAAAATGACAGAGCCCACTTTCATCTGACAAAAGTATTTGGACATTTATGTTGCTTATAGAATCCAAATAGTCAGCAATAGGGTCTTCAAAATCATTAAAGAATACCTCTTTGAGTTGCTGGTCCAATTGACTGTGTTGTAGCCGCTGATTGCCAACACAGGTCTCAATGTTGAATGTAAATTGGTCTTCTTCTGTCAAGGAAGAATGCAAGCTCAATTGTTGATCTGAACTTTTCATCACACTATCTCCCTCTTTGTATCTGTTTCAATTTACCTTTATCTGCAAGTCTGGAAAATGTGGGTTGTCCTCAACATATAATATAGATGCAATACTTTTACTTACTGATTGGTCAATCTGCTCATCACCTTTCAAGTCTTCATGTCTACTATAATTTCCCTGTGTCTGCAAATCTGAAATTTGAGGGCTACCCTTAGAATCTGCTGCAGATCTGAGACTGTCACCCACTAATGTGTCAATCTGATAATCATCTTTGGGGTTTTCAAAGGGGACAATCTCATCTTCATGACAACGTAAGTCAGTAGATGCATTTGATACAATGCCAAAAGAATCAATGCTATGGTTATCCATCTGAAGGTCACCAATATTTTGGTTACAATGATAGATGTCCCCTGTTGCAACATACTCTTCAAATCTATCATTAACCACATCATGTATACATTTATGATCATCTCTCTGTGTAGCTAAAGAAACCAGTTCTTCGAATTCATAACAATCAAACTTGAGGATGGTAAGAGAGCATTCAGTTTCTTTATTATCCATTTGTAGTTCATGTTGATGGGAAAACACAACATCTTGAATATCATTAAAGGGTTGTGGCATATTATGAGGGGGATCTCTTTCTATATTTACATCTTCAAGCTTACAATGTAATTCATATTCATCACAGCAATTATCAAATGCAAACTCATCTGAAAAATAACTTTTACAGTGCTCAGTGAATGCTTTGTGAAAATCCTTCAATCATGAAATGTTGGAAGGAGGTAAAGAAAAATACCACTGACGTGCATCACCATACAATGAAAACATGAACATCTTCATACAAACATCTTCATGCTGCAGATCTAATATATCCATGCACTCATGAAACTTGAGGAGGTGTTCTGTGGGATTGTCTTCTTTGCTCTCTTTGAAACTAGGCAGAAAATCTCCCCATTCCGACATATCAAGTACTGGATGTGGGAAACCAGGAACTGAAGAAAAATTGAGAGGTGCAAACCTCCAAGCCAAAAGAGCATAAAACGCTTTTGACATCTGAATTTTGTGGAGTCGCCACTGAATCCTTCCTTTATGGAGTCGCCAGATAGATAATTACAACCAAATATATGTCCAGACTTTGTCTATCATCAAAGCTGGAACTTGTCGTCTCCCAAGAAAGTTGAGCTTCAATCTTCTCTCCCCAGCAGCGGCGCCAATTTGTTATTACTCCAAGAAACTCTTTGGGGTTGTAGGCCAAAGATGCTTGGTAACTCAAGATTATGGTAAATTTGGTATGCTTGGAACAATGGGATAACTCAATAGCTAATGAGAAGAACAACTTATCATGCATTCGAATAAGACGGTGCTTTTAGAAAGCAATGATCAGACAGAGTAAATGAAATAGGGTATGAAGAACACTAATCTAGATAACCAAGTACATTAACATGCAGGGTCATACAAGATAGTAAGAGATCCTTTAATTCAAATTCATGAGTTAAATAAGAAGATAACAGTTCTTAAAAGCTGAGCTAAACTGAATCAAAGTACAGAGTAAGGCAACACATGAACAAATCTAACATTGGTAGCAAAAGAAGAATGTGATTCATATCAAGATAAGAGTCTAAGTACATGAGCCCAAATGTATCCCGGATTGAACCCCTTGGTGCTCCAAATGTCTTTGGCTTTATAGCCTTACAAGATGAAATCTAGATCCTTGAAAGATGGATCAGATTTGCTAAAAATAATCAAATCAAAATAGATACAACAAGTGTAGGATGGGATCCTATAAAAATGGATCTAGAATACTAAACATGGAAAGTCAAAACAAAATAGGAAAAGATCCTATCTAAGGAGTCAAACTCTATCTTGATAGCCTTCATATCCTCCAAACTCTTTGACATATGTAGAAAACCTTCCAAGGCTAATGAATCTTCATAAGAAATTCGAATTTGCCACCTTTGGCAAAAAAGACAGTTTTTTGCTCATGAACTAGGTCACCATTTTCACTTTTCCACCTTCTTAAACATTAAATACATCAAGATAAAACCTTAAATCTGATGTATTTAATTATTATGCATCTTTAGAAACCAACCTCGAAAGATTTGGTTGAGAAAAAGTCAAATCTAGGCAAAAATACGACCTTGATACCATGTAACAGGTTTCACCAGCTCTTTTGTCCTGAATCTTACCCTTTAGCTAGTGAAAAGGACAGCTTTCAACAGCTAACTAGTGGATTTCAAAACCAATAAGCTCGTGAAAACCCAGATTTTTTTAATGAAAACTGCCTTGGGAAAAAATCAAATTTCTCAGCCATGGAGAGTCTGTTTTACACACTTGAATAGTCGATTGACATCTAGAAATCCTAAGATTTCCAATGGTTCTTTCAAATTTTCATTTAGAGCTCGGGAAGGTAGTCAAAAGTCCCCCTCAATATTAGGCATCGTTTTTCAAACAAATTTCAAAATGAATTATTTGACTGCTAACATCTAAGTATTCCTGCCTGGTCTTTGACATCTCGTTCCTTCATGCTCGTTCCCTATAGGTTATAGCCAGGCAGAAAACCCAATCTTGTAGCTGCCTCAAATGAAATGTTGACCCAATGTTTTTCCCCTTTTGTAAAGTAATCAAAATCTTCATCATTGATGATATCAAAACAAAGCATACTATTAATGAGGTTATCATATGCCAAAACAAATGCCAAAATTATTGTCTAATTATCATTCATGCTTATACTAGCATTATTCATAGTGTCCTTTGAATTTTTGGCAGTATATGTACTCTTTGATCCAACATTCAAGAATAAAGGAAACCATCTCGTTGAATGAGGCTTTACAGAAATTAACTGCAATAATACCCTTATAACTTTTGTTTCAAATTGTTGCAGACTTGTTGCCACGATCAATATTTCTATAATGTTTGGAAATGGGAATCGATATCTATACGATCTCCTGTCATGTGAATTTTAATAAAAAACTCCTTTGTGGTTGTTGTTATGCTTCTACGTTGGCTTTCATTTGATTTGTATGTTCTTGTTGCTATGTAGGTCGCATGGAGCTGAAACACGGGAGCAATAACTAGCCTTAGTGTTTTCCCTGCTGGCAGTGAATGACATTTATCTATTTTTCCTTTGAATGCTCAGAAGTTTTGATCTGTATAAGTGTATAACAAGTTTCCTACAATTTGTTGTTGGCCTCAACACCTGGGCGCTCATTAGACACTTTGCTCGACAGCTGCAAGCTTTGTTTGACTGATATTTTTTCATTTGATGTTGATCTTGAGTCCCAAAGATTCTCACTCTTTGTCAATAATTCCTCGAGGTGTGCACACATAGGACATACATGGTCACTATAACAATTGTCGAAGTTTCCTTTTGATATTTACAACAGTAAGCACTTTCACCAACTTACTTGTTGCGGGGAGTACACCTTAACCGTTGAAACCTGAGGCTTTCACCAGCTAACTTCAATTTCACAACATACGTTAGTTGTTGAAAAGATTTTTCACAAAAAATTGAAAAGATCTTTTGAGGATCAATTTTATTTCTAAGATAAAATCTTAAATATTATGTTTTGATACTTCTAAAATCTAAAAATTTATAAAGAATCCTATTAATGACCACGCTATCACCTACAAAACGAAAAACATTGACTGATTCATTTTGAGAGATAACACCACACAGAGCTCGATTAGATAGATCTTCATGCCTTGGGAGATCAGTCCCTATACCAGCTAAAATCACTAATGATTCATTGGACGATGTTGGAAGAATCACACTTTGCCATGTTGATCCTAGGGGATTTGATCGCCTACTAGTCTAGACTCTAGGACTGTGAAACACACTTATTATTTACAAGTGAATGGATTATATTAGCATTGGTGTATCTATATACATCAATCATAGAGAAATACTAGATAGTAGAGGCTAAGGCAGCTACCTAAACCGACAGAATAACCAAGGTTTAACCCACATTTACAGGGACCAAGGGAGTCCTCCTACTAATGGCCCTAAAGTGGCCCTTTATTTCCCCTCGCATGCCTAGTTTAAGGACGTGATTTCTTGGGACGGATGAGGTTTCTTCTGGTTCCCCCAAAAAAACAAGGCATATCTGGTCAAGATTACTACGTACCTTTTGATAGTCTGGCCCATGACTTAGCGGTCAGAAGCATAATGTCTCCATCAATCCCCATTGAAACGAGATACAGAATGAGGACTCATCGTATATAGAATGGTTGGAATCCTAAGTATTCCACTCCTAACTACTCCCTCTGAAGCTTAGAAAACGAGAGAGAAGAACCATAGGTTCATAGAATGTTGGAAAATAACCTATATAAACAATCACAAATGTTGAATCTACACTTCTTGGAATAAAATCTCATAGCGAAACATAACCAGTAGGACCTTATGCACATTTCTTCTGGAAACGAATGAGAGTTGTGGGAACATCAACTGATAGTAACAGGGATGTTGGAGCATCATAAATTCTAGGAACATCAGGGAATGGTAGTCCCCTTATGTCCAAGCTAGTTGTTCTTATATAATATTATCACTTGGACCCAGACCTCGTGCTAGTTCTTGGGCTTATAATCCCTTTCACTTTGATCGATAATTGGGGTTATAATCCCTAGCCCTTATGGGGACCTATTGACGGATGATATTGACCACTCTTGAACTGAAAGGGAATAGTCCATTCTGAGGTTATTTAAGTGAAACCTAAGTTGTTTAAGGTAGCTATCCCTAAAGTGTTTAACGACTCCATTGGTCGGTGAAAGGATCTATCTAATAAATAAATGAAAATTTATCTAAGATCCTAACTATTAACTGTCAGATTTCAATTATTTACAATGATCTATTAGATTAGATAACCTTACACTTAATTACATAAATTCACAACATTTACAAGTTTTACATGGGTACAAGATTTACTAGAAAACTTGTGAAAACAAGAATTTCAAAGTATGTAATGGAACTTAATCCCGGGAAAATCCAATCTAAACAATATCTATAAATAATAATAAAAAGCAAATAATTCAAACTTCAATCATACTGAAAAAATAATATTCAAGCTAAGATAAAAATCGAACTAAACTAAATGATTTTGAATGTAATTTATGACATGAGTCATTCAAATGATCAAATCATTTGAACTAAACCATCACAATTAAACAATCACATTCAAACAAACCATACAAACAAAATATGACAAAATACAATGACTAAACTATCCTGATCAGGAGTAGAGTTGCAATCTAATGGTTGAATCAGCTCCTTCAAAACTTTGTTAGATTGTCCACCTGTAAAAGAAATTCTAAGAGAGACAATGTTGCACTTCAAGTCCAACAAAATTTTGGTGAAAGAAATTTCAACAAAATAGAGTAGATTTAACACAGATAAGGAAAGGAAGCAACTTTCAGATCAATCCTTTATGGAGAATAATAATGTGTTGTTTCAATTAACGAAACACATTTCATTAAAAATAAATAATTAAACACATGTAATTTGCATAAAAAAAATCTAATACATTTTACACATGCATTTATCTATCAATCACACAAATAATTGATAAAGCTGAGATAACGAATGATATTTTTTAAATATTAATCTTTGGAACAAAAGATACACAAATTAATATCATAACAATGAATTAATAAAACATGGACAAAAACCAAGGTTTCATTATACAAAGCTATGGCACGAAGAAAATGAACACATAAATGAAAAAAAATGATATTATATTAAAAAAAACTCCAAAATTACTCACAGAACAAAAGTCTAAAGCAAAATGAGGTTCATTGTCTTCCCATTATAATCCCAATTCCATTCGTTATTCCATGCTATTCTTTCTTCTAGAGCTCTCTAATCTTCTTTTTATAAGCACAGACTATAGAAACTAATTTAATTTAATTAATTCCATGCTAAACATCAATCTCTGATATCCCTCGGTCGTTCAAACAAAAGCCAAATTGGAGGTTGACTGCAACACAAAATCTAGAAAATTTCATGTCAAATATATGTTCGTATCTCCCAAACCGTGTTGTTTATAGAGAAAATCCTCACGTGTAAGGTAAATCGCTCTGTGATGCAGATGGGTTTTCAAGCGTTTCTGTAAATTCTTTACCGTCTGCCCTAAAATGAAGATTTGATTTCTCCTCCTGAGAAGTGAAGCGATTTTTCAGTTTTTTCATTTCAATCCTTTAACAACTATTCTCCCAAAACAAACAACTCCAACTCTCTTCCATGATCTCGAGTATGAGATCATGTAAACAAAACAATCAAAGCAATTATTAATAATAGAAAACAAAATCAAACAAATAATTTAAACGTCTTTCATGCTAAAATCAACCCTAATAATAACAAAAATATTTGAGAATAACTATGGAATGTTCCATTATGTATTGTTTTAAATCAAATATTTAATTATTAATATAATAAAACAATACAAAAAATAAAAATAGACTCATATATATGCTTATTTTACAAACAAACCATAAACAAATGTACAAAAATGAATTATTAAATCACTGGACAACTCGTGGTCCACTTTTCCATTTAATTGACGGTAAACAATGCAATTCTCAATTGTTTTATTAGCCGCATGTCTTAAACATAGTGTAACATGTAATCAATTCAATTTTTCAAATTACGTCGTTATTAAGAACAATTGTTAAAACAATTAATTGCAAAGAACTTTGCATAATGATCAAGTAATAACAATAATGACTTGAAAACCATGACATGATAGTAACAAAAACTTTTATAGTAATGACCTTTGTAATGTCATGTAATTCAAATGAAAGGTCCAAATACATAAAGAAAATTTAATCATTGTTCATAGTTTTAAGTCATGATAAGGATTATGACCATTAAGACTAAGACCAAAGAAATTCATGTCTTGATTATTCATCGAAATCTAGCTCTCTAGCTCATGCTCAAATGAGATCTTTCATTTTTGAAATATAATCAAATAGTATTAGGAAAACAAGAACAAGTGTATAAAAGTAATAATAATTCTATTCTTGGATTCCATTGTTGAATCATGATGATAACCATAGTTTTTATTCATTAACCAACATAGAAGACCTGAAAATAAAAACATGTTATCGAACCATTTTCTAATCATTGAAAGGCATCAGGAAATCCTTCATACTCTTGTTTTGAATTTTCATGTTGAAAATCAAGAAATTCAAAATGAAAAATAATCGATATAAGAATGAAGAACCAATGTTAAAGTCACTTTCACTAGTTAGCATATCCAACATAATAATGTCCACTGGAAACATTTAAATCACAAAATATTCACACAATTCAAAGCAAACCACTCAAATAAGAAAAAATTAGAAAAAGATAAAAGGAGTATCAAAAGACCAAAGATCTAGTCGATATAATTTGTTGGTGTCTGGCTGAATTGTTTACCCCCGAAGAATCTTGTGCTTGCACTATTCAGTAGGGGTCTCCCAACCTTGGTTGAGGCCTTCATATAGCGGCGGATGATGCCGGGGATTTCATACAGTAGCAGATTAGGACCTTTTCATAGGATTTTTTACACCTTTAGGAAGCTTCGCTATTGATCCCCACAGCAACTTCGCATCATTTTATTTTATCTAATATGGCCTTGAATGTTTATGAATCGGTCTTCTCCTAAGGTATGAGTATTGAAACCCCTGTAAGAGGTGAGGTGAGTAATTGGTGTTCTTGTACAAGTCTTTGTCTCTCCTAAGGATGAGATTTAGACATCTATTTTCACTCGTATGAGTAGTAGGTCTCCTAAAGTTGGTATCCTACTTGATCCTATACAATAGGTGTCGGCTACACAATATAATTGTACCTCTTTGCGGCCGCTCCCTAATATACATGTACTACATTTATTAGCTATACTTAAACTTTCTTAACCCTACAAAGTGAGCCATTAACTGTGGTCAAGCAAAGTGAGCGAATACATTGGTGTTGGACAACAGTAAGATCTTAACATGTCCTTAGTAGCTATTGACTTGGCCACTCATAATAAATAGCATACATCTTTGGCTTCATAGCTACATGTACTACATTTATTAGTTCACCTAAACCCCTAGAAGAGGAGGCAGGTAATATTTCGTGTAAGATGTGGGGAAAATCTAGTCCTGTAAGAGCCTTAGTTCACCTCATGCCAGTCTAGGTGTCAGCTATAGAATAGCTCATGCAAGTATAGGTGTCAGCTCCTTAAGTATGATAGATATAGTTCCAAGTTGTATAAGAGCTCCCCGTACTAAATTTAGTCTAAACCTTTAGCTCATAAACACATATGCTTGCATATATAAGGTAAGGACAGTATCTGCGATATACTAGGTTAACCAAACACTATTACCAGTACTTGTATTATGGGTCACAGAAGAGGGTTTCCCCCTACCTTGTTACTCATGCTACTATAATTGCGAAAGAACCCTTCGGACCTCGTACTTCTATATGGATTATTATCCTTGACCCCGTACCTCGTATAACCCAGACCTCATACTTATATTGAGCTTATAATATATGTAATTGGCACGGGGATGGATTTCCCACATCTCTCTGTTATGTCTTGTCCGTAGGGTGGTTTAAAGATGTGATATTTTATTACTTAAACAATTTTGGAAGCACTAGAACCTTCCATTAAATAAAAAAATAAGTGACAAGGAAGGAAGAGCAGCCTCACAATGAAGTGGTGCAAGGGGTGACAAGGAAGGAAGAGCAGCCTCACAGTGAAGTGGTGCAAGGGGTGACAAGAAATACGAGGTAGCCTTGCATTACCCACTCTCTTTCTTTACTTTAGGTTAGTTCTCTTCCTCGCTCATGGGTTAGTCTCACTCCCGCACTTACTTGTTGATTCTATGGATGTGGAGTGTGATTTATCTCGATAAGCAAGCGCTCTAGTACTTCATCCAGCTCGAGACGTTAAGGTAAATCCTACCTATTGTTATGTGCATAGCGTAATTCTGATATCTGCGCATTCGAACCATTTTTCCATGTGTATATGTTCATTAAAATAAAGGGGATTGTTCTTCCATCCAATGGATTCCTTGTTTTCTTATATACGATCAATATGTTGGCCCTCGTCTCTAGAGATAACCTTAGTATGGATGGATATAGAAGGGCAGGTTATCAAATTTCATAAAAAAAGAGTAAATAGTTTGTTTAGGGCACTGACTGAGCTAAGACATAAAGGTCTTACCTTATGAGAATAGCGGAAGGTCCCATTCAGCAAGCAAACTCGGACTTTGAGAAATATTTGAGGGAAGAAATAAAGAGACAAAGCCAAGGAGATAAGTGAAGTTAAGTAAGAAGGATTGAGGGGAAGAAAAAGGTAGGAGGCATAACCGACGTATTTAAACCTAGGCATAACATAGCTATATTGAAATCTAGGAGTAATGGGCCTATTAATTCACCTTTGAATAGAATATTTGCAATAGTCTTTGAGGGGAAGAAATATAGGGGCCTTAAAGTCAGATTATTACTCGATCTGCAGCTCCTCGATCACACATAATTAGGTCTACAATTAGGCTCGGTAGCCTTTGTTCAAATAATAGAAAGGTAATTCACTTTGAACTCATAATGATCTCTTTAGAGCACGTCATTAGGCTCGGAGGAGGGACAAGACCCCATTGTCATGCTTGCACCCCACTGTCCCTGGTCTTTCTTGCACAATAATTTCCATGGTCCTAAATATCCCTCGTTACATTGTCGATATGAGATTGGCATTCAAATAATCTATCATACCCCTCACCAAATAAGTGGTTTCATTTCTTCCTCAATCTAGGTTTCAAAGTTAGTTTACATTGATCCACAATATTTACTAGAAAGATAGTTGATATTCTTCATGCGAGATAGTCGATATTCTTAATTGACTAGCCTAGCTCCGCAGGAAAAAGTATAAAGAATATATTAGGCTAGGTAGCTCTGAACCACCTATGGCTCACCAATTATAAGAATCTATAGGTGGATCCTCACCCTCCCAACATTCGGTGAGCCCCTCTCCTCATTAATAGGCCAGTGAAAATAATCTAGCAAGTAGGTGGCTCCTCCTTTAATGTTAATGGCTCCTCATTGTATTTCCTATCCAGCCACAATATCTCCTAGCCAACCCTATTTTTAGGAGACTTCGTTACAACCCCAATAAGAGACTTCTTTTACTGATTTACTTAGGCAATATAGGGAAGATAGCTACAAAATCTAGGTGATATAGGGAATACAGACATCTAGGTAGATACTTATTGAGGAGTAGGGGAGTCGTCAGTACCCTACCCTTCCCAAAGAATAAATCCATCCAGTCACTCTTGTTGCTGCCCTTTCACTCTCGCTATTTCCCTACTCAGTAAATCAATTTATGGCGTAAACATATTAGAACATCATGCTATTAACACTAGGAGAAAGAATCTTAAAATTACTAATTTCTCTTCTCCGCTAAGGTCTTTTCACTTCCGCTAAGGCCACCACTTTCGCAATCCTTCCAGTAATAAACTCAATGCGGGTCATTACGGGTACAGGTGTAGGATGAGTTTGAGAGAACCTAACTAGATGAATGAGAAAATCTTGTTGCTCCGGTAGAACTCATTTCCTCAGGTGCAAGGTCTCATTACACTACCTAACAGTCCAATACCTAACCACTACCTATTGGGTTGGTCAAGTGTGGGTTCAGTCGAGTATTGAACGTAAGTTAGTTGGGTATCTAACGATCGGTAAGGAAATACCTCATGATGTTTGGGTTGTGTGCATGGTCGTGTGAGGTGTGATATCAAACAACATTAGGTGAATTGAATTTAGTTAGGCGAAGGGATACACAATGAAGGGATACAAATACGCTCCTGCCCCAAAAATAAATCTATATCACTCATGGGGATTAGGTACGGGAGAAGGGGAGCAGGCGTAAATGACTATTACATATATAACTACCTTTACATATTGAGTAGAAATACATTTACGTCGAGAACTACCTTTACATCTACACATAAGATAAAAACTACCTTCACAACTACTCAGAGAAAAACTACTTATGCGAGGGGAATTACTGCAAGGGGAACTACTGCTACGACTACGATTATGACTACCATATTGATTTACTCGAACTACTACGAGGTTTCAGGCCCAGGTATGGGTCACGTGACAACGTTGTGATAGGAGGTTGTGTGAGGTGTGGTGCAGGTCTTGGTCGTGTCAATGTAATGAATATATCTATGAAGGGATATGAAAGGATCCTTACACTCACTAGAGAAAGAAGGACTACTCAGTCAAGTAGAAACGTGTGTAAGTTGAGTAGAAATTAGTATAGCTTTGAAAGGACTTTCTTCCATCTTGACAAACCAAATCATGACCTGTCGACCACCATTGATAACATCTGATTGGTTTGGTTTGGGGTGTTTTGGCATCTCCATCTAGTCGCAACATAGCCATTCAATTAAATTAGTCGCATAGAAAAGCAACCTATTGGTGTGGATCAGACCCTATCCTTCATGCTCCTTCAATATCAACATCATGTTTCCATCTACGGTAATATCAAACCCTAAAGAAAATAGTCATTGCGCAGCCCTAACCGCCCTTTAGACAAGCTTCCCTCCCTTTCTTTCATTAGTTTGCTTTATAATCAATACTAGCATGAAAGAGCCTCGTCCTTGCTTGCTTGTTGAGGGATGTCTTTCTCATATTGAATACTTGAGGTATGTTTGTCTTCCTTTCTTCCAGTGCATGCTTTCCCCTTCATCAAGTAGTCTCTATTGTTGTTTTCAGTGGACTCCCTAGATTTCTTAGGCTATTGTGTTTATTTATATGAACATAGTATTTAATCAAAGGTACTCATGTACTTACAGTATTCCTTTGCAACTTTCTTTCCTGACTCTATTTCTTGGTTCCCGATCTCACTCTCTTATGGGTAAGGTAGGGGCATGGTCTTCTCCCTTTCATAGGGGATTTTATTTATACACATTATTACTATTTAATAACTACTAGCTTTAATGAGCATACTTGCAAGCAAAGATAGGCCTCTAAGGGTTAGGGTTGTCTTTCTATAAATGCATACTTTATAATTGATAAACAAAATACCGGATAAAATAACTATATTTAAGCGTTGGCTTGCCTTATTTATTTCCTTAAAGCAATTTATTGCAATTGCTTTCATTAGCTTCTGAATTAGCTGACTAGTCTCCCTAGATTTTCTAGCTTACTTAGGGTTGTCTTTCTAAAAAAGCATAGTATTTAGTTTCTAAATAGCATTACCAAATAAGCGTTATCTTTAGTTAGCCTCTGACTTACTACTCTCATTCTTGCTTAGAGCTTGCCTTCTCGCCTTCCTCTTCATTTTGTCTTTATTTCCAATGGGGGATCATTTATGTAGATGCCATGAGCCTAGGCTTCATTTCTTCTGGTTGTGTGTTTATTATAATTCAAATATGAAAGTGGATCAAGACTACTCTGAAGCTTCTGCTGGATGGAATACAAAGAACCAGATACATTCAATAATATCCATTACATGCCCGCAACTCTGATTCTATAATACTCTATATCAGGTGAGTGCAATAAATTGCTTGCAGGCGCTTTAATGAAGTCTCTTCCAGTCAGATAGCTTGCTTTTATTCCCTGCTTTCCTCTCTTTATAGCATCCTATATACCTCGCTTTCTTGTTGAGGGTAAGATAAACAGTTGTTGTTTCTGATATTGAATACAATACAAGCTATCGCTACCTTCCTTAAATGCATACTAAATAATCAAATCAATTCCCTTACCTGGCTTCTTGCCTTCAGTTCTGGTATCCCTTCGCTTGCTACTGTCTTGAGTAAAGGAGAATCAAAAATCATTACTATATGGATGGAATTCAGACAACATGACTCTTTCAGAAGGAATACAGTATGGATTGAATTACGGAGAATCACCTTATCTTTAATTAGAGTAGTCAAGTAGGCTCTCTAAGGAAGCACTTCAAGCTAATGAAAGAAAGGGAGTTCAGAAAACAAGCTAATTGAACCATGCCTCAAATAGAAGTTGAAGATGTGGGCTTAGAGCTTGAACCCCACTTTCCCTCCTTCCACGAATTGCCCATCTAATAGCCCTTTTTCAGCTTCCAATAGGCACCGATTACCCGCTTTCCTATGAAGCACCAGATAGAAGTAATTAGTTCATTGATGAAAGTTTTTCTATCAACATGTAGTCGGTCGAATACGACTACATCCTTCCATTCCTCAGGAAATAAAATATGATCTACTAGTTCGTTGGCTCGATGGAGGGGAGAATGTGGTTATTGGAAATCGACATCCTTTAAGGAGGCTAAGAAAATAAGTCATGATTTATATCTAAATTTCGCTATTGTTCAGCAAGTGTTGTATTGGACGGAAATAATGCCCATGAGAGGGAAGGAAGGAAAGACGCTTCCAAAGGCTAAAGGGGGGAATCCTCCATGGATCTTCGATCGAGAATATCCAAGCTCTGTGGCTAGTCCACGCTCCTTAGGACTTGAAATACGACTTAGAAAACTGAAACATATAAGTAGACAAAGGAAGGAAGATCCCCAAAATACCTTGTCTCGTCCCACCAATGGTCCGGTCTAAGAACAATCTGGTCTAAGAACAAATATTCTAGCAAGGTTAAGCCCAAGCAATCTTAGATGCCTACCTTTATTGATAATGATAATTATTATATGTGCCAACCATTCAATACTTACAATAGAAAGAGAAATAGTAATATCTATCCCACAAACAATAGTCCCCTTGACTTAAAAAGGTGAATCTAGACATGAAATTGAGTTATCTCAAGGTGAATATAGACACTGACATGAAACATAAAGGTGAATCTATAACTGACTTGAACTTGACTTGAACTTGAACTGTAAGGTTAACCTTATAAAACCAACCTCAGGTCCGATAGAATAGGTCAAACTACCTTATAACTCCCACCCATAGGAACTAACAAATAGTTATAGGTAATCTAGTACCTACTATCTAAAGGTGTATTAGCATAGAGTCTCTATATTGATATTGATTTCATTTCACCTGCCCGAAGCGAAGGGCTTATTGCAAGGAGATCACTTAGGGCTGATAGTAGTATAGTAGATATTTTATTGATTCTATATGCGATTGATATTTATTCCATATGGGATTGTTAGATATTCTATATAGATTTTCCCCAGTGAAATGGACTAAATAGAAGGGGACCAAAGATCCCCTTCCCCCGCATTTTCTTATATTTAGAATAGGGCCTTTTAGACGCTTTATTATCTATGTATTCTTACAAGAATATAGACCTGGACAATCTTAAGCTCTCCCAAGCCAAATATATTGTTTAACCCTTAATGAGTCTTTTTCCTCAAGCAGGGATCCAACGAAGTAAGGATGGGTATCCTGATAAAATGCAGTCCACGAACCTCCTTCTACTCTTTGGGTTTCTCCCTTAGAGAGAGGGTTTCCGCACTTCGTTCTACTATTTGGGGGAATGGTCTCTCAGTCAACCCTTACATAGATGTTTTACCTTCCTCAGGAAGCTCTGGTAGGATTATACCCCACAACAATGCCTTGCCCTTTCTTTGTATATATATTATTTCCTTACAGATACTTTGGTTGAACCATATCCTAAGGAAAATATAGATATATTGAACATATTTACTAATGCATGTTCCCAAACACCTACAATTGCTACAGATCCATGCTTCCTTAGGTAAGGAATCAAATTTTTCGGGTTTAACTTGGGCTTTAAACACACTAAGTAAGAGTAGTCGGGATCAACCTGAACCTGTACGAGTCTTAGGTTTATGGCCTTACAAACGCTTTGGCTTTACAAGTCTTTGTTCTCCTAAAGACGATATAGCCTTCTATATATATATATATATATATATATTCCCCATGAAACAGCTCCTTGACGTCTTGTTCTTCGACTAGAAGGGTTTGTACTAACCTTCACCTTCTCCTTAGGGGTCGTTATCCACCTTTGGGGCTCTTATATGTGCCTCGGACATATATAGAGACTTTTACAGAAAAATTCTTTATTGTATTATTCCCCCTTAAAGAAACTTCGCGGGCATTATATTAAATTTAATATAGCCTTGAAAATGCTTTGTATAAGTCTTTAATGAAATTGAATCACTTTTACAGCAACCTATGCAACCCTTCTCCTCGTGTTGCAGCTTGCGTGAGCCAGGCTGCTCCTGAAGCCCATGAAACAAACCGATGTGAGGAGACTTACTTCATTGCCCTGACTATAATACACCCTAGGGCACTAGATTCTATATCTACTTATGCATTATTACATAAAGAAGTAGATAAATAGACAAAGAGAGACATGTTCACCCGTCTCTTGCAAGTATTGGTGACGGATACAGAAAAAAGAGTTTTTGCAAGTAGAGGTTACAACTCCTTCTACTACATACAAAATAGTACCTTATAGCTAATAACTCCTTTATAACATGTACGAGTCTTCATTTGGACAGTTTTTTCACACTTGATCCTGTAAAATTATTATGGGTCGGATCAAGCAAGTTCCTATAGGTTATGACTACATAGTCCTATACGATAGATAGAGTTTATGGCCAGTTCAAATCTACCCGTACCAGTATTTGTCGATGCATTCTAGTGACAGAACCCCTACCATACAATAGGTCCCTACACCTTTTCTCCCTCTATAAATTTAAACAGTCTAACCTTGAGCTCCTCAATAGACATAGATAAAGATCATGTAAGTTCTCTATAGATAAGGAAGTAAATGTAAAGGTGTTACTAGATATAGATAGGGTTGAAACACGTATAGTACTCTACGAAACATAATTTATCTATCTTAATGAAACACTCACTTCAATATATTGTCAGGAGGCTTTGACAAATACTATTGACTCGTACAATCATTACCAGAATATGTTTTCCCTTGACCTCAATCCTCATTCTAGTTCTTTGGATGGGAGTCATCATGAACTCATGCTAGTCTAAAGGTTGTTCCTATTCCTCCGGAGCTTGTTGTCATTGGGATGAAAATTTGCGGACTGCACTTCGTCTCGTGTGTTGGTTTATAGTTTACTCATGCTACCCTTCTTGGGCTGACCAAGGTTCAGGTCCACTTGGTTTCCAACAAAACCCTCCTAAAACTATCGGCCCTCCTAGTAAACCAGAAGGCAACACAGTGCACAGCATGCACTACGCAATCTCACCGGAGATAGTTCTAATGGGTGATTGCAATGCTCAGGTTCTTACAACCTCAGAAATGAGTGGGGATCTGCAATTAACCTCTGTGGTATTCATTCATCTAATATAACATTCACTGATCTTGATTAATCTATCATTCTTACTCATGCCTGTAAAATATCAGATCTAACTAATTCATCCATTCATTTATATAACATCCAATCATTAACAAAAAAAGAGATCCATAACATTCAATCACATAACGCATGATCTACCGTGTTTCACCCCTCTTGGGCTACGTCCACAAATATTTGGCTTCTCTTCTCTTTTATTATTATGGTTCCAAAACTACAACGCCTTGTGCACTACAACTCTCCATCAAAATAGGTCGATATCTTACAATGAGGCAGACTAGATCACACCAAGCTCCGCAACCTGTGATATAACCCTAAAGATMTACCCTAGTTCCTCTCCTCAACTCAACATATTACAAAATTAAATCGGAATAATAGTATGACAAAACAACATGACATTCAACTCCGAACCTTCGACTRAGATCAACATAATGMAACCCTTTCCTAGACCTCCTAGGTACTTATTTATACATGTTCTTGGCTTATTGGTCATTACATATTCTTACCAAAACCCTAACCCTAGCATGTTTATGCATGCGTGTTTACCTTGTGTGTGCTTCTTTTCYTGCCAGTTGTCTTCTACTTTATTCTCCAAAATTATCTTTTAATCCAAAATGGATCTGCRTCCAACATGCCCCCAACACTAATATGTGGCTCGTCCCGAGCCACCTAGGCACTASGCACCCCTTTAACATCCTCTGCTAGGTTGTGGAACTTGTTTTTCAGTCCCTTCCCTTATGTTTGGACCTGCGCGACCTTTTCTGTAAGCACTTATAAGTTTTGCGTTGTGACTTCCTCCCGAACCATGGTTGTGCACTCCACCTGTGTCTCTGCCATGTTCTTCTTCTCTGCCTCCAGCTGCATGATCATATCTGTTGAAGGGATTGAGTGAATTAGATCTGTTGAAGAATCGTGTAAGGAATATTAGATCTGGTGACACAACGTTAAAAAAATAAGACTTTAAAAGGGGATGTTGAGATCATGGAACCCAATGAAGGCAGAGATCGAGAGTTGGTTGAAAACAAAGGAGTTGGAATTTGCACAGAAAGACAACAGAAAGTTGAAGTTAACACCATGCAAATATTTCGACAAGTACGTATTCAGTGACTTGCATGAAGTATTTTTCTATGATTTTTCGCATGTGTTGCAGGAGTGGGTCGCCAAAGGGTCTTATCCCTATTCTATCCAAATAAACATGTTGTGCAAATTCGGGGAATTTTCCCTCATTGGCCACATCGTGGTCCGAGTACCTCAAATTTTGCACGCAACCTAGCAGTGTTGGCGTGGTTTGCACTCCTTGTGGAATGCGTGGGAGCACGATTGATGCATTCGGTTGCCTGTGGGGAGAGAACACCATAGGTTGTTTTCCATTCCGCCTTGTTTGTTGGCTAGAGAACCTCACCTCCATATGTCTCCTTTCGATATCAGAGTCTGGCTGGATAGTGATATCCTCAATCAAAACCTCTTGTTGTTGTGTGGTTGCATCTCTGGTGTTTGTGGGAACTGTCACATTTGTCTCCGCAGTAGCTTGGTCATTTACCTGCGAGATCCCTTCGGTCGTTGCAGTATCTGATGGGTTTCCTATGTTGTGTGCGGGATGTCTCTGCATGCTACTAGTCGAGTCGACTTCCATGGACGACGCAGTTGATTCATATCTTTACTCCACCACTGGTGTAGGGTTTATTGGTGCTTCGACTGATGACGAAATTACATCGACATCTACGAATTCATCGGGTTGTATGGTTTCTTGTTTGGGCTCTATTGCTTCCCGTGGTGCCCTGCTACTATGTGTTTTCCTCCCTACTTGGCTCTGTGCACCCATCTTTGGTGGTTCCATCGTGGGTAGTGGTTGGTTTTGGCTGAATGACTCTTCACCGGTTCACCTTGTGTTAATTCATTTCGGCTCTACGTGCTCTTCCTCTCTGTAATTTCTCAAATTCATAATGGGTCTTATGTTTCCCGCGTTCCCCTTTATATAGGCAAGTCACGAAGCTTCTCATAGAAGCTTCCCCAATTATTGATTAATGTAATGGCACTTTGTTCATACTTTTTCATTGAATTTCATACTTACTGCTGGTTGCGCCTTTAGCGTAGCCGCCATTTTTCAAATTTTCTCCTTTTTGTCCATAATTTTTTCCAGTTGGCGCCTTTTCGCCGTAACCGCCATTTTTCAAATTTCCGCCTTTTCTGACCATTCGTCCTTTTTTTCAGCGTGCAAATTTTTCCAAGTGTGTGGTATGTCGTTTCCCTGTTGCGTGTGGAATTGTTCTTTTCGTCGTGCTAAGTCCATTTTTTTTGCACGTTGTCTTCCGATGTTTGGCGTGCTCTTTTTTTTTCCCTATATAGATATCGCTTTACTGCGCGGTATCTTCCTACATAGTAGGAGGTCGACTGTCCCTATACATTTTCAGTCGACTCCCATTGACCATTCCTCTGAGTTTTGTACCTCCTAGATCTTTCAACTATACAACTCCCCCATCTGTGATAGTATTCACTTCATATGGTCCCAACCAATGCATTCTGAATTTTCCTGGGTGCTGAAGAAATTTAATGTCATACACCAAGACTAGGTCTCCTTCCTTGAAACTCTTCCTTTTAATATGTCTGTCATGCCAAGCTTTGTCCCTTGCTTTCTGTACTTCTTGGTAAAATCCTGTTAGAATCCTATCTTCTTCCATCACCATCAGTTGACTTAGCATTTCTTGTACTACGCCTCGTTCTGTCATGTTAGTGATTGATGCTACGTGCAGACTAGGTACCAAAAATTCTAATGGTACCACTTCTTCTTATCCATACACCAACCTGAATGGTGTGTTCCTTGTCAATTTTTTGCATGTAGTCTTGTATGCCCATAATACTACTGGTATCTTCAAGCCTCGTTCATCCCTGCTAACATTGCAGATCTTTGTCAATGCATTCTCTAGGATCTTATTAAAGGCTTCCATTGTTCCATTTGCTTGAGGGTGATATGGTGTACTCTTTTGAGGATAGAATTCAAACTCCTCATTCATAGCCTTGATAGTACTATTGATGAAGTGAGTGTCTTGGTCACTCATCAAAATCCTTGGGCATTCAAATCTAGTGATCACTTGCTCAAATAGGAAGTGTGTTGATGTCTTTGCGCTGCAATCTTTTACTGGTGTTGCTTATGCCCATCTTGTTAAGTACTATGTCACAGTAATGATATACCTTGCTCCTGACCTCTTTGTTGGTGGATTAATTGGTCCCACAAAATCTATTGCCCATTTTTCGAATACTTGCAAGGTTACTTGTGGTCTTTGGGGCATCCCATACCATCTATTAGGTTTTCCAACCCTCTGGCATACATCACATCTCTAGCAATAGTCCTTTTCATATCTGTGGATGGTCGACCACCATAGTCCTGCGTGCAATACCTTATGCGCAGTAGATTTTTCTACGTAATGTCCTCCAACTATTCCCTCATGGGCCTCTGCTAAAATCATAGGCCTTTCATGTTCTAGTACACATATTCTCAAGATGTTGTTTGCACCCATATTGTATAAGTGTCATGCTATCAATTGATAGTATGCAGCTTTGAATACTATATTTTTCTTCTGTGCAATGTTGACTTCTTGTGGTGCAGTCCCTGTACTCAAGTATTGAATGATGTCAACAAAATATTCACCAGCTACTTGGACTGAAAAATAATTGTGCATCAGAGAAGTTGTCCTCTAAATTCGTAGGTTCCTTTCCATTGGTGATCCTTGACATATGATCAAGTCCTACATTCAAATTCCCTGGTTTCACTATCACTTCAAAGTCAAATTCCAGAAACAACAGTAACCATCTACAAATTCTCCCCCCCAACACTCGCTTATTGACTAGGTATTTGAGGGAAGAATGGTTTGTGAACATTTTAAAGTGTTTTCCAAGTAGATAGTGTCTGAACTTCTGTAGTGCATATACCATTGCTAAGCCTTCTCTTTCTATAGTATTGTAGTTTTGCTCGGACTCTAACAATTTTCTTCTTGCAAATGCTATAGGATGGTCTAACTCTCTCATTCATGGTTGCACCAGAATAGCTCCAAGTGTTATGTTTTATGCATCTACATGCACATGAAATGTCTTTTCCCAATCTGGGAATACTAGTATTGGTGTTGTTACCATCTTCTCTTTTAGAGTGTCCAATCCTTGATGATAGTCCTCATTCCACTGAAAATTACTATATTTCCTCAACATTTTATCCATCGACGTAGTGATCTGCGCATACCCTTTTATGAATTTCATGTAGTATCATGTGTGTCCTAATGTTTCTCTCAACTAACGTACTGATTTTGGTGATGGTAAATTGAAAATCAATAAAATATTAGCAGGATCTACTAGCAAACCTTGTTTTCACACTATATGGCCCAATAGTATCCCAAAAGGTGTCCCAAAGATTCACTTCTTGATATTTAATGATATATGGCATTGCCTGCATCTTTCCAAAATCAGCCTTAATACCTCTACATGATATTTCAACAAACTCTAGACTGTCCAATCATCCAGATATACTTCTAAAAAATGATGGATGAATTCTTTGAATGCAGCTATGACTACTCTTGAGAATATTCCTGGTGCATTCTTCAGTCCAAAAGGCATGACTATGTACTGGTAGGATCCCCATTCCGTGGAAAAAGTGGTTTTGTACCTGTCTTCTTGAGCTAATTTGATCTGATGGTAGCCTGATAATCCATCTGTGAATGAGTGTGCTTCTTGGCCTCCTACATTCTCTAATACCTCATCTGTGAAAGGGATAGGAAAAGGGTCATGTAGGCAAGCATCATTTAGCTTCCTTGGGTCGACACATATCTTTATCCCTCCATGCTTCTTCTCCTGAACTACCATAGGGCTTACCCATTCAGATTCGTCCATTGGTTCGATGATTCCAACCTCCAATATGTTGTAAATTTATGCTTTAACTTTTTTCTTGTATATTGGGTTCAGTCTATATGGTCCTTGTCGTAATGATATAGCCTCAGGTTTGAGAGGTATGTTCATCTCTCCTAGCTCTCATGCTATGTCTTTCATCTCTGTAAAGGTTGTTTGGAACAGGTCACTGTACTTGCGCAGCAACTCTGCGATTCTTTCGATTGTTTGTTCATCCCAGTAATCCCCAATACTAGCCATTTTGGGATTTTCATTTGTCCCAATATTCATTTTCTTCACTTTGATTGGTGCAGCAAATAATTCGGATTCGATAGATGGACCTTCCGCCTCCCTTTCTCCTTCAATTTATGTAATTTGAATGTTGTGGGGGTCATATTCATCTGGTGCTTTTTCCTGCACATGGTAGCATGTCAGTAGTTCTTTCACTATCTGTTTGTTTTGTTGTTGGTACTCTGTTATAAGTTCAACCTCTGGTTCTTCAATGAATATTTCACCTCTGATATGTTTGAGTGTTGAATCTATGTTGGGGTTCTCATTTTCAAATGAGAAAGTGACTATAAAATTATGATGTAACATTGTCCATTCTGCAGTGCCTCTGCATAGTTCTTGGTCTACATACCAGTTTGTTGGAATTCCTTTCCAATGTGTGAATCAAGTGATGAGGCCATTCCTCTGGTGGTGTCATTATCTATAGTGTTTTTCACTTCTCCAAGTGTTATGTTGGTGTCCCTTTTCCATCATATCTCTGCAGTTGGTTTCTTCCCTATTTTGGGCCAAATCTAATGTGCAGTAATCACTTACATTGGTACCAGTCCTTGACTATCTCTTTGTGCGCAGCCCACCATATTGCAAGTGTTTCCTTGAGTGCTATATCCAAAGTTAAGAGCCTTTGATTTTATAACACTTCATCTTTGTATCTTGTTAGGAATTCTTCTAAGTCATTCACCCCATGAAAGCTGGGAGGTTCTCTTATCTTTGTACCTACCCATCTTACTGTGCGGTCTATTATTGTGCACCTTCTTGTGGAGACTTCATGTAATCTCTGCTGCCAATTCTCCAACCCTGTATCTAAGTCCGATGTGCATGGCGTGATACTTATCCAAATGAGTACCCCATCTGCAGTTGGATTCACATAATCTTCTTCTCGTGCAATGGTCATGTATAACTGGTTAATTCCCTCCAGGTCTAAACAAGTGTATTCTACAAACCTTTCTCCTTCTTATGGATCTAATGTCGCAATGAATCTATACTCTCATGACTCGAATTCCATCTTCCTCGTCTTTATATTGATTATGGAATAATTATCAAATGCCTAATCCAAGTCAAGCAATGCCAGATGAGGTGTTGTGCCATCCACTATTTCTATTACTTCGAAATCGGTTTTAGTGTGCACTCCATCCAGATCTACTGTCACACCCTTTAGCCTTCCAATTGGAAGAACCATGTGTTGATTTGCTAGTTTCAGTTGAACAGGTGAATATCCTAATGTGGGATCTCCCATACATTGCCATGTCTTCTTGGGTAGTACATTCACTTCAGATCCTAAATATAGTATGATTTCCCCCATATTGAAATCTCCAATGTTAGCATTTAGTATGAATTCCCTGCTTGTCCTCCTTCTTGTATGATGGTGATTGATCTTTTTCTGTTCTAATTTCCCCTCTACCTCTATGTTACATCTTTCTAACATATTTTGCAAAATTTTAACAGATGATTGGTCATTTAGTAGCTTAACATGGGATTGCAGAAAAGCCTTTATGGTACTTACTTGTCCTAGAGGTTGCGCTTCATTAGTGTGATCCAACGATGAAGGAATATCGTACATTGGTACATTCTGAGTATGTTGCGCAATTGATGTAGATGCAATGTATGGCTTCAAGAATTCTTGTTTGTCTTGCTTGAATATCTCCTTTTCATTCTGCGCATCAAACTTCTTCTGTGGTTCAGTGTTCTTCTTCACCCATTGGTGTTGTGTTGGATCTTGTATTACTACATCATCTCTTGTCTTATCTCCTCCGCGTGTAACTATGTTGATATTTATTCCATCATCCCTCGCTTCTACAGAAATCCATTGAACATTCTGATTGTTCTGATTTCTCTTTTTCTAGATCTTCCCCAATAGTGTCAGGAAGACTTTTGTGTCATGGTTGGACGTGCGACAATACATACATGTCCCAGGTGGAAGTGGACATTATCTTGCATAGTGTCCTAGTTGTTGACAGTTATGGCATACCACCGGTCCTCTGCCTCTTCCAAAGCCTCCTCTACCTCTTCCTCCACCTCTGTAGCCAACTCGATCTCCTCATAGTGTGTTTTACTGTGGCACTTGGTTATAGTGCACGGGATTATATTACAATTGCACAGTATTGTACTGCAGATGCGCAGTGTTATATTGTTGTGGCGCAGTGTTATATGGGGTTGGTACTTGGTTAAATTGTGGTACAACTTTCCCTGTCATCATATTTTTCTGCACCGTATAGGTGTTTGATGTTATTTCCCTCATTAGCTCCATTCTCCTGCAATATTTGTCATTGTGGCCTACTGACTTGCAAAAGTTGTAATATGAACTCTTAGGCACTGTCTGGTATTTCTGCATCATTGGACAGTGATATGGATCATACCCTTGTGTCTTATAGATCTCACACCATAGTCCTCCTGATGGAAAAGGGTTTGGAAATCTCGTTTCCATGTACTGGGTGAATGTTGGGCATTCATTCTTGTGGTATCCTTATGTCCTACATGTCGTACACTAAACAACTTATTTTTTGTCCTTACTCATGTTCTGGTTTAATTGAAATGTTATATTCTTCAGGTCTTCCTTGAGCTCCTATATTGTTGGATCTGTCTTCTGGTATTGGTTCTCTTCTAGTTGCAAGGTTGTCTACAGAGCCTCTTACTGAGTCTGAAACTTTTGTTGTCTCAAAGGGTATTTCAAGTGTGGTAGTAGTGAATTTACAAACAAATGTCTATGTTGCATATATGTCATGACATACTTCATCTTTCCCTTCAATCGTTTAAATCTCTAGTCTATCTCCTAGACAGATTCTCCTGGTTTTTGTCTGATCTCTATCATCTCATTCATGTATTGATCCTCTGAGCTAGGCTTCTGGAATTCATTTATCAATAGCTTCTTGATATCCCCAATCGTTCTGGTTGTTCCTAGTGGATTTTTTTCAGCTAAGCTCATGTACCAATCCAGTGTGCGGTCTCTTAACGTGATGGATAAATGTGCAAGTTTAGTGTCCTCATCTTTAATCTGTTTTTCTTCCCATATATTTTCACAAATAAAAAAGTGCTTCTCAGGGTCCTTCGATGCCTCTCCCTTAAATTTTGGTAACATGATGGTGGGATCATGTCCTGCCATCCTAAATGTTGAACTACTACCTCCACACAGTGTATATCCTTGACTAATGCTTCATGAACTGGCTTCCCCAGTTGTTTCTCCCTGTGTAGATGTACTTCATCTTGCATTTATTCCACTGAAATTTGGTTGCCTAAATGGTGGTGTTCTTTCTGGTGTATTAGTCACACATGGGTTTATGGGTTCCAAACTGACACTAATATGGATAGGATTTCTGCCTTTGGTTTCTACTCTTGGACCTCTTGTCTTCCTTTCATATTTCATGCATAGGATTTCCTCAATCTGTTCCACAGCCCATAGATCCTATACCTCTTCTTCATCACTTGCCAAGGCTTCCCTTGCGGCTATGGCTCTCTTCTTATTGTTCATCTTATATTGGTAGAGTACTCCATTGTGTGTTCTTCCAGCTGTTACAATGATCTACTTGATCCAGTATTCCTCCATCATGATTGGATCCAAGGCCTCCTCCTTCTCTCCTTTATCCATCTCTTCCTCCATTTCTCCTTCTCTTCTTAATGCTTCCCCCCTTCCCCCATGCACACAGGGAAGTTTAGTTGTCTGAGGCCATTGTCATTACCCCTTTGTTATAGAGTAACATCTTAATGAAAGTATACAACAATCTGATATACCTACCTCAAGTTCCCTTCAATAACTCTTTCTCTGTTGCGCTATAAGGCTTCACAATATCTACTGCAAATTCTGTAATGAATCCTGCAACAATGTTGTCTAACCAAATATCTACTACGTGTGTAAATTTACTGTCAAATTGTTGTAACTGCGCGATCTCCACAGGATTCCATTCTACCTGTCTGATCTAATTTGTAGGGTGTTTTTCTTTCAACCTCAATATTCACTCCTGCAACACATGCGGGAAATGACAAAAAAATACTTCATGCAAGCCACTAAATATGTACTTGTCCAAATATTTGCGTGGTGTTAACTTCGGGTTTCTGTTGTCTTTCTGTGCAAATTCCATCTCCTTTGCTTTCAACCAGCTCTCGATATCTACCTTTGTGGGTTCCATGTTCTCAACATCCCCCTTTAAAGTCTCATTCTGTTAACGTTGTGTCACCATATATGATATTCCTTCCATGATTCTTCAATAGATATCATTCACTCAATCATCTCTTCCTCCAGCTAAGCAATCATCTTTGGGTTGGGTGTCTTCCTACTATGCTTGGTGTCATTGATGGGATTAGAAGCTCTGAACCTAACCTTGTTCCAGTTGAGTTGGGCTGATAAGATGTTACCAAACCCAAGCAAATTATCTAGGTCTAATCTGTAACCCCTTACTCGGGCTAGTTCTTGGGTTGGTGGGTCCTACCAAGAAAGCTAGAGTTCAGGAAGGTTGAAACTATTACCGATCAATGGAAAAGGAAAAGAGAAAGCTATCCACTGGGGTTGATACTTATACTTAGACTAAGACTGTGCTAGTTGAACCTGGTCTAACATGATAATATGTTGTACAAATGAAATGGGCTAACCTGACCATATATTTCCCACGAAATGGTCTAACCAGATTTATTGTACATGAACAAATGGTACACGAACCAACCTACCCTCGTGAAACTATATCGCTAGAAGAATAAGTCATTTTTGAAGCTATATAAGTGTCACTAGAAGAAGAATAAGTCAGTTTCGAAGCTATCTAAGTGTCACTAGAAGAAGAATAAGTCAGTGCCAGAGCTATCTAGCTGGAACCAAGCATCCTTACCTACCTACTAAGACAAATTGATTCTAAAATGAACCTTTAGTATTGACCTAGCGATCAGAGTGAATCATATGAACCAAGATAGTGGGACCTACTATAGTGCCAGATCAATAGTGTAGTGTACAAATAACTGGAGTGTCAAATAAATAATGTAGTGCATGAATAATTGGGCCAAGAAAAAGAATAACATGGCCAAGATCAATAGTGCCAGATCCAATGAATGGGATAACTTTCCTACCTCTACTAATTGATTCACAGACCTACCAAGCCATAGTTCTAAAAGGAAGAGTTCTAGCCAGATTTCCCACCCACGAATGCTAGCCTTCCATACTAGCTTTCCCACAAATTCACTTACCCTACCAATGATTCACACTAGCCAGATCTACCCAAGTAGGATTCACAATAACCTGAACTACCAGACTTGAACTACCCTTAAAGACTCATAAGGATTAACACTAGCCTGAACTACCTCTACTGCCAATGCTACTTTAACTACCCTTACTAACTCATATTCCACTTTGTAGCTACACTACTCAACATCCTATCAACAACTAATATAGATATGATCTTCTCTTACCTCACTGGGCCTTCTCGTGCCTTTTCTTATATATCTATATAAGGGAGGGAATTCCCAATCTTATAGGGAGATATATATATATATATATATAATGGCCAATCCCGACTTCCTTTTGTCGGTGCCTCCCTATAAGATTGGGAATTCCCTCCCTTATATAGATATATATACATATACAATATAGGTGCCTCGGATCCATTGGAGTTCATACGATATAATTGTCGAACCTAGTGAATAAGCTATGGGGCTACCATTCACCTTCTCCTTGGGGGGGCATTGATTGAGACCTTGGCGCTTTGATCCTGCATCGAATAATGCCCTCTTCTTAAGCTCAAGATTTTTCCACCCTTTGAACATGCTCTGGTATCTACCTACCCATAATAACCTTATCGCGCGTTATTATTATATATTATAGGGCCTAAGTTATTGGCATTGCAAAGAGGGGCCTTTTTACGAATGAGTCTTCCTTTGCCAACTCTTTGAACACGGCTCCTATGTTAGTCTACCTACCTTGGTTGTTTGCCTACCAGTGGACCCTTTTTGTGCTTCCCCTAGCGAGGTTGGGGGACCATTAAGACTATGAACTTGGGGACTTGATTAGACCTTTGAGCAGTGATCCAACAACCGAGGATGCACTTTGAAGAGGATTTTTTACCTCATTTAGAAGCTCTGGTATATCCATACCCCAAAGGGCCTTCATGTTCCATTCTATTATATAATGTATAGCCTTGAAGAGACTTTTTTCTAAATGAGTCTTTGTACCACCTCAAGCAAGGATTGGTGGAGGATCCTTAATCCCTGGACCATACAGAGAATTTATGGTTGGATAAGATCTCCCTGAACGAGAGTTGTAGGCCACATCCAAGAAAGTATCCCTTTATAAGTGGTGGTTTATCATAGCAACATACATCCTCGTGGCAGCTTCCAGAAATACATGTACAAACATAATTAGATACTTATTCCTTTACCGAAGAGTAAAGAAAGAAAGCCTTTTCTTTACTGAATCAGACCCAAGTCACTCACTTTCCCAGGCTAAGGCCCAAGTAACTCAACCCAGGATACCCAAGTCACTCAATGTTCTAAAATCCCTTGATTTTTAATTCTTCTTTCCAGAGAATCGATAGTAAAATAGAAAAATACTCTATTAGGGGTATGAAAAAGAATTTAAGGAAGGGTATCTTTATTGATTTCCTATTTTCTTCATGTGCCTATTCGATTCCCTAAAGGCTCTTTACTGTGTCTTTATTGCCTATTTTCTTCCCTCAAGACCATTGTATATTGATCCTGGATAAATTGTTCGTCCCCTTCAATATTCCTTTGATAGTCATTGTTGTTTAGAGAATAGAGGGCGCCTTCCTTAACCTTAATAAGGCACCTTACTTCTCTCATGGGACCTGCAATCCACCCTTCCTTATATATAAAGGAATATAATGATTTCCTTGTGTAGCATTAGAGAGTGGCCCTGAGATCTAATTCATATTGTGATTTCCCGACACTATTGATTGATTGCTTGATTGAGTGGTA
>ML785494.1:277157-288441 GCA_009831015.1 Picea engelmannii | reverse complement strand
AGGAAGGCCACCAATATAAATTCCAAGGCATCACTGTTGGTTCACATGAGATCATTAGTTCCCATCGCATGGAAAATCTACTCAATAAAGGTCATTCTGGTGTCATTTCCCAACTCCATGCCATTCAAGCAACAGAAATACCCCCGGTGTTGCATGACCTCCGAGCTCTCCTTTCTAAACATCAAATGGTATTTTCCACTCCCCAAGGCCTCCCTCCTTCTCGAGGTGTTCATGACCATTCGATTCCCCTTGTACCTGAAAGCCTTCCTCCCAATATCCGTCCATATCGCCACCCCTTCTCACAAAAAAATGAAATTGAGAAAATGGTCCAGGAACTCCTTAATGTAGGGGTTATCCGCCCTAGTACGAGCCCTTACTCTTCTCCTGTAATCATGGTCCTGAAGAAAGAAGGTTCTTGGATAATGTGCCCTGACTTCTATGCCCTCAACAAACTGACCATTAAAGACAAATTTCCCATTCTTGTTATTGATGACCTCCTGGATGAATTGAGTGGCGCCCAATTATTTACTAAGCTTGATCTTCGCTCAGGCTATCACCAAATACGTATGAAAGAGGCAAACGTTCCCAAGACGGCCTTTCACACTCATGAGGGCCACTATGAGTTTTTGGTCATGCCCTTTGGCTTGTGTAATGCTCCCTCCACCTTCCAAAGCCTCATGAATCATGTCTTTCATCCCTTTCTCCGTCATTTTGTCTTAGTTTTCTTTGATGATATCCTCATCTATAGAAAAACCTGGATAAACCATCTTACTCATGTGGATCAAGTTCTCCATCTCCTCTCCTAGCACTAACTTTTCCTGAAACAGTCTAAATGTGCTTTTAGTGCCTCAAAAGTAGAATACTTGGGTCATCTGGTTGGCAAGGATGGCGTCAGGGTGGATCCAAAAAAGATTGAAGTTATGCAATATTGGCCGCACCCAAAGACTCTCAAAAGCTTGTGTGGATTGTAGCACCTCTCACTACTCTCCTAAAAAAGAACTCTTTCACTTGGACCCCAGCCGCTACTAAATCTTTTCAAACCCTGAATATGGCCATGTGCACCACTCCAGTTCTGGCCCTTCCTGATTTCATAAAGACCTTTGTGTTGGAATGTGATGCCTCAGGGAAAGGAATTGGTGTTGTCCTTATGCAAGAGGGTCAACCTTTGGCATTCACCAGCAAGCAACTATCTGAAAGGAATCTGGGAAAACCCATTTATGAAAAGGAAATGTTGGTTATTATGCATGTCGTTGAGCTGTGGCGCCCTTATCTCTTAGGGCAACGCTTCCAAATCAAGACCAACCATCAAAGCCTCAAGTACTTTCTGGAACAACGCATTTCCTCCCAGGAGCAACAAAAATGGGTGACTAAGCTCTTTGGTTATGATTATGATATCATTTACAAGAAGGGCAAAGACAATGTAGTGGCGGATGCACTGTCCCGAAAATATGAAGAAGAAGGATCCCCTTTTTTCTCTTTCCATCATTATACCCGATTGGCTCCAAGCTGTGCGCCAGGAATGGCTTCAAGATCCCAAAAGTTCGCATCTGATCCAGCAATTGCAGACAAGGGCTCCAGCTCCCCCAGGGTACTCTTGGCTCCAGGATGATCTTCGATACAAAGGTCGTTTGTATTTAAGTAAACAATCAAAGCTTAAATCCATGGTACTTTATGAGCTTCACGCTACACCCACAACGAGGCACTCAGGGTTCCCCAAAACATATGACAGAGTCAAACGTTCTTTTTTCTGGGATGGTATGAAACAGGACATCTGTAATTTTGTAGCTGAATGTGAGGTGTGTCAACGCAACAAGGGAGAAACATTCAAATCTCTGGGCACACTACAACCACTTCCGATTCCACCGGCTATTTGGAAGGATATCTCTATGGACTTTATTACTGTCTTACCCAAATTAGGGAATAAATCAATCATAATGGTGGTTGTGTATCTCCCTTCCAAGTATTCTCATTTCTGCGCTCTTCAACACCCATTTATTGCATCCACGGTGGCTCAACTTTTCATGGACTAGGTCTTCAAGCTTCATGGCATGCCGCACTCTATTGTTTCTGATCGTGACCCAACTTTCACAAGCAATTTTTGGCAAGAACTATTTAAGCTCCAGGGCACCCAATTGCATCTCATCACAGCTTATCATCCCCAAACTGATGGTCAAATGGAAGTTGTCAACAAGTGTTTGGAAACATATCTGAGGTGTTTTGCTTCTGAAAAACAACATCAATGGGCTCGATGGCTACCCCTAGCCGAATGGTGGTACAACACTTCCTACCATACATCTACTCGCATGACTCCTTTTGAAGCAGTATATGGATAGACGCCACCTTTAGTTCTCTCATACTTACCAGGTACCTCGAAGGTCTAGGCGATTGACCAAACACTTACAGTTCAAGAGGATATTCTTCGTACCCTTAAAGAGAACTTGGTCATGGCACAAAATCGCATGAAGCAACAAGCAGATCAAGGTCGCTCTGAACATCAATTTGCAGAAGGGGATTAGGTGTTTCTGTGACTACAACCATACAAGCAAACTTCCCTCAAGGCCGAGTATTGTCAGAAGCTAGCGCCCAAATTTTATGGTCCTTATACAGTTCTCAAGCATGTGGGACAAGTCGCATATCAGTTAGCTCTGCCCAGTCAGTCGAAGCTACATCTAGTTTTCCATGTTTCATGCTTAAAGAAGGTGATTGGAACTCGGTGCCAAATTCAAACCAACCTTCCCAAGTTATTTGAAGAAGGATCCATTTGGCTACAGCCAGAAGCAATTTTGGACCAGCGTGAGCGTCGCCTGCGTTAGAGAACCATCAAGGAAGTGCTAGTCTAGTGGAAAGATATGAATCCAGCAGATGCCACTTGGGAACCAGCTACCATTCTGCAGCAGTTTCCTCATCTCAAGCCTTAAGGATAAGGTTGTTTTTAAGGGGGCGGACATGTTAGGGTCCTAACCCGCACATAGGTAGATTAATATATTCGGATGTAATAAAGGTCAATATTAATAAGGCCTTTCAATAAAATGGAATAAGGCAGATGTAAGAAGACCTAATAGAAGCTTCTACTTCTAGAAGGATCTTCCTCTAGATGCTTCTCTTGATAGACATATTTAGTATAAATAAGGGTTGAGGGTATGAAAACCCTAGCTTGGATATTATTGTAACAGAGCGTTGCTCGATTGGAGGTTGCCCCCTCGAAGAGGCCTGTGAACATTGCTTTATGAATCAAAGTGTTATTTATGTTGTTGTTCTTATATCATTTATGTGTTATTGTGGAGATTATGCTGGATATATTACTGTTATTCTGCCATTTCTAGCATTTTATTTCTGTTTTGCATATTTATTATATCTGGTATCTTGCAGCCTGATTGATTCCAGTAAACTGACTTACTTAGTATTTCATTCTAGTCCATACTTGAAATATCCCTTTCTACATCCATCGTCTAATGACCATGAACTTGAGTCCTTGAATCGACGAATTTCCATCAAGCGGACTTAATAATAATAAATAAGGGCGTGCTGAAATAAATTCCCTTGTGACCCGCATGTCATGTCATAAATAAGACGCGTTTAACACGATCCATTTTACACATCCGCTTATTCTCACTCTCCTTAACTCGTTCAAGAATATCAGGGCTTCCCACTCCTCCCTCTTGTCCTCCTTCATGGCATACTCACACACCTTGTTCCACCCCTTGTGGACCCAGATGTAACATTGAAACCCCTTAAATTATGGCTGGAAACGCCTCTCTAATCCAAGGGGTAGTGTTATTATGAATTTCAATCCCATTCAATAACCCAATGTGGTAATGATCACCCCCATCCTTATGGTACTCCTTTCCCATAATGATTCTCTCACACTTGAAATACTTCATCAACCGATAATTTCCCCCGAATTGATATTATTTCTCTTGACGTGACTGAGAGTAAGATATTACCTTTTAGCCCATGACCTAAACATTGTTCCCTCACTCGGACCCTTCAACCCAACCCTTTCAACCAACACAGACTGTGGGTTCATTTATTTCATCTGTAGTTCCAATTCCCTTTCATTGTTGAATTTGCATGGTGTGTCCATCTGCTTGTATTTTCCCTTAACAAAATAATGATTCTCTTCGAAAAGAACTTACGAAATATTCTATAATAAACACACTCCATCGAGAAATGATGAATTATCTCATAAGAAACACACTCTGTATTTATACGATATATAACTACAAGGCCCAAATAAGTAAACCCCCTTATAAACGATGCTTTCTACTCACTTATTTCCTTGGCCTTGGCCCGCGAAGTCAACCCCAAAACGACCTTACAATGAATTATCGTAATGAATTATTTCCCTAATTTCAATTACCTAGGTGATCCAGGTGGATATTGATGGCCACCCACCTTTTCCAACTCGCTCAAAATAGTTTTCTGGAAATTTTGGCAATTTACTATTTTTAGCAGTTTTTACTTACGGGGCCATTTTGAGCGCCTAAATGAAGGTTTTTCAGGATAAAGCTTCTCAGTGATAACCAAAGGAACGATTGATCCCTCTAAACTAATATCCTTGAAGATACCTATCCAACGAGATATCGTGCACCCCAAACGAAGATCGTATGCCAAAGTTACGCCCCCAAGAAGTTGATACACCAAACTACCCAAAACGGGATCCACAAAACTGTTGGCTTTTTATCTTCTGGGATTAGGGTTTTGGATTTTCTTTATGATAAAAAGGCCTTTGGAGCCTCATTTTAAAATCATCTTTTCATAGATGCGAGTATCTGTCACATTGCTTGTCAGAGATAAGTTGCCACCATTCTAGCGAGTCTTTCACTCTGTATTTTATAGTCTTTGTACATTTTCGCTCATTAATAGAAAATTGTGTATTATTGTATATCTGTGTTTATGGTTGCATATATGATATATTTATATTATAATATTGGATGTCTGAGATATCTCTATACATTTATTTATTATATCTCCGCTCTCATTTCGTGCCGAAAATAATCCAGATCATTGGGTCTAAAAATAGCAAGAGAGAATATAAGAAGGAGAAAACTAAATACCAAACCATATCAGGCAGGGTGGACAGGTAAAGCTTAAAGGGAAAGTTCTATCTCTTTCTTCACCCTGTTCAAGTCCAAGCCCTGCTTTCTCTGTCTATGATGTTCAGGAAGAAGGTCAAGCAAGTTGTGTCAAGGATGTTGTGTCTTTCCCATCAAGGGAAACAAGCCTGGTATGGATCTTTGTCTCTCTGTACAGTGGGGACCAGTGAAAGTTGATAGATGGATGGATTTCTATAGGGCATGGAAGACAGGGATTCCTAGATTGATATGTATCTATACCAACCATTGAAAGGATGTAAGGTACACAAGTCGTATTCTTTCCCAACTTGATATTAGGGGAAGTACAGTGGGATGTGAATAAGGTATCTTGGCTATGATGTGATGGGAGGGAAGACAGTGAAATCCCCTCTCTGGATCCCATATATTTATTTATATGATTTATCTGATTAACCCATTCCCGCTTGATATGATTAAGGCCATACAATGATGGGACTAGTGAAAGCCATCTACTTTAAATATCTTTACCCGCCACCCACCTAGTTCAATATCTCTTTAGGGTCCCAGTGAAAGGGAAACAAGCTTTATATGATGTTCAGGAAGAAGGTACCATAAATTTAATCTTTATGGGACATTTATCTTGACCATAATCTGTATCTCTGTGCAAAGAAGATATAAACAACTATCCACAGTTTCTGGTTACCATGCATTAAAGGCAAGCAAGATTCGGGTTTCGAGTTGTATGGTGAAATCCATCATTAATAGGGGACATCCCCATGAAATCCCGGGGGGGGGCGGGGTAGGCTCCTGATTTATTCTGTTAAATCCCTATTCCAATCATGGTCAATTGGTTCTTGATAGGGAGGGTGCCCCCGTGTATAATTTATATAGGGTTTTGTAGAGACTTTAACGATAACAAAATTTCATGATAAGTTGTTCGATCAATTAATAATAAAGCACGAGCTATAACATGATTTCTTTAATACAATATTAGATTAGGCGACCTACAGTGAAACAGTAGAATCACTTGTTTTGTTTATGTAGACAAGTTTCGGTCGGCTTAATGAACTTGTATATAGATGTTCAAGGGCATGATTCCCATCCATCTCTTGACCAACTTTGTACAATCATGGGAATGAAGATAGGTATGAGAAGCTTTATCTTTCCCATCTCTTTCTCTTGATATGATGGTAATTATCTATGATTCAGTTCCCAAGGATGTGAATAAGGTACCAATCCCTGTACAGTTCCCATATATTGGCTTTCTCTATACAGGGAACAATTATGGGATGGTAAGCTTCAGTATGCTTTACCATATATGAAACAAAGCCCCGGAAGGGAAACCTGCTTAAAGGTAAGACATTTCTTCCCAGCTTTAGATTTCTATTTAGGGTAAGGCATTTATGACTCGATCGACCATAGGGAGATCGAGGGAACGAACGTGAGCCCGACTAGAGGAATAATTGTTCGTCCAAAAGAGGAGAGTGAGGAAGGATGTCTCATCTGCATTGGGGGAAGAAGGGTGAGGTTCTTTAGACATGAATACCAAAGGGAGAGGAAAACAGGGATGTTGGATGGGGAGACAGGTACTAGAATCGAGTATGAGAAGGGACCATCATCTGTATGGGAAGGGGAGGAAGTAAGGTACCATAATCACAGTGACCAGTATGCTTTCTGAAACCAGTGAAACTAGTTCAGGGATGAAGGGGATTTCCCATAATCGGTCTATATTATCTTTCCAGTGAAGTTCCCATAATATATAGGTTCAAGGAATCACAGGGGTAAGTTAACTCTAGTATTCTTTACCAGAAGGGAGGGAAGGTAATCCTTACAGTATGCTTGACCCTGAAGTCTCTCCGGTATGTGAAGGGAAGGACCCCTTACATAGATCTGTAGTATCGAATCTTCGGATGTTCAGGGAAGGTGCCATAACAATTGAAGTTACAGAGTGATGGGAAGTTACCATATTCTTGGAAAGGGTTTTCCAATTGCTCGAACAAAAAATGTAAAAGAAAGAAGGAGAGGACTGGCTCCATGACACTTTCTTTTGTGCTTCCCGGCCTGCCTAGTTTCTTTGGCGCTTGTGCGCCATAAAAATTTCATTCTTGTAGCATCCATTCCTATGGTCTGAGTAAGTTCTTATGCTATATTAAACCATTCATATTGTAGTAGTTTTTCCTACCGTTGGTATGGTCGTCTAATAGGGTCAGATTGAAACTACAACATTCTAATAGTTGTTCCAATTATTGAAATGGTTCAAGGTTGGTTCTTGGAGACAGGTAATGAATTCCATATTTTGTTGAGCTATTGCAATTCTGAGGCTATTGAAAGGCACCTATTTCTCACGCTTTCCTTTTTCCTCACTTCCCCGAAATTCTCATTGGGAGAGTGCTTTCCCTTCAAATACCGCCTGCTACAAAACCCATGTTACAACAAACGGGACTGGACTACTAATGATGGATGGCGATGCACCTCCCTATAGCTATAGGTGAGTCTTGTCATCCCTCTAATTCCTCTGTTTGTGCTGCAAGAAACACGCATTCTTTCTTGCATTATAAATCCCATCGCGATCCTAGCAAAGGCCCCAATTCCAGAATATTCACCTGCTTTATTGGCCAACAAGCGACAATGAACCAACACTTCATCGTTTGGTCATTAAGGGCCCACTTTTTCAGTTGTGTTTAGGCATATTTAGTAGCATAGTGTGAGGCTTTCTTTGACTATCCATTGCTTCCCTTCCCACCTATGCTATTGATATGAAAGAAAGAATTAGCTATCCATGAGGGGAGCACTAAAGTGATTTAATTGGACCAGAGGAAGAGAAAAATTGTGGAAAAATAATAACATCCTCTTATCTACTCTACGCTCGAGAAGTTGTAGATGACCTATTTATCAATCACAAGTCTTTGTATTGCCTTACTTGTCAATTATAGAAGTGATCAAGTGCATTTTTCTGATCAAGGCGAGGTGGGCCCAATGATCGATCTCTTATCTCTATCTCTCTCTGGAAAGAACGGGAATAATGATGGGAGTAGAGTTGACATGAACTAAATGATATAAAAGGCCCTATTGAGTATCCTAGTGGAAGAATATGTATCCTCTAGGGATGGGAAAAAGAATTCTTATGTCTCGTCCTACCCCCACCCCATAACGAACGTAGGTAGACCCAGTAAGAACTAGCGAGCTTTGTCAAAACCAACTTGCCTTATAAATGTTTAAATGGGTGATCATTGTGTCTTGCAAAATCGGTGTTAGGAAAGCGGGCATTAGTAAGGTCCTGGCCCTTTATTTATTCCCCTCAAAGAGATTTGTGATAACCTGACCTCCTTCCCTCCCTTTCCTTCTTGCTTAGTTTGATTCTGGTTCTGGTTTTGGAGATCTAGAGATCTAGCAAAGCATCCAATCTGTGTTGGAGTCATATTCACTAACTAATTGGTATTGGATGTATCGTTTGGTTGTAAAATCTGCATGGTTGTAGAGAATAGATCCCTTACCCTTAGTCAGTCGGTGCCAAAATGATGAAGAAAGACGTGGTCCTTTCCAAATCAAGGTAGGAACGTGATATGGATCCTTCGACTCATAATCATGTTTTTTTCCCTTATGTTGGGTCTCGCCAATGATTCTTGTAGGTCATAATGTACTTCGAGATGGTCGTCTCTGCCCCCCCCCCCCTAGGTTGGTAATCTTCTCACGATCACTCTGTTGCATCTGGCATGTCCTCTATCTAAGAACCTTTGGAAGGAAGGGAGTGTTACAACGTACGTTCTCTTTTCCGGTTGAAGGTTTTGGTGGCCAGAAATCGACTTGGCTTCACCGACCAACTCATCTCTAAAAGAATCAGGAGGATCATGAGGTGTCCTGGGGCAGGCTCCTACCATCGGGTCAGGGGTCAGGTAGGACCATCCCCCCTGTTGTTCCTGAGTCTGTACTTAAGGCTTAAATGTACAGTGTCGAGGCATCTGAAAATATGATAAAGGTTGGCAAAATATTGCACTTAACCTTCGGTATAGGAAACTAGTGAGGATTTCTACGTTCAATGGCTGCCCATGATTGTTCCAATTCGTTCCGGGTGTCCGCAGTTTTAAGGATTGTGTCGAAGAGATTTAGAGCAATATGTATTTGATTAGATAGCCCGGGTTGAATGTTTGGTTGAGTTGTTGCAGGGACAGTCATTTATGAACAGTTCCAGTATGGGAATGGTTTTTAGAGGGAGGATTTATTAGCTGTTTTAATTCAGACAAAATAAAGAGAAGCTTTTACATGAAAAAAAACAAAATAAGAATGCAAATTGAAGGCCCTTTCCTGTAACTGTGTTGTTCCGATATAAATAACGTGAGATGGGAGAAAAAATTAAGATGTAGATGACGCGAAGTTCCTGTCAGCGGAAAACTCACGTACACACAGAAGAAGCATTTGACATAAACATAATTGACCTAATGTAAATAAACATAAAATTCTGTAAGTGTAAATTGGTCTTACACCCGCTAATAGCTGGTGCAGAGGAAAGACAAGAGACAATTACAAAAAAATATGCAAACCTTTCACCATAGTAGTGGTCGTACTAAATTACAGTGACATACGTCAATTATGTAGAGCAAAATGAAAAGAAACAAAGAACATGACGAAACAAACTTGCAACACAGTCGTGAAAGTATCGGGAATCTTCAAATTGCTTGTATTAACTTCTTTAATGCAAAAAGAACTCTCTTACATTTAGTTTCCAAAAAAATCCAGCCTGTTTCTCTTCTTTTTGTGATCTATTTATACAAAATTTGCCTCTCGGTTCAAAAGAGTGAAATTACTCCATCTGTCTGAATCTGTTTACAAAAGGAGCCAGGTGCTTGTTTTTGCTTAAATTTAGTACATATGCTACACTTGTCTAAAAATGAAATACGAGTTGTGAAGGTTTTGTATTGACAGCTGGGGGGAGAGAGATAATTCCATTTCACCCATTCTTTCTTCAAGAAGTGCTAGGTGCCTGTCCTCGCATGGATTCAGTGTCGACGATACACTTGTCCACAAACTGGGTCACAAGTTGTGAAGGCTCGGCCTGACAACGGGCTTCGGCAAGATAGCACTCTCGGGCCAATTGTGGAAGCTTATCCATTACGTGTATATCAACGAGTTCAAGGGCGCCAAGTTGTGCACTAGGCTGAATCAAATGTTTGTAGATTTGAGCTGGGTCTACCCTGTCCATCTCGGAGATTTCCGCTATATTTCTGTCATTCCCCTCCTTTATGTCGAGAGAAATCTGATCCATATTTATCTGCCTTAGCACCTCTGTGTCAGCTCCAATTTCTATCCCCAACTGCTCACCATTAATGTTATTGACGGACTCTTCTAACGAATTTGCCACTTTTTGAGCCTGCTCTTTGCTTAAAGCAATATCATGTTCCCAATTCTTTAACAAGATATTACCCCTAGTTTGTTCGGCAATGGTGAGTCCAGGATGCCCTAAATACCTGTTGTTGGTCGCTATCACTGCCTCTTGGAAAGCGATCCACGCAGCTTCTGCGTTCCTTTCTTTGTTAACCAAATTCTCAGAGATTCGTTGCATTAACAAGCAGTCTTCTCGAATCTCTCCTACTTTGTTTAGCAGGCTCTGTTGAGCAGAGGAGATCCTGCTCCAAATATCAGTTGCTCGAGATTTAACGATCTCGATGTCAACTGCCTTGCTTTCTACGACCTCCAACTGAGTTTGCAGCTGTGTAATCGTGTCCCTCTGCTGGCCTGATTGTACCCGACCATCTCGGATCGTAGAATTTGCTTGTTCTAGTTTGGTCTTGAGGACTTAAATTTCTTTCTTATCGGCCAATTGGGCCAGCTCTATTGCCCCACTCGCTTGACTCTTAGCATCTTCCGTAGCCGAAGCTATTCGGGCTTCAAGAGTCTTGATTAGCCGATTCTTTGCTTTGAGCTAATTTTTTAACGCCGCGACCAAGAATTGATTTGTCGTCGCGTACGCTCCCAGCGTCCCTGCAATCTCTGTGGCAAATGCATCTTTCCTTTTGTTCATCCCATCAGTCATCACTTTGAACTTTTTAACAGTGGACTCTCCCTCTTGATGAAATTCCTGCTTGACTACATCTTTCCTTTTTCTGTCAAAAAATAAATCATTAGGGGGGAGTTCCTCTGCCCTTATAGGTCTTAGTTCTTCCCCAAAAATCCATCCCTCATTAACGCCTCCCTGTGCTGACTGCAAGGGTGTGACAGAGGTGATGGGTTGTCCG
>ML785494.1:257847-272473 GCA_009831015.1 Picea engelmannii | reverse complement strand
AGATAACCATAAGAAAATAGAAAAATAAATTAGCATATGATAATGGGCTCCACATAATAGTCAAAGTTGGTAGGATATAAGAATAGGATGCTTTTTTGTCACATGTTAAGAATATAATTATTTTTTTCAAAGAATAATAGAATTTATATATATATTCTTTGAGGATAAATGAGAGTTGGTAAAAATTCAAGATTGTGTTAACAATATGGTTTAAGGTTATTATAATAATATATTTGGTTATTATAATAATATATTTATAAAGAGTAACGTTTAAGATTTTGTCAACACAAATTTTAAGGCCACTATAATAATATATTCATATAGAGTAAAGTTCAAAATTTTGTTAATTTTGTGTTTAAGTTCATTACAATAATACACTTATAAAGAGTAAAGCTTGAGAATTCGTCAACACAAGGTTTAAAGATTTTGTCAACACAAATTTCAAGGCCATCACAACAATATACGATATGGAGGATAAGAAGCATTCATTCCAACTACCCAAACTAGACCCAATTCATAGACCTTTTATACATTTTATGAGCTTAGGGGTTATCGATTAATCCATTTTTATGGACACTTTAATAAATTTCATTTTAGTAGGCAATTTAATATATAAGAGGAGGGAACCTTTAAACACAATGTAGAATTTCATTAAATTAAGCATTTGTATAAATGTCAGAGTTTTTTAGTGGTTGTGGAATTTTGACCTTTCATAAGGTGGAATTTTACATGGGATGGGGAACCATTTGTACATGTCTAAGCAATGTTAAGTATGTGAGTGAAAAATCTCATGTAATAGTAGTTTGCATGGTTCTTAGACATTACTTACTAGAAAATCCAATCATACTTGATTGTCCCATACGAATTTTAACTATGTGATCAGATGGTAAAGTCGATAAAGTATGAATTTTAACTATGTGATCAGATGATAAAGTCGATAAAGTCTCTAGTTTAGAATTCAGATTTAACACAAAGATTATATAATATATATGTACTCATTATGACTTAGCGGATCTACGCTAGTTATTATATAGCCTTGAAATAGGAAGAGAAGAAGAAAACTTCCTCAATTGTTCATATATAAGATTCACAATTTTTTTACAAATGGTGGTAGAGCTAAACGATATGCATAATGAATCCTAACTTGGTTTTCTACATGGGTTCATTTTCTTTTCTTACAACCTAGATTGTTAAGTGGTGTTTGTCAGATACAAGAAAGGCGCATTTGTCACATGATTCTCATGTCCATTTACTTTTCTATCAAGATGATATATCAAAACCCTTCATTCAAGACCTAATTTCATCAGATCATCCTTCTCTTACATCAATAACTTCTAATGCTTTAGCTTGTGATTATAAATTATGAGTCATTATTATAATGTATATTTAAGAAACTTAATCAAATGTAAGTCTACCTATCTCTTTTCAAAATTTAGATATTTTAACTCTCTAAAGCATCATTATCTCACATATTATCTGAAACGAGAATCTTCTCTTCCAATTAGATCAACTTTTTCTTTTAAGTAACTTGAATATTTTCTTTCAATTACATCAATGTTTTTTTTTAGATAACTTGAAATAGATAAAAATATATATATTATTAAAAAACCAAAAAAACTTTAACACAATATCCTCCATATTTTGTTCTGACAACAAGCCCCTTTATTTCAAAGTGTCAAAAAGTAAAACTTTAACTCTTTTTTTTCCACAGAAAATTGTTCATTATATTGAAATATAATTTGTTCTCATGATAAAGTATACAAGTCTTGCTCAAAGCAATTCTAGTCCATAGACCATGCTCTAAAAACATATTCTACCAATGACCCAACAGAACTAGAAGGTCATCAGAGATGTAAAACCAGCACGCAGGCTACAAAACAAAATTCAAAATAACCAGAAGTTGCTCGCTCCCAAGGGACCTCAAAGTGTTAGCCAAACACTGGACGCCCCCAAAGGACCTCAAAGTGTTTACCAAAAAAATCACACGCCCCCAGTGAGGACCTCAAAGATCTGGCCCAAACCTATTCTTGCCAAGGAGAAAGAGGACAAAAGAGGCCGGAAAAAACCACAAACCCATCCAAAAGGGAAAGAACCCATCACCCATCAGCGAATGGAAGATGAATCTGCAGAGCCAATGCTCCTCACCCGAAGTGTGTTGTATCTGCATGGCCCGCTCTCCTCGCCCATGTAGCCTCTCGCTCACTCTCCTCTAGAGTGTTCTGGGATGTGGACAGTGAAACCCTAGCCGAAAAGCATGTGCTCCTCTCAACCCACCTCAGCACCCTCAACTCCAAGCTCCAGACAGAGTTGTAGTGATTTATGGTAATCCGCAAAGCCCGCGCTCCACACTCGAAGTTTTTTATCTACAAGGCTCGTGCTCCTCGCCCTTGAATCCACTCGTCTGCACTCCTCACTCGCCCGTGCTCCTCTAGAGTGTTCTAGAATGCAGCTAATCGTTCATCCACACTCCTCGCTCGCCTACACTCCTTTGGAGTTTTCTGAAATGCGACTAACAAAACCCTAATTACAAATCCCTACACCAAGTAAAACTTTAACTTATACTTCTAATTTTAGAATTCAACATCTTGTTCATTGATAACCTTACCTTGTCTCCTTTTCAATGTAATCAACATGTTACACAATACACGAAAAAAGGTTACCATAATTATCTAAAAAGATGGCATTAATTCCTCACTATCAAGAATCACGATTATCCCTTCATGCACTTACTCCAAGATTGGGCAAGTGGTATTCCGAAAGCTCATTTTTTCATATAAATTTCACAAGTTTTGTCACGTAAGTTTCACAAATTGATCTTCATGATTTGAAGTTTTAATTTTCTTTTTAATAAAGTTAATACATATTTTGTCATTTTTAATAAAGTTAATATATATTTTTCATTTTTAAATGAAAGTCATATATATATTCCAAAAATTGTATATGATAAGAACTTAAAACTTTATATTTATCCCCTTAAGGGTATATTTATTCCCTTCCTGGGTGAAGCTCAAATATAAATCCTTGAAATCTATGGTGTCAGGTTCCAAAGTGCATAACCTTTTTGCACCGAGAACTACAATACAACCACCTATTTCAATATCAAACATGATACTCACCCATTTGAACATTCACATTTTCACATCAACTTCCACATTTCATCATACCATCATTAGCTTTAATAATTTGAAAAGTAGGTATGACATGGACATAACAATATGTTTCTTCAACCACTCTCCTATGAATAAAATTATGGGTGCTTATGCTATCAATCAAGACAATCACCTTGCAGTTGTTGATGTAACCAATCAACTTCAAAGTTTGGGGTGGAAAAAAACTATATAAAGCATAGAGAGAAATTTGGGGTTGCTCACAAGGATTATGTAAGGTTGTTTCTCTTAAGTAGGAGGGGTTGTGTCTTCAAATTCCAATTCAGGATTGTCTTCAAATGGGATGTTTTCCAAGTGATATTGGGGGGATACGTCCATTTGTAATAATTTATGTTCTTTACATTTGTGCCATTTGAAATACCACTCATCACCATTATAACAAAGGCTATGGTGTTGGCATTTTTCCATCTCTTCAGGGGACAACTTTTGGATTCTCAAGGTTTGGGAGGTGGAGGGATTGGTGGTAGTTTCCAAAGGAGGGTGAGTGTGAGAAGTGAATGAGGGTCTTTTGATTTGGGCATTGATCACCATCTCTACTTCTTTATCTCTCTAACATTCTTCGAACGAAGTAGTTGGGCACTACATCGTGACTTGTGCTCTAATTTCTTTGGGTTTGAAACCATTGATGAAACAATCTCTAGAAAATGAATGAACCATGCCCTATGTGTGGATTTCCAATTTCTCAAAGGCTATGATAAAGACTATAACTGCCTATTTAGCATAATTTTTTCAGTGGCCCCACTTATAGTGAGTGCCTCTTTCAAAATGAGCATAGATAGACTTCACAAAATGGTTCCAAGAAATGTATCTACCGTGATATTTTTTATACATTACCACCATTGACAACATTCTGGATCCAAATATAAAACCCCACTCTAAGTTTCATTAGGTCACTAGAAATTCCATGGAGAGATAAATAGTGGTCCATTTGGGTAACCCAACCATAGCGATTGGAACCATCAAATTTGTCAATGCCTACTTATGGATAGTGGTCCCATTAATTGTTATCTTAAAAGAGTGTACAATGATTATTCGAAAAGAGTGTGTGAGTGTGATGCTCTATGTTTTTTGAAGATTCCCCATGTGAGTGGCTCTATGTGTTGTTCTGACATCTTGATACCCAAGGATGTAGATAGCCATCCTATCAAGTTCTTCACATTAACACCATGTTGGTCAATCTTTGATTAGAGGTGACTTTCCTAGGCTTTAAATAAATAATGAAGTTACTGGCACTTATTGTGCAGTTCTTGGAATTTTTCTTCATGGATGTCATGCCAAAGTGTTATGCCAAAATTACTTCAATAATTCCAATGGCTTGATAGGATTTTTTTGAGATATGTCATGAACAATTGTTTTTTCAAGTCCACACAAAAAGGGTTACTTGAGAGATATACAAATGTAATCAACACGACACAAGGAATATTTTGAGATAAGTCTCCCAAAATGGTGCCAATAGGACTCAAAGTTTTTTTACGTTGGTAGGAGTGTTACTTCCTATTGAATATTATTACACTAACAAAATTCCCAAATTCCTTCTATACTAAAAGATGTCAGATTTTTGTTAGTGTATTGAAGAGGCTAGGATTTTTAGGGTCCTAAGGATAAATGAAAGTCAATTTATATAGCTTTACATATCGAGGGGTTTCCAACAATAGTACTTAGCCAAAAATTTTACGGCACCAACTAAGAGGATAGACCATACCCTTAGCCATACTACTCAATTCCTTAGTACATAAGAGTGATCTCCCTGAGCGTTGTTCTCAGTGTACTATAACAATAGGATGACCGCATGTTCATGTAAGGATGGTTTCAAGTGAACCTAGAGGGATTCTAATATACTTGTGGGTACATGAGAGACAATTTCGTATACATGTGTTTTCCGATGTGGTACTACTCGAAGAAATACCAACATATCTTACAAGGGTTTCCATCCAGGTGACACGACATGTATTTTCTATGTGTATTATTCCCAAACCATAGACTTACCCACTAAACAATATATATCTATGTTATTTAAAGATGTCTAAACACATATCTACCTAATTTTTTTATAAATCCATATTCATAATGGCTCAGGAAAGGGCTTTAATACCATTTGTAGTGATCCTTAACCCTTAGACTTGAATCACAAACTAGGTATACATAGATTATAAATGTAGGAAACATATACAGGAGATAAAAAAATATGAAATATACCCTCGTATTAATTATTGTCATAAGAAACAAAGCAATGTTCACTCACCTCTTAAGGTAGGGTGACATTTTGCTAAACAAAGCTCCAATTACAATTATACTTAACAAAAACATTACATAGCCTCATATCTCTTTAAATAGATTCTCAATAGGGAAACCTTAACTACTTGTGGCCCCATCACTGATGAGTACCAACCACCTAGTAGGTCTTATGTAATGAAGAGGTCCCCCTTTCATTAATAACTATCCACTACTATCGAATGGGCCTTATTCCAATAATATGGTTGCATAAAATAATTGACTAAATCCTAACTAAAGTATGGAGTTAGGGTAGGACCCTAACAAATAATGTGCTTATGTGGATATCCCACACCAAGGATGATGCACTTGAACATCTTGTAACACACTAAGGAGCGAAGAACACTAAAAAATTTCAACTCTTTGTGTACTTAAGATGGTTAGAAGCATAATGGATAGTGCATCTCGTAAACACATCGAACATCAGCGTACAAAAAAACCACAAGGTGCACTAGATACAATTAAAAAAATGAAAGTGAGATGAACTACTGAAATGGAAAACTAAAATTGTAAAAATGTGAATTAACATATAGTAAAGAAATCACTTGGCCTTGTCTCCATTGTATAGGCATGGTTGTCATGGAAATCACAAACTAAATTCAGCGTGGGGGGGGTCAGGAAATCCAAAAATGAAACGAAATCGTTGTGGATGGAGATTTTCAATGAAATCTAGTGATTCAAAAGCAAGGACAATGAGGAATTCGTACAAGGACAATGAGGCATTCAATGATTGAAGGTGTTGGAGGCACCGACGAATGGTAAAAATTAGAAATCAATTTGGAAACACTTTTTATTTAACCCTACCATGGTGCACTTATATCCTAACACACAGTTTTCACACACACACACATATATATATATATATATGAATGGTGATCCAAGGAGGGAGGGAAAATGGTGTAACTAGGGTTCAAAAGGACATTCTTAAGCATATATCCATGGAGCCACCACTCACAAGTAAGACATTCCATCCCTCCTCCTCAAGCTATATTACTCCACACTTGGAAAATAATTTTCAAAGCAAGCCAAAGCCAAATGACTAGGCTTCCCATCCCACCGTACATTCCCTCTTATCCCATTGCACATCCCCATATGAAACCCTTGACCCTTCCCCTATGGAAAGAAACCAAGGTCGTTGAATTAGCATGGACTTCACTTCCTCACTTCTACCGTGTAACACCCCCCACCATGATTTATAGTCTTGTTGAATTCCATATGTTTCCCCTTCTTTCCTTTTATGACTTTTCCCCTCCCATAAAATTTATTGGCCATGTATCCTACACCTCCTTCACTCTTCTCTTTGTTTTATCTTCCCTACCATACTTATCCATTTCCATCATATTCACAGACTTGTTTTTATTTCTTTTTTCTTTTTTCGGTTCAACACTTAGTTTATTTTTCTTATCGCGGACTTGCATTTGATCAATTTTCTACCTCTCATAAATCGTCCAACAAATCTCAATACTTAGTTGTTTCATTCATCTCAGACTCGCGGACTCACAGAATTGCATTTTCATTTTAAAACTTCCACTACGACTCTCGGCTATGACGTGTCCCCTTCTGTCGCATTTCTCGAGTCACATTAAATGTTATTTTTACAGACTCAACTACTAAATTCATTGTTGAAAAGGTCGTTAATTAATGATGTTTATATCGAGGCAATTTACATTTATTTAAAATTAATGCTTTCACCAAGAAAATCTAACTTAAGGGTCATTTTATTGTTCTAAGTGATATTATGAAAAAGTTTTCCAACTTTCTGAAGATGGCCATGAGAAAACAAGATTTATGTGGGGATACTTTGAACTTGTTTGCCAGAGAAGAACATAATTTCCATTGGTCCAGGTCTTATCGGTACTATTCAACATTGATGAACAGAGACAATAATAGGGTGTGGACCTCAGGAATAGCTCTCGTTGGTTGTGTTCTTGAGGTTTTCGAATGTAAATATATCGTTACTTGGTTCGTTGAAAAATCCATCCAGAACAGAAGAACCATCCCATTGCAAAGTGACTCCCATGTTTCATTGGTGCCTTCGTTTTTTAATAAGATGTTAAAATTGTCAGAGCCGAACTTGGTTTACAAAGGAGAAGAGGCCAGAAATTTCATGAAGGGAAAAAACAATGGAATTGAACTTCTGCAAGAGTATTTACAAGATCCTGCTTCAATGCCAGAAGACATATCCAAGATTCAAGTGAGTTCTCTGAAGGACCCTTACAAATAAATTGCTTGGTTGTTTACTAGAGTTGTTGGTCAAGATTCTACAACAACTATTATGTGGTTGGAATTATACATTTTGCATGTCATGGTCCATGAGAACGAAATCTTCAATTGGGAGAAGATCATATCAAATGAGGTTATTGCACAGTTGATGTATTTCAAAACTGAAAAGAAGTTCTATATGGCATCCTATTTGATTTTCACTATCATGTACTGTCATGTTTTCGAAGGTTTAAGTATTCGTAAGAGAGTAAACCTAAAGGTCAACCCTATAACTATGTTGTATCAAGCTTTATGAAGACAAAAGGTTGGTCATTATTTTTATGAAGTATACAATAATTTCATGTCTCAATTCAAGAAGTTACTCTTTGGAGATGATAGCTCTGGGATTTCTTTGGAAGCATCAACTTTTCTTAATGCAAAGGGAGTTCTCGAAAAAATGGATGATTATAACATCATTGGGATTTTTTGTTCCCACGAAAAACCTATACTTCTTCCCTACTATGTGCCTAAAAATTTATTTATAATATAGGTGGTGAGACAATACAAATTTTGGTTTCATATTGTTTACAAAAAAAATGAAAAATTAGTTTATCCCGCTGCCTTGGAAGGTTGGCGAAATTATCTTAAGAGGAATTCCCAAGATTGACGAGTATGCTTCCTATTTTGACCATTTTAACGTGAGATTTGCATAACAGATCAAAGGGTTTGACCCTGATCACCCTTTTTATAACCACATAATATCATTTGGGCTTATCCCTGCACTTATCAATGCACTTATATTGGGATAAGAAGAGGGTGATAGTCACAACCCTCATGGTCTAGAAATTGATAGAAATGTTGGTGATATAGAGACCATTTTAAGAAGCACAGAACATCACAAAGAGAGAGGCAATCCCTCCAGTGAAAGGAATGCTCAATCGCCTACCATTTCCTATAGAAGTGTTTTACCTAAGATAAACCATCATCCTGGAACGACCCAACAAAGAAAAACCCTTATGCCCCCAACAAAGAAAAATATTTGGTTAAAAGAGAAAGTCAAGGAATTTGAAGCAACCCTTATGCCCCCACCTATTTTGGCTACCATGGTTGCCATGATTCAGCCTGACAAAATTCTTCAAGAAATTCCATATTCAAGTTCAAGAGTTAAAGGAATTTCAAGTTTGATTGTGGCCACTCGACATTTCATCGAGGAAAATATAAAGAAAAGAATGTCATTGGTTTTAGAATTATGGGACTTGGCAAAAATCTTTGCCTCTCTCGGCCTCAAAATCCAGAATACCAAAGAATATTTGAATGCAGATTTAAAGAATGATGAAGGATTTTTCACAGATGGAGTTGCAATGTTCATTGTAAAGGTCTCGGCGATGATAGACCAAAGAAGAGAACAGAAAGATTTTCCCTCTCGGATCCATTTGAATCGATTAAAGACGTGTTGGAGAAAAAGAGTTAATACATTAAGGGGATTAAAAAAAGGAAGGAATCATATTTAAAGATAGTTTATTTGGATATTGTCAGTACCACCATTGAAGTTTCAGACCCTAAGCTAATATCAAGTTCAATGCTCATGACCCAACAACATTTTGAAGAACAAATTGAATTTTTAAATAAAGCATCAGCTAAAAATTTTGATAGCATAATTGAGTTCACATATGATGACATTGACAGTTGGCTTGTTGAATATACTAAAAAAATGAAGATATTGAAAATACATTGCAAAATTTATCAATCGACTATAGAGAAATTGAGGATGAATTGTTTAATATGAAAGTGGAACAAGAAGTGAGCGTTGCTCCGTTAAGGGATTATATTGAAGAGTGGTTAAAAAAGTATATTTCCAAGATTTTTGAAATACCAATGGAAGTAGTTACAACCGACCACCTAACCGCAACGAACAAAGGTACAAAAGGCACATCAACGGGCAAGTAAAAGAGAGAGATTCCATCATAGTAACTCTATACTCGATCACATATTTCCCTCTTTATCAGATTTTCATCCAATTATACATATTCATTCATTAGAAAAGCATAACCAAATTCTAATAACTTATTCTTGTCTTCTTTCTAGATCCTGCTACTCGCATTCCACTATGCCCCTTCCTTCTTCAAAAATTTTCTTGTAAATATTTATTTATGGTCTACGGGAGCCCCAATCCCAATCCATTTATGGAAAAACACTTTTAATTTCAAGCACTGTAACAGACATTATTATTTTGAGAAATCCCAAAGAACTAATTCGAGATTGATTTTGACTATATTTTATAATTCTGAGTCTTGAATATAAAGTATTTGAAATCAATCTATCAAAATCTCTTTTTGATCTTTATAATTAATACTCTTTCAAAGTTTTCTCGTGTGACAGACCATTTCCTTTTTATGTTGAATGTGATCAGATATTTATTAAACTATGATGGATGTGAGGATATCTGCATTTTTATTTTCTGTTATGTGTGATGTTTGAAGTTCCTAGTCCACTTCTCAGAAACCCCCATCTGTATATACATATATTTATTTTTCAGCATTTGAATTTTCTTAAGCATTGAAGACTTGGACTCATGTTATTTGACATAATCCTGTATTATTCTTGATTTGAAATTTCAACGATGATCATAAGCCAAAGAGGAGTACCACCTCTCTAAAAATGTGGGAGGATTCATATCCTCGTGAGGTTGTCATTTCGGTCTTAACATATTCAAACATCAACAAGTCCTAATGCTCCACCTACACAACTCACTCCTCTAGATGCCCAAAAAAACCACTCCCTTTTTCACAACCTGACCCATTGCAAAACACTCACTATCAACAAGACAATGAACCCATTCATATCCCCCCAAACCATCCCTACCCCCATCTCAACAACCTAGAAAAGAATTAGGAAACAAAAGTCAAGGTGTATTAAAAAGGCCAAAGGGAATATGAAAGGTGTCATAGATCCTTCCTTGTATAGAAAAAATGTTGTCGTATATACAGAACATGCCATCATTGGAAGGTTCTATGCATGGAGATTCTAGGAATAGGAATTTTTGAAATGGACACAAAGAAGTTGGGAGAATATCCTTGTCTACATCCCCTTAGTTCATATGGGAGCTAGAAGGTAAAACACATTTGTGTTTAACACTACATAAGATTGCCATAAAAATCACCATGGGAGGCCCCTGTTTTCAAGGAAACACAACACTCACCATTTCCCACTAGCATGTAGCATATGATCCAACAATTAAGTGAATCCATACTATGGTATTGTGTGTTAAAATCCCTTACCTTCCAATAAAGTTTTTTAAGCCTCCCATATTTTAAATAATAGGAGATACATTAGGGAAATACCTCAAAATGGATCCGGACAGTATCAAAAGGAACACTTGTGTTGTTGTCATATGTGTGAAAATGGGCATCACCCAAGGACATATTGATGTCATAATGCTCGAGGCTAGAGAAAATCACAAATGCACAAATACTCCTTCAAATATTCCAAGGATGAATGATGGAGGTATATTGTTCAATGACTTGATTCTCAAAGGCTAGAAACACCCATGCACATATCTAATTAGAAAAGTTAATGGTACTTTCAATGAATGCCAACAACTATGGCAAGTAGTTGAAAGATCACATAAAAGTGCAATTTACCTTCTTTCAATGAATCCAACTCATTCAAGCCTCAAGAAGGGGTGATGAAAAATTTGGAGGAATGTCAAATAATGGAGAGACATGCAATTGAACATGTCTCAGGCATCAACAAAGCTAAACTCACCAGATGTATTTCTACACCCCCCAAAAAAATCAATTTGTTAAATTATTTTGTGGTTACATAGAACAAAAGTGTGGAGAAAATTGCATCTGACGTGGTTATATGTGAAGTATTACTTGAAAGGAAAAATTATCCACATGCTTAATATATTCAAACTTTACATGAAATATGGGAAGTTTATGTAAATGATAGGATAATTGAAACATGAGGGCTTCACCTTGTTGACCAATATCTTAACACACCCATTCATAAAGAGTGGTTTAAAATTGTGAAAAACAAAGTTAATATATTGTAAGTATTGACAGGGGGCATGGGGTATCAAGGGGTTTATAGGTATTGGGGGGTATAAAATAGGGTATTTGGTAAAAATAGGGTTATCATTATTATTATTATTGGAAATATGTATCGGGAGGGGGGATAAATAAAGGATTTTGGGAGGTATTTATCAATATCTAGTGAAATTAGAGGTATTCTTTAATATCCCATGAATGCATGTGCTATGCCATGGGTTCATTGAGTGAAAACCTCATGAATTGAAAAGGGACAAACTTATGGGAGTTAAGTGGAATGTGAAAATCCACTTAACAAATCATTTTAGCTCCATATGATTCTCCATTTTTGTATAAATACAATAGTTGATAAGAAGAAAGGGATTTTTGCTTAGCAATGCAAACTTATTTCTTGTTAATTAAGAAGCATGTTTTCCATGCACTTTTTGGATAATTTATGGTGTTATGTGATTGCTCAAACTATTCTTTGCTACTCATATTATTAAAAAATTGTTGTGAAATTGGACATTCCATGTTGTAGATTTTTCTCATCGTTGGTCTTTGTCTATTCTTGCATTTGTTTTAAATGGTGCTAACATATGGATGCGGAACTATAGCTTTCTATTTTAATAGTAGGTTCACCTTTGCGTACATTTCGCTTTACAAAATTTCTACAGCTAATAATTCAATGAACTGATTTATGTTTATTGCTAGCATTCATTTTAGTTGGTTCCATATATGCTCATACTTCTTAATTCCTAGCTAAGAAGCCTTATAATATGATATCTTGCATTAAAATAGATATAGGAATTTAGAATTAAATTCATAAAATAGTAATGGTACTCAAGGTAAAAACATGAGGCTTTTCCATCTAAACAGAGAAACGTTTAATTGGGACTTTTCCCCAAGTAAACATGTGTAGTTAATCAAGGGAACTCGCCCATGTAAATAGGGAGTTAATTACTGAATTAGTTGGGTGGGTGGGTTAGAACTTATGGGGTTAATTGGTTTATTTGGGGAGTTAAGGGGAATGACTAATCCATTGGTATACTAATCTCGTGAAAATTATCTTATTGAACTTGTTCACCTAAGATTTACCTTGATTTACCTTAGGTGTACATGGTTTCATGTAGTTTCTCATTCATGTACATACAGAATGAGACTTTGTTGGTAATGAAGACAAAAATTGCAACCTACTTGAATATGGTTTGATGTAACCTTCTAATAAGGGAACAATGTTATGAGGTTAGCAAGTTAGAAGTTTCGACATTAAGGGATTAGTGTGTTAGAATCTTCAAAGTTTGGGGATAATTAGTGGGTGAGATAGGGTTTATACCTAAGGGGGTAGGGTGTTAGGGTGTTTTAGGTTAGTGGGGTGGGTTAGGGCTTAGACCTTAGGGGATAGAGAAAAATGGATGGTACAATAGTTAAGGTGTATTGTGTTAGGGGGTTATGTAAAGTTATATATTTCAAGGTGAAGGCTTGGTGTCTTAGAGTTTTAGATGATAGGGGTGATTAGTGTGTTAATGGTAAGGCGGTTCTAAGTTAAGGTGCAATGGGTTAAGGGTTACGGGGTTATTTGGCTAAGTTTTAGTGCAAGGGTTAGTGGGGTTAAGGGTTATTGGATAAGGGGGTCAAACTATGCGTTCATTAATTAGTTAATGGGTTGTGTGTCAAGGGGTTAGTGGGTTATGGGTTTTGAGGTTAAGGGATTAGTGGGATGTGGAAATTATGAGTAGGGTGTTAGGGTGTTTTAGATTTAGTAGTTAATGTAGGGTTATAGGTTTAGAGGTTTATTAATTCATGTGTTACAATTTCCAATGATAGGAGTGATTTGTGTGTTAATGGTAAGGTGGTTCTCAATTATGGAGTAGTAGATTAGAGGTTAATGGTTTCAATTTTAAGGGGTTAATGTGTTGGGGACTTGAAGGTTAAGGGGTAGTTAGCGGTTGGTGGGTGCGTGATCCAGGTGGATATCAGTGGCCACCCACCTTTTCTAGCTAGCTCAAAATAGCTTTCTGGCAATTTTTGTAATTTACTATTTTTAGCAGTTTTTCGAGTGTTGAACTTCCAGAGCCATTTTGAGGCCCTAAACGATGTTTTTTTGGGTATGTTGCAGTCAAAAATTTTCATCATCAAATTTTGGGCAATTGTTGTATTCCTCGGATATATCTTTCCAACGGGCTGTCATATGCCTAAAACGGAGATCGTATGCAAAAGTTACGACCCCGAGAAGTTGATGTACTAACTTACCCAAATAGGACCCACATGACTTTTGGTGCTTCATCTCCTAGGGTTAGGTTTTTGGATGTATAGGATTTTTGAAACTCTTGTTTATTGTAAAAAGGCCTTTAAAGCCTCATTGTAATGATATTCTTGTGAATGAGCGCATCCGTCACATCTCTCCTCAGAGATAAGCCGCCACCATTCCAGCAAGCTTGTTTTCCGCTGCATTTTACAGTTTCATATTATTTCCTTATTGAATAGAAAATCAATTTTATTGTATCTCTATTATTTTGTGTTAAGTATCTGTTAATAATTTGTAGTCATTTTGTTCTACTCATAAAACTTGGATCAGTGGGGGGGACAATTTTGTTTCTTTTTTATCCCTAATTCACTACTAAAAGGGATATAATCCTGCTAATGTAATCATTTTGGGATGTCAAATCCATTGCAAATTGCAACAAGGTTCGCATTCACCAGTGTTAGCATGCAAAAAAATGTTTTCTTTTTCATGGTTGGAGATTTGATTAGTGGATTTTGAGGTGATTTGGGTTCTACATTAGACCTAAATATGTTAATTAATGTCTTAGGAGTGGGGGAGGGGAGTTAAATATTAAGGAGTTAATTAATGGCTTGGGTAGGGGGGACTGGAGCTTAGGGGATTAATAGTATCTTTGGAAATGTGGGGGGTTATACCTTACAAGATTAATCAATCACTTAATGGAAAATGGG
>ML785494.1:243352-257550 GCA_009831015.1 Picea engelmannii | reverse complement strand
TCTAGATACGTTATACCTTAGGGGGTTAATTAGTGGTTTGGGGTGTGTGTTAGGTCTTATGGGGTTACTTAGGGGATTTGGAAGGTGGGTTAGACCTTAAAGGGTTAATTAGTAGCATATCATTGTAGGTGGATTAGACGTTAGGGGGGTCAATTAGTGTTTTAGGTGGTGGGGAGGTAGACATTAGGATGTTAAGGGGACCAATTAGTCCATTGGTATTCTTATCCCCTGAAAATCATCTTATAAAAATTTATTGTCTATAGTTTAATTTGATTTACCTTAGTTGTGCATGATTTCATATAGTTTCTTGTAGGCTCACCATAGCAAGAGACAACATAATCTCATAACCATGGATGTAGAGGATGGGATCCTAGGGGATTAGACCTTGGGGATTAATTAGTGGCTTTGTGGTTAATTAGTGATCCCTTCAAATCGAAACCTCTATCCCTAAAACCCTAAAAAAATCAATTTAAATGGTGTACTAAACATTTTTTTCTAGGTAACAATGCCAAGAGAAAAACCCTAGGTACTTCCCCTCATTTTGAGGATGGTACCCAAGGTAAACCCTAGATTCTTCATGGCACAAGGCCTAGGTCAACAACAAGGATCAAAGTTGTTACAACAATATACACATTATGAGATCAACATGTCATTAACAGGAATATAACTTGGGTGGGGGAGGATAACACTCTATCCCACAAACACACGAGTTAAACCCAATTAACTATGGTGTACTAAACATTATGCTCATTGTTGTGTATTTCAGGATCCAAAGGAGGTGATGGGCATAGATCATGGTATTTCAAATGAGGAAAATCCATATGAGTACATGCTCGATCACGGCATAAGGCATGATGTGGGAAAACTAATATACAAATGTCACATAAATTTATTTAATATATAGATGTAATGCAGCTAATGTCCATTTTTTATTTATATATCAATACACTATACATTTTATAATTGCACAAAAAATAATGTATAATGTTTTAGGTCAAGGATGTTGATATCTCATTCAATCAAATAATAAACAAAACATATTATGAGTATATGCACTCTAAATGAAAAAATAATAATGTTTGGACATGAAATTCCTACCGTTGGATTACATCATCTACAATGGGTAGAAGAGGATATGAAAAATAACTATTTAGAAATCCAAGAGAATGAGGGAATGAGTGATAGGTTGATCAAAATGATATTGCATGGGATGAATATTTTAGAGACAATTGTTGATTGTGAATGATTTGTATGTCATGGAAGAAAAAATTCAAACACAACATAGTGCAATGACATTATATCGATGATTACCTCAGTGGGTATCATGCCTCCTACCATTGATTCGAAACAGATAGGACCCATGGTGAGGAAATGTCAAATTTAATCTGCTTAAGAAATATTTGTTTTCCTCCACTTTTTCATATTAACAAAAATTAATATTTTGTATAATGAATGCTTGCAAGAGATAGTTTGTGGTTTGAAGTTTCTAGGAGAACCACCTTCCATCTCAAAGGATGGCCATTTATCATCTAATACATCTAATTATAAGATGTGATTGTATCCTAAATCAAAATATGAGGAAGGGGTGAATATGAGTAAATGAACAAGAAGCAGTTTACAAATCCATAAATTGCTTAAAGAGAAGAAAAAAGAGGAATACATACCCTATGAGAATGAATGTGATGGAGATGATTAATTGATCATGAATTTGAGATGATTTTTTAAGAAAATGTAGCTTGATTATCAATTATAATGGGCTTGGCCTATTGATTAAAAACCACCTAATGTATATGAGAAATTCCAACTATGGGAATACAATGACATGATGTGACTTGAGAAAAGTTGGGCCTCTTTATTCTTGATAATGTCTCTATGGGATCAAAACTTAGAATTGCTTCATAGTAATAAAATAGAAAATTAATGCTATGTTATTGTACATCATATTCTAATAGTGAATGTAAGAGGCTTGAGGAATATAAGTATAGCATATCAACATATGATCTAAATTAAAATTTGCATACATGTCATCTCCATTTGGAAACAGGAGATGAATTGAATAGAGGCCACCTCAAGCATATAGGTGGTCGTGTTTGTAGATATAAAAGAATTACACTATTTATAAATAGTAATTAGGGAATTGATGTTACTACAAGACCTAATTTTCAATTTGTTGACGTTATAAATGACAAAGATGGAGATATGAAAACATTAGTTGATAAATTAATCATGATTGTGCCTACTAGGTACATTACTATTGAGGATGGGTTATTGAATGATTTCCACTTTATAAAATGAACTCCCACACATAAGAGAGGAGAGGAACATGGTCTCCAAAAGTATGTTCCTTGAGGGAGAAAACCAAAGAAGAATATACAAATATGGCTTGCTTTTAAAATTTTGCAATCAAAATTATGTTCTCTTTTAAATGAATGTCTAAATACAAGTCAAAATTGTATTCAGTGAGGGAATATCCTACAATGTAGTCATATGGTCAACATATTCATGTAGAGAATGTAGATGATAATAAACAATCCTTTGACTATGGTGTCATGGTTTCTTTCAAAGAATTAAGTTGAGGAAGTTCAAAAGACAATAATGTTATTGAAGGGAATCTTCAATATGCCAAAAAAATCCAAGAAATTGAGTTTGATTATAATTCATTCAAATGTTATATATTCAACTATAGATGGTATGAATCATTTGAGAGGACGGGAAGGTATGATACCCATAGAAAATTGTTCTAAACATAGTCCTTAAAGTACTTTCTAGATAATAAGGAGCCTAATGTTCTACAAATTCATTCCAAGAAGGTATTTATTTTACTTAATCAAGTATAAATATAAGCAACAAAGGTCTTCTATAAGTTGTTAGTTTAATAAGGAGATAGCTTATCTATAATCACTAACTATTATTATTGTTATTGTTATTGTTATTGTTATTGTTATTGTTATTCTAAAGAATTTAAATTCCCCTCGCCCTCCTACTTATTAGGCATTTAAAGTGAGGGTGTTGGTACCTTGCCAACACCCCATGGATTTCCACTCCCTTCCCCGATTTTTTGAATGGAGGGTGGTATTAACAGTAAGCCGCAATAATGACTAGTATCATGTTGAGCACTCAACACACCCTAAAAATCCTCTGTCAATTTTTTACTTTTTTGGGTACCACTTGAGTCAACTTCCCATTACTGAGTGACTTGGTTCTTATTCATTTATTTCTTGATTGAGTCTTTGCACATTTGTGTTGCTATTGTTTCTTGAAGGTTAAGTACATGTCGTATTTGGTTCAGAATGATTGTCGTCGTGTTTTTCATTGATTGGGCTCACTGCAGGTCGGCCAAGACTTTTTTGCATGCATAGGAAACGCCCGTGGACAGGCGCAATAATCCAGAGCGGTCATTTTCGGACTCAGATTGTGGGAACAAACAAGTTGACTTTCAACGATAGAGATCCATCAGGCCAATCCGATCAACGAATTTCATGCATTCGGAATGTCGAAGTCACGTGGGGTTTAACATCAAGAATTATTGGAAGAGCAAGAATTACCCGAAGTCCCGAAGACCCGAAGAGTTGGAGTAACAAGAGACCCCCATGTCACTTCGGGCATGTACTACTTCGAGAGAACTTCATGCCTCACAGTTCAAAACCCCTGAAGCCTGAAGTGTCGAAACACATGCCACTCATCGGTCATGACATGTGGCACACTCATCAGTCATGACACGTGGCACTCATTCAAGGTAATTTGGTTGTGTCATTCGCCCATTTCCATGTGACATGTGTCACCCTTCTTTCCATGACACATCAGCAGTCATGACATCATATGACATCAGGCCACCACATCACTTCAAGCGCGTACCACTACCGGAGAATTCCAAGCACAACATTCAAAAATCCCGAAGCTCGAACTTCCGAAGAGAATCGGGACCATCCATCGATGAGGACACGTGGTAGCAGATCCCCCACTTCAAATATACGCCACTTCGGAGGCTTTCCTGAGAAAAGAGATGAAAAATCCTGAAGCACGAACTTCCGAAGTGAATCTGGATCGTCCATTACCAGATGCCACGTGGAGGAAGATCTCTCACTTCAGAAATATGACATTCTGAAGTATGGTAAGAACTATGCATTGAAACTTTCGAAGCCCAAACTCCCGAAGTGATCGCGGACCGTTGAGATCAAATTAACCAGAACCATTGATCTGTGCAGCAGGTAAGGAAATAATATCACCCAGATCATAGATTGTAATCAGATCGATGGCCATAATCCATTGCGGGGACGTAAACTGCCCGAACGTTAATTTTCTAGAGCGGTCCTGCAATTGGAACCATGGTATTGTTGGAAGGGTACATGGCAGCTTATGGGGAATTGCGGACCCAAAATCAGTGTGGACCCAAACCACCCTCAACAACTTTTGCAATCATGTGCTTATATGACACCACATCACTATTTCTCCTCCACGTTATTGCATCACCTCCACATCACCTCGTCACCTCCACTCACACTCCCACTACCGCTATACTTTAGCCACGTGTTCTCCACCTAAATTTTGCGTTGATCGCCTCGACGACATCCCTTTTCTCCATATCAATGGTCCTTATCACATCACAGTTCCCCCCCCCCCCAACCTTTCTACCTTTAACGATGGGGGGGGCAGGTCCGAGAAAGTGGTTTCCCCACCACAGGCCCTACCTAACGTGGTGGATCCTCAGGATTTCGGACCCCCCCCCTCTCTAATCCTCTTACCGCCTACCTCCCCCTCCAGGATCCTGTTGAATTTCCTCTCAATATTACCCCTCTCACCACGCACCATCTGTCCTCCACTCACGCATGTCACCTCCACTCCCCTCCACTTCATCTGTGTCCACCTTCATGCATTTTGTCTTCATATTGGACGCTCACCTCCACGTCTTCCCGTCAGTTACAGTCGAGACAGAGTGTGCTTAGCTTCTGAAATCTTAGACACAGACGGAGAGTTAAGTCTTAGTCACATGTCGACGCAGGTTGGTTCCAGAACACTTCAGCAAACTCCCTCTTCCTCAAGCAGAGATCTTCTCATGCAGCTATTTGTCTCCAGTGGCCTCTAATAGCTCATAGGAATTCCATTACTCAACACAGAGCTCTACTCTGTCACTCTGAGGCATGTTTTCTACCAAGTCAATTCCTCCAGCGCATGCATCAATTCTGTCTCAAAGACAGTAGTGATTTTTGATTGATTAATTCCAGCATTTTCTCAGATTAGATACAACAGTGGTCTTATGTGTGTGATAAGAACCACTCTTGTTGATTAAGTCCAGTGTCATAGTCAAGTTAATAATTTGTTTTACAAACAGTTACCTAAAATTAGGTCTCAGCCCCCTAAGGACAAGAACCTCTACAAATATGTTAAATAGGGGGGTCTTTGAATGTTTTGAAGGTCTATGGTTTTGGAAAAGACCCTCATTTTTTTATTGTAAATAACTATTTCGAAGCTACCTTGATTGAGAAGTCATGTTTAGGACCAAAGACAAAGTTTTTTTATTTTTCATCAAAGGCCTGTGTGATTGGATCTAAAGAAGAATTATTTCTGATTTTATCTCATGAATGGATGTTGTAATGAGTGAGATCCTCTGAATCTGTTGATAAGTTATTTGATTCAATATTTTTAAGAGTTCTTGTCTTTAATGATGAAAAATAAATCATTGTGTTAATATGTGGTTGATGATTAGAGTTAAGGAAACTATTTTTCTTGTCATCGTTTATCGCATGTATGTTTTCTTCTGATAATTGTATCTCAGTCAATAATTGGAACACCAGTAGGTTAATGTATTAGTACTAGGCTTGTTGTAGGAGTAAGAATCATTGTCTGCATGTTTGAGCACTTGGGTTATCCCAAGCTCAGCCTTTTCTAGTAGTTGATCTTTCCCACTTTGTTACTCAGTTGGTTTATACCAGCTTTTATCTTGTATCAGACCCACCTATAAGAGAAAATACAAAAAAAAGAATGTTCAAACTGAAGGAGGATCTTTCACTAGAAAACATCATGTCAATCACTATGTAAATCCCATCGATTAATTAGTCGGATCGCAAGATATGGAGAACCATTCCACCATTAAATGTTGTAGAGACTAATTGGGCCTTGGTGGCGGGTTTGGTTCCTACTGTTGAGTTAAATGGATTTAGGACCCCTCAAAAAAATTGGCGCTAGAAGGAGGGCCTGAAGAATGAATGGCTGAAAACATTTTTTATGAAATCTTTCACACATCCTGTAGATTCAAAACAGCCCACATGCATGGCTAGTCATTCCCAAGACAACCCACACACATTGAGTACTCCTGAAATGAGTAACTCACCCCATCCGGAGGAAGAACATCTATTCCCTAAGATACCTTATGCTCTCCCTCACGAGGAGTTGAACCAGTTTAGAAGAATCACAAGAGCTTACGCCCCATAGATTGGAGCGTTGCCCTTAGCTTCATTACTTCCTCGTAGAAAACAAGCAGACCAGTGGTCGACACCCCCGACCAAGTTTTTGTGAACACAATAGAAGACCTGATAGATTTATCTCTCACCTAAATTGAACATCCTCTTAATATAATCCCCGAAACACCAGYCGGAAACTTCTTTGAACCCGATGATTTTTTCAACGARGAAGGGTTTAACTCTGAATGCTCATTTTCGGGATCGGAGGACATGGGAGATAACAATGATCATAATTAAGAAAGGGGAAACCCACCTCAAAATAATCAACCTTGGTTGGCCAGAGATGMTCTATCCATCCCTGGATGAGTACATAACCTTCACTGACATCCAGAGAAGTTACTCCCTAAATTTGACCCTGAAACCTCAGGATTTCCTAAAAACCATATCAAAAAATTCATACTAGCTATCAGAYGGATGAATGTTCAACATGAAGACATAGTATGCAAGATTTTCCCCTATACTTTTGAGAATTYGGCCTCCACRTGGTATTTTAACTTACCTCTAGGATCCATAACCAGTTGGACGAAGTTTCAAAAGGATTTTCTAGATAAATTTRCAGAAGAAACCACTACAAGAGMCTTGATGGCCAAGTTGTTCACCGCCACCATGAKTTAAAAGGAGAAGGTTAAAGACTTTAATCAATGGTTCACCACTATGCTAAACAAACTTCAACCCAAAGCTAAACCTACTCAGGAGTTGCAAATCGAAGTATATGCTAATGCTCTCCCGGCTTCTATTTCCATGTTTGTGAAGAGGGATGCCAAAACAACCTTAGCTGAGAATTTTGAAGAAGGAAAAAAAATAGAATTTCAAATGAAGGGATGTAAAGAAGGACATGTCTCACTAGTTAATAAGGAATTTCAACCTCCTCCCAGGAGAGGAATCCTATTGAATAGACCCCCAGGAAAACAAATAGAACAAGGTCCTGAAAAAGGAAGTGGAGACATAGAAGACCTACAACGCATGGTTAAGAAACTATCAAACGAAATCATAGACATGAAAATAAGTGCAGGGGAAGGAAACCAAAGCCAGAGGCCCTATAAACCCTTTTTTAAACGAAATCCACCTTTCAAATCAATTGAAACCCCCCTAGCTAACTTGAACATCAATATGGGAAATGTAGCATTTGAATCTTTTTGTACCTATCACCAAGAGAAGCACTTTGAAAAAGACTGCCCACAATGGGTGCATGCCATGAATTTGATGGCCAATCGGTTTCTAGATGAGGTTTCCCTAACCGAACAATCAAGTGGCTCAGTTATGAATATCAATGATCAGGAAGAAGTTGATCCACCAGAAGAAACAACCATGTTGATATGGGACCCTGACTTACCAATGCCTTCCGATGACCTATTTGAGGTTCAAGAACCACCAACAGAAGTCTTGTTTGTGCAAACACGAAGTAGAGTTCAACCTGTCTCAAACAACCTTACTACAGCCTGAACTTCACGGGGGAAACCAACTCCCAATCACATGAAAGCACCTTTTGTTCCCCAAAGAAATATTATAAACATCCATACATGAGAATCGCCCAAGATAGACTACAACATAGTAGAATACTTGAAAAAGTTGAAGGCAAACATATCGATCATGGACATGTGTAGAATCCCTCAACAAAAGGACTTTATGTTACAAGCATTGAAATCAATAGAAAATCCTACAGCAAGCACTAACCAAGGAGAAAATCTAACCCCCATATATCTAAGGAATAAACCAACTATGAACGCTTGCTCTGAAGATAAGAAGGGAAAAAAAAAATTCCCACCATTCATTTTGACATTTGAAGTCTTCAACAAAAACCTCCATAGTTGTTTGGTTGACTCATGAGCATCCTCTAATGCTATGCCTTTGTCTATATGCAAGAAATTAAATGCAATCCCTCTCAAAAGTGACAAACATGCGATACAACTAGACAGGACCCAGGTGAAGGTTATGGGAGAGCTCAAAGATGTAATGATGAGAATAGCGACACACCCTAAATTTGTGCAAGTAATTGACATCATCGTAGTAGATATCCCAGAAGCTTATGAATTGTTATTGAGTCAAGATTGGTCTAAGAAGTTAAATGGATACTTTAGTATAGACTGGGCTCACCTTTGGCTTCCATTAAAGGGACACATGAATATGATCAAAATTGATAGGGAAAGATATCTAAAACACACGGTCATCGACCTGGAAACCCTTAACAAGCCCTCATCGGCAGATTTTCCCATTCTAGGCAATTATTCTTGTGACTCTGATTTAGGGAATTTCTCCCCTCTCTCATCTGATGTCCTTCTTACTCAAAACTCTGAAATGATTTTTCAAGAAAACTTACCGACAGCGACAAAGGAAACCCTCTTCTGTCAAGGACCTGCATTAGAAGTCACGGAACAAATAGGAGGAAAGGAGTAAAGTGGTAGGAAAAGGGAAACTAATAACTTTTTCTCACCAATTTGGACCTTATACTTTGATGGATCTAAATCGCAAGAAGGGTCGGGGGCATGGTGCATCCTCATTGATCCAAAAGGTAAACGAAATTTCTTGTCATGTAGACTAGAATTTTAATGCACAAACAACACCGTTGAGTATGAAGCTCTAGTACAAGGGATAAACAAATCCATGGATTTAAACGTTAAAGAATTGAAGGTTTTCGAAGATTTTGAAATCATCATTAGAAAAGTAAGGAACACTATACATTGCAACTCTCCCCACCTGAGAAATTACCAACGGGAAGTACATAAACTAATAGAACGTTTTGAAGCCTTCAACATTACAGTGATCCCCAGAGAAAAGAACACGCTCGATGATTCCCTAGCCACCGCTGCCTCAAGGCTATCACCTCTAGAATACTATGAAGCCTTCCGATTCACTGTGGAGCTACTCTACAAACCATCAGTTCCCAACAATGTTTCTGATTGGAAGGTCTTTGAAGGAGATGAACAAATCATAAACGTTTTGACCAATCAAAATAATTTTAAAGACTTGGCCATTGAAGTTGAAGTATTTCATGAGCAATTAGTAGAAACCGATCCTCATATAGATCAACCGACCGACAAACCAAGGTCTCACATGATACCAAAAGGGGTCTCTAATTTAGAAAACATTTTTTACTTAAGAGAAAGATTCAAAGGGTAATCTAACACAAAGACGGGGAGTTCATGTCCCATGCATGAAACTATAAATCTGGGAACCCCGAAAAACCCCAAGAATATAAATCTAGGCAAGGTAGTGTCTAAAGAGGAAAGGAAGGCCTATCTCAAACTTTCCAGGCAATATCAATATGTCTTTGCATGGTCCTACCAATATTTGAAGACTTATGATACTCGTATCAATCAACACACAATCTCGTTAAAACCCGAAGTAAAACCCTTCCAACAGAAGCTCTGGAAGTACCACCCATCCCTGGAACCTCTCATCTGTCAGGAGTTAAAGAAACTACTAGATGCCAAAATTATCTTCCAGGTTAGACACTCTGCATGGGTATCAAATTTGGTTCATGTGAGGAAAAAGTCTGGGAGATCCGCCTATGCGTAGATTTCAGAAACCTCAACAGAGCTTCAGAAAATGACAACTACCTAGTCCCACCAATGGAGAAACTCTTGCAGACCATGTCGAGCTCTGAGATTTTCTCCCTGCTAGATGGTTTTTTAGGTTACAACCAAGTTATAGTTTCAAAGGAAGACCGTTTGAAAACTACCTTATGAACCAAGTGGGGAACCTTCGCTTAGAAATGTATGCCCTTTGGGTTAATCAATGCAGGGGAAACCTTCCAAATGGCCATGGACGTAGTGTTTCGAGGACTAATCAACAACTGTGTAGTAGTCTATTTGGATGACATGATTGTGTATTCAAAGAATAGAGAAGATCGCATCCAACATTTAACCCAGATTTTCAAATGGTGTAGGAGATACGGTATATCCTTAAACCCTAAGAAAACAATTTTTGGTGTCGAGGAAGGTAAGTTGTTAGGCCACATTATATCTCAAGCAGGCATCCGCATAGACCCAAAATGGATTAGGGCTATATCTCAACTTCCATTACCCCACAACAAAAAGGCTATGTAATCATTCTTTGGGAAAATCAATTTTGTGAGGAAATTCACCCTCGATTTCGCCGAAACGATCAAACCCTTACAAAAAATGATCCGTAAGGATGCTAAATTTAAGTGGGACAATGAACGAAAACGTGCTTTCAAAGATATTAAGACTGCAATATCCCAAGCCCCAGTGTTGCAAAGTCTCGATTTTAGAAAATATTTCTTTCTCTATAATTTTGCTCCGTCCAATCGTTAGCTGCGATACTGACTCAGAAGGATGATGACAACAACGAGGCCTCGGTATCATTTATGAGCACTAATCTCCAAGGGTCTGAACTAAATTACACTACTATAGACAAGTAGGCTTATGCAGTATACAAGGCAGTGAAACACTTTAGATATTACATCTTAAAGAATCATACCAAATTCATAGTGCCTCACCTTGCAGTCTAATCCCTATTCACTCAACAGGAGATGGGGGAAAGAAGAGGAAATTGGATGATAGTAGTCCAAGAATTTGATCTAGATATAAAACCTGCTAAACTGGTTAAGGGACAAGAGTTATGAAAACTGGCAGTTGAATCCCAGGACCAAGTAAATGAAGATCACGGATGGGAGAATCAATTGGCCTTATGGTGTGGTGAAGCTTCATATGCCTCCCCAGGGCAAGATTCTTGGTACGAGAAACTGACTTATCTCTTGCATCATGGAACTTGCCCAGAAAACCTAAATCCTAGGGAAAGGAGAGCCCTCGGGTTAAAATCAGCACAATATCGCCTCATAAATTTGGCGCTCTTCCATGTTAATTATGATGGGGTACTTTTAAGATGTCTCGAACGTGAACATGTAGACAAATTTATGAAGGAGCTCCATGATGGTCCTACAAGTGGACATTTCACAGGAAACACCACTGCTCATAAAATACTAAGAGCTGGTTATTATTGGCCTACTCTGTTCAAGGATTCTCACACATACGCTAGGAACTGTAAGACGTGTCAAATAAGCGCGGGGAGGGAAAAGAGAGAAGTTGTCTTTCTCCAACCTGTGGCTGTCTCTAGACCATTCGAGCAATGGGGGTTAGAAATCATAGGAGAAATTACACCAAGTTCCTCAAAACAGCATAGATACATATTGACTGCCATAGACTATTTCACAAAATGGGCAGAGGCCATCCCTCTGACTCATGTGAATGAAAAGGTGTTGATCAAATTCATAGAGCAACAGTTGATCATTAGGTTTGGGATGCCTTCCATCCTTGTTTTTGATAATGCAGCTTACTTTTCTTCCACCTTATTAATAGAGTTTTCTCTAGACAAAGGAATCATAATCAGATACTCTGCAAACTATTATCCACAAGGGAGCGGAGTGGCAGAATCAACCAATAAGAACCTAGTGAGGATATTAAAGAAAAAAGTTGCAGACAACCAGAGGAATTGGCACAGTTCACTCCATAACGCCTTATGGGCTGATAGAGTAACACCCAAGGAAGCCATAGGAAATTCCCCATACTTTCTGGTATATGGACAGGAATCCATCCTCCCAAACGGGCTATATCTTCCATCTCTTCAACTTGCTCAGGATTCTAGAGGACAACCCTCATCAGTCATACACCAAAGAATTTATACCCTCCTCATGCTAGAAGAAGAAAGGGAGAAAGAAAAATCAAATTTCATAGCTCATCAGCATATAGTTAAAAGGTGGTTTGATAAGCACAAGGCTAAAGAGAAGAATTTTGAAGTGGGAGACTTAGTCCTAAAATGGGACAGAGCAAATGAACCGAAAGGAAAACATTCTAAGTCTCAGAATCTATGGCTCGGACCTTTTCAGGTAGCCGAGAAAATTGGGGTAGGCACGTATCAGTTGCAGAATCTGAGGGGAGAACCTAACGCCCTCCCGGTGAATGGCCAAGCCCTAAAACAATATTTTCATTAAAAAAAAAATGTTGTGTGTATTTTCACGATGTTTTGTTTCAATTGCGGAATGCATTTTTGTTTTGTTTCTTGCTATAGTACTTCTTCACTTTTGAAGATTGTGTTTAGCAAGAGAGTGGTTGATCTCAATTCATGTGATATGACGAACTTTGTTCATGACTCATCGCTCACATACAACACAAGAAGCGTTGGGAGACCTGTGGTTGTTTTAAAGGGTGTTCTTATATCTAACCTGCAAGTGAACAACCTTGGGAAAATGACAAAGTGTCTGCCTGGTGGTCTGGTAAAACCTTAAGGGAAAGATGGTAATCTGGAAAGGACTGTGTGTACCTCAAAGACAAATCTAGCAAAAAAAAATCACCTTAACCATCTCATTTTGCAAATAACAGAAGTCCTCCTCTCCCACTCGCTCAGGCCATTCTGCCGAAAAAAAATCAACCATATCAAATGAGTGCATAGTAGCAGAGAGTATGCAGATAACTTCGCCAGGGCTATGGACGCTTGATGGCAGCGGAGTAAGGTCTGTGATGTCGAGGTGACTCCATCGGGGCTATGGACGCTCGTTGGCAGCGGAGCAACACCATAGCAAGTGAATAAGGAAAACTAAAGGGCATGAGGCCAGTGAATGATTTACTCAACTCTTGTCAAAAGGGGCGTTAGTCAGGGTTACAGGAAATTAAGGTGCAATAGAGGTTGAAAAACCCCACAAGCAGGCTCGGATGCATCAACTGGAGAATTTCATATGCAAGGATAAAAGAGGCTCTGATAAAAAACCAGTTAAGTTCTTAACCAACTTTTGCATCAGATGAGCCCGAGGTAGGAACATAGATTATGCTTTCGCCCAGTAAGTCGCCATTTGTTGAGCACTCAACACACCCTAAAAATTCTCTGTCAATTTTTTTCTTTTTTGGGTACCACTTGAGTCAATTTCCCATCACTAAGTGACTTGGTTCTTATCCGTTTCTTTCTTGACTAAATCTTTGCGCATTTATGTTGATATTGTTTCTTGAAGGATAAGTACATGTCGTATTTGGTTCAAAATGCTTGCCATCATGTTTTCCATTGATTGAGCTCACCGCAGGTCAACCAAGCATTTTTTGTATGCATAGGAAACGCCCATGGATAGACGCAGCAATCCAGAGCAGTCAATTTTTGACTCAGATTGTGGGAATAGATAGGTTGACTTTCAATGGTAGAGATCCATCATGCTAATATGATCGACAGTTTTCGTGCATTCGAAGTGTCAAAATCGCGCGGGGTTTAACATCAAGAATTACCCGAAGTCCCGAAGTCCCAAAGACCCAAAGTCCCAAAGAGCCAAGGAGCCAGAGTAATGAGAGACTGCCACGTCACTTTAGGCTCATACTACTTCAGGAGAACTTCATGCCTCATAGTTCAAAACTCCCGAAGCCCGAAGTGCCAAAGCATGTCGCACTCATCAGTCATGACGCCTGGCACACTCCTCAGTCATGACACCTGGCACTCATTCGAGGTCATTTGGTTGTGTCATTCTCTCATTTCCACGTGACATGTGTCACCCTTCTTTCCATGACACATCAACACCCGTGACATCATATGACATCAGGCCACCATGTCACTCCGAGAGAATTCCAAGCACAACATTCAAAACTCCCGAAGCCCAAACTTCCGAAGAGAATCTGGACCATCCATCGACGAGGACATGCAGTGACAAATCCCCCACTTCGGATATACGCTGCGTCGGATGATTTCCCAAGAAAATAGATGAAAACTCCATAATCCTGAACTTTTGAAATGAATATGGACCATCCA
>ML785494.1:205903-243103 GCA_009831015.1 Picea engelmannii | reverse complement strand
GTGGGGGGTGGGGGGTGGGTCCAAGAAAGTGGTTTCCCCACCGCGAGCCCTACCTAACGTAGCATCTCCTTAGGATTTCGAACCCCCCCCCTCTCTAATCCTCTTACCGCCTACGTCCCCCTCTGAGATCCTATCGGATTGCCTCTCAATACCACCCCTCTCACCGCGTTCCATCTGTCCTCCACTCACGCCTGTCACCTCCACTCCCCTCCACTTCATCTACGTCCACCTTCACGCATCATGTCTTCCTATTAGATGCTCGCCTCCATGTCTTCCGGTTCACAACTAGTTCATCACTGTGAAAGAAAGGAGAAGGGTTAGTTACAGTCGAGACGAAGTGCGCTTAGATTCTGAAAGCTCAAACACAGACAGAGAGTTAAGTCTCAGTCACAAGTCGATGTAGGTTGCTTCCAGAACACTTCAGCAGACTCCCTCTTACTCAAGCAAAGATATACTCATGCATCCAGTTGTCTCCAATGGCCTCTAACAACTCACAGGCATGCCATTACTCAACACAGACTCTGTTCTGTCACTTTGAGGCCTAGTTTTTGCCAAATCAGTTCCTCCAACGCATGCATCAATTATGTATGTGATAAAAACCACTCGTGTTGATTAATTCCAGTGTCATAGTCAAGTTAATAATTTGTTTTACGAACAACTACCTAAAATTAGGTCTTGGTCCCCTAAGGACGAGAACATCTGCAACTCTGTTAAATAGGGGGTCTTTGAATGTTTTGAGGGTCGATGGTTTTGGCAAAGACCCTCATTTTTGGATTGTAAATAACTATTTTGGAGCTACCTTGATTGAGAAGTCATGTTCAGGACCTGAGACAAAGTTTTTATGTTTTTCATCAAAGGCGTGTGTGATTGGATCTGAAGAAGAATTATTTCTAATTTTATCTCATGAATGGATCTTGTAATGAGTGAGAGCCTCTAAATCTGTTGATAAGTTATCTGATTTAATATTTTTATGAGTTCTTGTCTTTAATGATGAAAAGTAAATCGTTGTGTTAATATGTGGTTGGTGATTAGAGTTAAGGAAACAATTTTTCTTGTCATAGTTTATCACATGTATGTTTTCTTCTGATAATTGTATCTCAGCCAATAATTGGAACACCAGCAGGTTAATGTATTAGTATTAGGCTTGTTGTAGGTGTAAGAATCATTGTCTGCATGTTTGAGCACTTGGGTTATCCCAAGCTCAGCCTTCTCCAGTAGTTAAGGTTTCCCACTTTGTTACCTGGTTGGTTTATACCAGCTTTTATCTTGTATCAAACCCACTTATAAAAGAAAATACAAAAAAAAGAACGTTTGAACTGAAGGAGGAGCTTTCACCAGAAAACATCCTGTCAATCACTACGTAAAGCCCATCGATTAATTGGTTGGATCGCAAGATCTGGAGAACCATTCCACCATTAAACATTGCAACGTCTAATTGGGACTCGGTGGTGGGTTTGGTTCCTACTGCTGAGTTAAAGAGATTTAAGACCCCTCAACATAGCCCCGCAAGACTCAATGGGAATGGTTAATCACTAATAATGTTAAAGAGTGGTCAAATTTATGAATGTTGTTCATTATAGATCTGAAATGTATATTTTTAATATTATGATCCAATACTAAGGCATTAATTTTGATGATCTATCAATGAATATGGAGCAAAACAATGATGACCAATAAAATATAGGTGGGGGATTAGAGAACAAGGAAAAAATGGAGATATGTGTTGTAATATCAGGGGATATGAGTAGGAAAGAGTAGGAAAGAGACGATAGCCAAGAGGCGATCCAAGCGTTTATGCGGCTACTAGATGTCGGTACTCAATACCGGTACTCAGTCCCAAGATTTTATCCTAGGTGGTGATGCTGGTAGTAGATCCAGGAGGTTGGACAACAAAGCGAAGGGAAAGAGGTGAACCCAAGCGAAGGGAAAAAAGGAGGTAAACCTGAGCGAAGGGAAAAAAGAAAGGGAGAGGGTGAACCTGAAAGACAGTAGATAATGAATCTACTAATGATATAATTTGTAGAACACGTTTTTGTGATGTTGAAGTTCAAAAAGAGGAAAATGAAGTTGATAATGGTAATATCCCTTTAACAATATGTCATTGTGGTTCTAGAGATTGGTCTTCATGTGATGATAAGTTGGAAGATATAGTTCATCATGACAATAAATATAATATACAAAATCCATAAAACCACAATAACAACAATAACAATTGACATCTAGAATTACATAACCTAGTAGGTGATTATATGGATAATATACAAAATGATGAAAATAAATATAGTAACCGTATAATCAATCTAATAACAATGATGAAGACAAAAATATGACATTATCACTTTAACGGGAGAGTGTAACAAGAAGAATATTAAGTACTTGCAAGAAAATATGCACATTGATAAGGATGCATTGGATGACGTAGAGACAAACAATAATATAAATAATTGATATGTTAATTATCAAGATTTGTAATTCATAATTAACATATGCACCTTTAAATTTACTAGATTTGTAATTGATATGTTAATTATCAAGATTTGTCTAATAGTTTTTTCAAAAGAGATTCATTATTATTTGGCATGAAATATTCATTATTGTTTTTGTTAGACGCACAATCCACCTTTTATAATTTACAAAAGATTCATTATTATTTGGCACGGAATATTCATTATTGTTTTTGTTAGAGGCCACAATCCACCTTCTTTTATAATTTAATTTACACTTGGTTGAGTATGAGTAAAAAACTATCATCAAATGATTATAAATGATTTGCATACCCTTAAATAGTTTATTCGAAGGTAACATTTTCCATTCACCTTATTTGTAGTAATTAAATTCAATAAAATAATTTATTTGGCATATATTGGGGGTAAATGTTGATTTTTGGGATGAAATAAACATGAATTGAAACTAAAAGTGTTGCAATTTGCAATAAATTTAACATCCAAATGTAACTTTTCATTGAATTACGAAGGGATGCTAACGTGAACACTATTGTCATTGCAATTTGCAACGACTTTAGTGTCCACTTTTGAATTTTTGCATAGAAATCATATTGGGATGCTAAAAACATTGCAAATTGTAACTACTTTAGCATCCAATTTTGAAATTTGTTTGAAAATACGTTAGGGAGGCCAAAAACGTTGTAATTTGCAATGAATTTAGCATCCATTTTAACTAGATTTTACAAACACAACACACTAAAAATAAATTATTCAATAGATTGAAGTTAAAAAGAAAACAATTGACATGGTTTGGTTTTGTTGTAGGGGAGGCCAAAAACGTTGTAATTTGCAATGAATTTAGCATTCAATTTAACTAGATTTTACAAATACAACACTTTAAAAATAAATCAATTAATAGATTGAAGCTAAAAAGAAAACAATTGACATGGTTTTGTTGTAGAGGAAGAGAAAGAGATAAAGTGTTAGAGGCATGGTAACAAAGGTATTTTATGTTGCATGCTCACTGCTTCTTGAGATATAATTGCATAAGATTGTTTCTAAGTTGTTTCTTGTTTTTTCATGATTTTTTATCATGTGTTTTCACGCATTTGAAAGGAATTTCTCCATTCATTTTTTGACTTACTTGTTTGTTTGTTCCTAGAAAGGGAAGGCCAGTCTAAGTGATGTGATCTAACAGAGGAGGATAAGGTCTAACAGAGGAGGATATGGTCTTTCTTATGGATCAATTTCTACAAGTGTCAATGAGCAATGGGCACCCTTTATGTGCATTTTTCTTAGCACCAATCCAAATAATAAAAACACCTTTAGGCGTGGTTCTATTATGGATGACAATTAAACTTAAATAGAAAAAATCCTAACATTGAGTTGGAATAATGCGTCTCAATAAAAGTCTTAATGTTATCACAGGAATTTTGTCTGCAAATGGTTACAGGAATCCAAAATCTCCAAACACCCATTAGTTCATCCATGGCCCAAAAAATGCATTTCCAAAGGGCACAAAACTATACAATTGGTTATAAAATCAATATGTGCTAAGGATACAAAGGAAGCGTGTGCACGTGCGCCAGTCGAAAACTCCGGAAAAGCGCACATGCGTCTGATGCACGACTGTGGATGCAAAAAGTCGTGCATACCTTAGAACGACGCATTTATGATTTTGGTTGGCCTTCCACCCACTTTTGGTTCATCTCCCAAGTCAATTTGACACCCAAATCTGAACTGAATCCAAGTGGGGGGCTAGTCAAAGACCTAAGGGTGCCCTAAAGAGCCCCTTGTTCACACTAAAGACTGGTTGAATAATGCCTCAAAGCTTTGCTATAAAAAGAGGCCATGGGTGCATTATATTTCCAAGAATTCATTTGTATTGTTATGCTGCCTATATTCTCTTAGAGGAACCTCTTTCCTCATTAGAGCATGCAAGCACCATCTCATTTAGCCATTCACATCACCTCTTGAGTGAATGAGCTTTGGATTTCTTCACCATTTATTTCTAGTTTTCTACTTGTAAGAAGAGATCAATCAGTAGGGGTTCAAGAGCCCTCCCTTGGAGGAAGAGGGGACCCATAAGTCTCCCTTTCTCTTTGGTGTTTTCCCACTAATACAACTTATCCATTGGTGGCATGAATGTTATTTATTTTGTGTTCTATTTCCCTTATGCACTCTAGTTTAGTTTCTTTTATTATTATTAGCTTAGTTGTTTGTTTATTTATTATGCTTGATGTTTCTAACTCTTGCATTCGTTATTGTCTTGTCCAACTAACCCAACTGGATTTGTAAGTGTCCTTCTTTTGCTCACTTAGGTGACGAAAAGGGACACAACAGATTGGCGACTCCACTGGGTAAAGGTATCAATTTCCTCCCCATTTGGGTTGTTTGAGCACTTCTTGTTGGTTTATTTAACTTGCAGGAACCATAACCGGCCCATGCCTGCCTGCAAAAAGCTAAATTCGGAGCTGAGCTGAGAGAATATCATCCGAAATTTTCTTCCCGGCCGTGTAACAGAAAGCGCGTGGTTTTTTTAACCCAGGGGCGCATCTTCCGAGCACGTGCACCAAACTCGTTGTGTTGCTCAGCGCATTATGTGCACCTACGCTAACATATTATTTCTGATTTGCGCATTGGCGCCACATGCGCCTTTGTCTACTCTGTGACTTGTGCATCTGTCCAGAAATTCACACATTGTAAGGGTTTTTGTGATCTGTTGAAGGCCCATAGCTTTCTTAAGCTTGATTCTATGCAGATTGTGATATGCACCACACTTAGATTCCCTCTCCACGTGAAGGGTTAGTCAAAACATAGGCACTTAGGGGGTTAAAATCCATATTTCTCCTCTTTTTGCTTTCATTTTGTCACATGGATGGCTTTCTTTGATTAAAGATAAGTTGGAATCATTCTATATCACAAATATAACCACTTGCATTGGGACCAGAAATTGAATGTCAATCTTTGAGTATGCTCTTGTCTCGCGCCATAGAGCGATCTTGAGAATCAAAAAAACGATTGAGGGAAAATTTCATCTCCCTTAAAGACAAAATCTTTAGGAGAGGACAACAACCCCCTTGGGACTCCTCTTAGTTTATTTTTTCAAACACATCTTAAAATTGTAAGGGCCCATACATGCCCACATGCTACAAACATAGGATAGTTTTGAATCTACTTTCTTAGATTACATCACTAGGGAAGTTTAAAGGTTTTGTAATGGGCCCATACATGCCCACATGCTACAAATATAGGATAGTTTTGAATCTACTTTCTTAGATTACATCACTAGGGAAGTTTAAAGGTTTTGTAATGGGTTCATACATGCCCACGTGTCCACAATCTAGCAGATCTTTTGAAGCGTTATTAGATTAAATCACAATAGGGAGTTAAAAGATTGGTAAGGACCCATATGTCCACATGTTAGGTCTCCAGGGACTTTAAAATTCCGCAAGGTTGTACCAATGGAATTTAGTAAATTAGGTAATCAAGACTTGTAAGGACCACACGAAGACCACATGCAGCAAGGTGACACCTAACTTATTAAAAATTTGGCACACTTTCACTTGTTCACACACAAAGTCACTACTCACTCACATAGTTTCATCTAGAATCGTGGAGGTTGAAGTAAGTTTCCTCCAAGGGGATCCCGAAACGCCCCACCCTTTTCTTGACGAAACTGTCCACTCCCACTTAAGTTCCACAAGGTTGGTTCATACCCCATTTCTCTCAAACAAGCACATCTAAAAAATTTGTAAAAACTCACTAAGTTTTCCTCCATAGGAGGTGCCAAAAGAAATTTTTTAGTCTAGGTAGGATCTCAGGAATAGGCATCCAAATAACTCCCCTTTATCTGGTTCTCACATCTTCAAACAGTAGAAGTTGTCAAATAGGGAACTTTAAATCCTCCAAGTCAAGTGTTCCTAACACCATAAGGCAGGGAGATACTCGTGAAGGATCGGAGGCTGAGGTCTGGTTGTTCTAAGCGTCCCCCCTTGAGGCACCCACCTCTTGGATGGGATCCAGCCCGTGACCCATTTCTTAGGCCGAAAATCTAAATGTCGCAATTTGACCGAGGTACCTAGTGACCAAATTTTAGGACATCTACCCAAGTGGTAATTGTGGGCTACAATTGCACCTTGACAAGATTTTGTGTGGCTATTGGGAAATATCGCCATCTCTTTCGGGGTATGCCCCCTCTACCCCTCATTATAACTAACTGTGTCATCCTTCACTAGTTCCTCTTATGATGGCTTCAGACCCCATTGTTGAGTGTTATTGGAAGGTCCAGTGCTATTTTAAGAGGAATGACGTTACATCTTTTAGGACACGAGCATTTGTTTTCTTTGTTCTCCCACGCAGACAAAATCTACCTACCCACATGTATGCTTCTTTATCAATTGATTTATGTATGATGCTCTTGTAATTACATGCGATTGTGAGATATATTGTGAAGGTCCAAAAATCATAACAAAGACTCTTGTTCATTTATTGCTCTCATCACCATTTGCACACATCCACTTTTCTAGTCGGACATCATAGGGGATCCACAGAATCCTCGTCGTTCCAGACGCTTGCTAAATCTCCCTCCCATTCTAGGGGGAGTTCCTAGTCTTTCCAACTCATCGGCTCCACCTTCTCACACCCCTGTGAGTGCTACCATCTTGGGATCTGCTTTGTTTGGTTCCACTTTACTTGGGTCCACTTCCCAAGGTCAACCTTCCACTCGCTTTCCTTTACAAGGAAGTCGGGGGCACACTTCTTCCCCAGGAGGAAGTATAACCCCACCTAACCCCCCTCAAGAGTCAGGTACACAAGACACTAACACCATGGCTGGAGCTAATCCTCCACCACCACCCCAGATGCCATACTTGGCTTCCCTCAAAATACCGGATCTAACTAAACTCACCAATGATCCTAGATTGCACGACCCAACATGACCTACAATGCCTACCAAACTACCTTCATACATCCCCATGTTTGAAGGAAAAGAGGGAGATGATATGTCCAACCATATCATGACCTTCCAGTTATGGTTCTTTTCAAACAACATCATGGATGACTCCATCCGATTGAGGTTATTCCAATGCACACCCACTGTCCCATCAGCCAAGTGGTATGTAGAAGAGAAATCTGGGTCCCATGTGACCTTTGAATCTTTGGCCAAAGCATTTTTTACCTTCTTTCAACTACCAATCCGTCATGACAATGGTCTCGAACTACTCTCAAAGTTTAATAAAACCTCTACCACACACATCGTTGACCACATTCATGAATGGCGTCGGCGACGTAGTCTATGCAAAGTTGAAGCCACCAAACAACAATGTTTCAATTGGTTTCTCAAATCACTTGTTTCCCTCCTTGCTAAGGATGTGGCTGCCACCTTCCCCTAGTCTAAAGAAGAATCCATCGGAAAGGCTCAACAGTTCAAACTCATTTATTCACAGTCAAGATACTTATATATGGTACTACCTGATGCCCAAGACCCGTTCCATTCGGTCAGGACAAACCTGGGATGTCTCACTCAGCAGATGGATTGATTGGTACCACAACACATCATAATCCACACCTCCAACAACCACCTATGTATGGAACACCTCAATATCCGTCGGTATATGGAGGACCTCCATATTATCCTCCTCCCCCTTATCAACAACCATACCTTGTTGCCCTTCCTCCACCCATAAGTGGACCATCATCGGCACCCACAATATGCCCAGTTGTCCAACCAAGTTCTGGTACCCCCTCTACCTCAGCTTACACCCTAAGCACTAGTGAAAGTGCTATGCCTTCCTATATACCCTATGGACCATTGCCACCAAATAATTCATACTTTCAATTTCCTGGCCCTCCACAACCCATGGCAGCACCACAAGGACACCCAAATGTTGGGGTTAACTTTGTCCATCCCTCTCCCATTCAGTAATATCAAAATTTTGAACAACAGAATACGGAAAATCCGACCCATCAGTCAAATAATGCCAAAAATAAAGGAAAAAACCGAAACAATAATAATCCAAGACCAGGAGGGAATCACCCCCAACAGAACCAACCTGTCGAGGGCAACCAGAATCAGGGGAACCAAAACCCCCAAGGGGGCAATAACAACAAATGCCAAGGGAAGAATAACAACAATCTTCAGACAAACTTACCTTGTGCCCTTTGCGGTGAGTATGGCCATTATATTCATTATTTCCCTCAAATCATTGACTTTAAACGGATGAAAGAATCCTAAAATGGACCATGTCCCCCAGCACCGCCTGCCCTGCCGCAAGCCCCTCAACAATATATGCAACAACCACCCCCAGCCGTGTTGTAAAACCCCATTCCACACCAAGGGGTGATAAACACCCAACAGGAACAGCATCCTACCCCACCACAGATGGGACAGTATCCAAACCCCGACACTCCTGTTGATCGCACCATCCTCCTCACTAGTGAAGAAGAAGTTCATCTACAAACGTGCAGTCGTCAATACAGTGACCCCCCTGACTCCGTTCCCACTACCTCGGAAATAGACCCAGTCGCAATTGGACCACCTTTGATGATTCCTTGACCTAATACTGAAACACGCCTTCGTATTCCTCACATCCCATTACGACGGAATGTCAATAACCCCCAGGCTAGGGCGGCACACAATTATAGTCTAGTCAATGACTTGGCATAATATTCTACTACCTTTTCAGTTTTAGAAGTCCTTCAAACCTGTCCTACTCAACGAAATTCATTACTTTTCGCCTTGGGGACAGTCGACCCTACTGATACTCGACTCATCACCTTTGATCTTGATAGCGGGGAACCCCGTCTCCCCGCTCTGGTCACTTTCCAAATCCCGGTTAAAATCCGGAACATCATAGTTCATCACTGCATCATTGATGAAGGTGCATCCACATGCATCATGTCCAAAACCATATGGCAGAAACTTGGCTCCCACGAGCTCATACCATCCGCCATTACTTTGAGAGCTTATGATGGACGACCATCCTCTCCTGGAGGGCTCTTTCAAAATGTCCCCGTTGAACTCAGGGGCAAGATTATCTTCATTGAAAATGAAGTTATAAACGCTCCACTCAATTACAACATCTTGTTTGAACGTAGCTACATGTACGCGATGAAGGTTGTGGCCTCTTCTGTGTTTCTCACAATGATGTTCCCCCACAATGGGAAGATCGTCACTATTGGCCAAGTATCACATTATGATCCCAACCCTTCCTCCAACATTGATAACATCCTACCCTTTGTCCACACTAATCTCGATGCCTACCCACTCATCGAGATGGGTCCCGGAATTTTCAAAGACCCATCCTTACTAGGGACATACCATGGAGCACCACCACTCATACATCCCTCAGCACAAGTATGTGTCATCTCATCCAATCGAACAGAAACTGGAGATACCCTTCCTCCCACAGAAGCTTCCTTACTATCTGACGTCCCACTGGTCACAAAGCTCCTTCCTTAGGCATCCCTTGAGAACTCTTTATCTCCCCTCATTCCCGATTTCACTCTCCCCCAGGACCACATCCTGGTTTGGGAGACAGTCCCCCAAGCCATAACTCAAATTCTCTTCTTTTACCCCCCACTGGGCGTACAAGATTTCCAGGTAGTCACAATGCTTACCCTTCCCAATATGGTGCTGTAAATTCTAGTATGGTATCTACATCCACCTGCGATGGTCCCTCAACCATCCCTCCCTCCCCAAACAAAATGAATCATGATGCAGATTCAAATACTTACTCCAACCACACCACCCTCACCCCCACTCACTAGAACCACTGCTACAGCTGGGGGCAGATGGAAAAAGAAAGATCCCACCGCTCCACTTCCCCCACGAGTTCAGCCTCCTTGCACACTATGCAAGAAAGACGGATACCCCACCAATAAATGCTTGTCTCTTCCCGAACTACACAATTTAATTCAACTCCCTCAAGAAAAGACACCACTCATCACTTCCTCAAGTACTACCACTACATCCCCTAATACAAGTAACAAAGAGTTGCGAACCAAATTCGCATGTGCCATCTGTTCAGAGTATGGCCATTACACCTACCATTGCCCGACATTACCTCAATTTCGGTAGAAACTAACGGCAGTCCGCCAGAGATTTCAACAAGAACCCCTTCCATCTACATCATCTCAACCACATGTCACTGACATCCACTATGTCACAACCTCAATCAATGAACATATGAGATGTCCTTGCTCTTTATGTGAATCACTTGATCATTTCACATATCAATGTCCTATGATCATTGAATACAGGCATCGCCAAATGGCCCTTATTCAAAATCCTACACCCCCCCCACTACCAACAGAACCAATGATTACCCCTACTCCATCACCTGATATGGTTTATTTCTTTTCTCCCTGAGACACTTCCCATTCCTCCATGGTTCATAGATAGTATCGAGGAGGATTTTCCCCCAAATCCCCCCAATTCTCCAATTCATTTCCCCACGGAAATTTTACGCTCGACTACCATTTTCAACCCACAATATCTCGATATTTGGTTTATGTCGAGCAAACCCTCGCAACCCCCTTGCATCATCCCCCTACTTCTTCACCAGAATATAACCACACGGTGACAGTCACCAATGTTACTCCCCTAGATCCCCTGTATTCTCAACAATTCCACTACGATGAAGACATCCTCGAGGAATTAACTACCCCTGATTGCCCATGGGATCCACACCATCACAAAGCGCTCTTTCTTTCACAGGAAGTCTTTACACCTCCCAAACAAAACCCCATATACGCAATCGAAACCAAATAATTTCTCCCCTCGGGGAATATAAATTGGTTCAATAACCCTATCCCTGCCCCCGATGCTTTTGAAGAACTCAACATGGCCAACATTTCCCCCACCGTCAAAATTGATATTTCCATCAAACCTGGAATCATAGAGGAAATCACCATCGGCGCCGTATACTCTCCTAAACAACTCATAGCTTACAAATCTCTCTTCCAGGAATACCGAGACATTTTTTCCTAGTCATACACATAAATGTCCGGCCTTGATCCCTCCATTGTCGAACATCATATAGACACATGGCCTGATATCACACATGTACGACAAAAGAAGCACCCATTACACCCATCCAAAGCGGCAGCCATCAAAGCCGAGATTGAAAAATTACACGTTGTAGGGTTCATGTACCCCATCGCATATACGTCATGGGTCTCCAACCCCGTCCCTATTAACAAAAAATAGGGCATTATCCACGTCTTTACGGAATTTCACGATCTCAATCACGCCTGTCCCAAAGACAATTTTCCAACACCCTTTATCGACCAAATTATTGATGATTGTGCTGGCCACGAGGGTTTGTCCTTCATGAACGGTTTCTCTGGATACAACCAAATTCAAATTCACCCAGCCAATCAATACAAAACTTCATTCACTACACCTTGGGGTACTTTTGTGTATCGTGTCATGCCTTTTGGCCTCAAGAACGCTGGTGCCACTTTTCAACATGCCATGACACATATTTTTCATGGTCTAGCTCAAATCATCCTCGCCTACTTGGACAATATCACTGCTCGATCCAAGAAACTCACTCAAAATCTCGATGACTTACGCATTGTCTTTCACAGGTGTCATCAGTACAATATCCGCTTGAACCCTCTCAAGTGCGTATTTTGTGTCACTGTTGGATGCCTCCTTGGGTTCATCGTCTCCCAACACGACATCACAGTGGACCCCCTCAAGGTCCAAGCCATCACAGAAATTCCCCCCCCCTCGGAATTTACGCCAACTGCAAAGCTTACAAGGCAAAGCTAAATTTTTACACCGCTTTGTCCCCAATTACGCCACTCGTGCACACAGTTTCCTTCGCCTCTTACGGCACGATATCCCATTCCAATGGGATGAACATGCCCAAACCGCTTTTGATTATCTTAAAGCAGCACTCTCTAATGCCTCGTTGATTATCCCACCCGACTATGACCGTGACTATATCATCTACTTATCGGCCTCAGCCATCTCAGTAGTAGTAGTTCTCGTCCAATTGGGGGATGATGATCGTGAGCATGTAATTTACTACATTAGTAAAAATATTTCAGGGCCACCCTTGAAATACAATCACAAAGAGAAACTCTCCTTTGTAGTTGTCCTCACAGTCCAGAAACTGCGCCATTACATCCTGCTTCAAACTACCAAGGTTGTAGCAAATTTCAACCCCATGCAATACTTGCTCATTCGTCGGCAAATTAATGGAAAATTTGCCCAATGGATCGTCATCCTTCAGGAGTACAACCTCGAATTTTCAACACCGAAGAGAAAGAAAGCACTCATCCTTGTCAAACTCATTACGACATTTCCTTCCAATACTACTAGCTCTCCCGTCAATACCGACTTCCCCGACGAACATATTTTTTTCATCTCTTCGGATGATCCTTAGTACGGAGATCTCCTCATCTACCTCTGAACACAGAAGTTCAGAAACCACCTCTCCCGGGATGATCGTCGATGTATTCGCCACCAAGCCCCCCGTTACCTCCTTATTGGTGATATCTTATATCGATGAGGGGTCAACACCATACTTCGTCGATGTTTGACTATCAACGAAGCCGATAGAGTTTTGAATGACTACCACAGTAGCACCTACGGTGGCCACCTCTCAGGGATGTCCATTGCCCAGAAAATCATTCGAGCAGGATACTTTTGGCCCACATTGTTTCACGATTGCATCCACGCTATGAAGCAATGTGACAAATGTCAACTATATGCCAACAAAGCGAGAGCACCAGCCGCTCTTCTCAACCCATTCATTACTGTATGTTGGCATCAGAAGTCACTCTTGGATTGCAGTAGGAGTAAGCCTGAGGCCCATCAGTTTGAATGTCACGATTTGTTGATAAAGGGTGATGAATGGAAGTAAACTCAGAACAGTATCGTTCTAACTCAGAAAACTAGGCCAGGCATGCACAAGCAGATGAGGTCTTGGTTCAATTTCAGGCAGTAAGTTGTAATAAGGGTGAGTAGGTGGAAGACTTTTGTGAGGAAATGTGAAGGGTTGTTGTGGGAATCAAGCTTCCAACAGCCTGTAGAAGAAAACTTTGAACATGAGAACTTCTTATATTCAAAAGCAGAAACACTAAAAGAACGTAACAGAGCTATAATAAATCCTTTATCATAACATAGTCACGATGATTCATGTGAATCATTCAATCATGAACCCTTTCAATTTGAGATCGAAATAAGATGAAAAAGAGAGTTTCCTTACATTAAACAAGGAAATTTCATACACATATACATATCCAGGAAAACCAGTGCTTCACTTAAAACATTACAATCGGGAGCTCTGCTCTACCATCCATCCTTACAGAAATACAAAAACTGAGTATATATACTCAGGGCAGTTCGCCACCTTCGCAACAGAAAGGTAGTTGAGACATTAAAGTCCAAATTAATGTGTGCAGTCTCCTCGGTCAAACCTAAACAGAACTCCTTTTTCAGACGCCACCTTAACTCAGCATGGCTCTTGCAGGGGGACCTGCATACAAGGGTACCACGCGTTGATTGCTCCAGGCCTTTTCCACGCCCTCCATTTATGAGTTGAGCCGAGGTCTCAACCACTTGCTCAATATTCATTAACTGCTTCTTCCATGGAGGGTGGCCGAGATTGAAAACATAAAGAGAGACCTCGTGTCTCTTGAAATCCCAGTAGTTGGAATGCCGAAACGACTTCTGGGCGCTTTTTGCATTTCACGTTTCGGAGTTTCTCGATGCAGTGGAAGAGAGAGACCCTATGTCCTTTGAAGTCCCAGTAGTTTAAATGTCGAAATGGCTCCTGGGTGCTTTTTTCATTTCACGTTTCGGGGTTTCAAAATGCAGTGGGAGAGCAACCCTTTGTCCTTTGAAGCCCCGGTAGCCGGAATGTCGAAACGGCTCCTGGGTGCTTTTCACATTTCACGTTTCGGAGTTTCTCGATGTAGTGGAAGAGAGAGACCCCGTGTCCTTTGAAGTCTCAATAGATGAAATGTCGAAATGGCTCCTGGGTGCTTTTCGCATTTCAAGTTTCAGAGTTTCTCGATGCAGTGGAGGAGAAAGACCCCGTGTCCTTTGAAGTCCCAATAGCCAAAATGTCGAAATGGCTCCTGGGCACTTTTCGCATTTCACGTTTCGAGGTTTCGAAATGCAGTGGGAGAGAAACCCTTTGTCCTTTGAATTCCCGGTAGACGAAATGTCGAAATGGCTCCTAGGCGCTTTTCACATTTCACGTTTCGGGGTTTCGAAATGCAGTGGAAGAGAAACCCTTTGTCCTTTGAAGTCTCGGTAGCCGAAATTGCGAAACGACTAATCACTTCGTGACTTTGGCCATAAGAGATGATCCCATGCGCTAAACCTCATGCAATTCCACGACTCAAGCTTACCCGATGATTGTTGATCTACTCCATTTGTGGATCCTCACCGTTGAAAACAAAATTCCCGCTCGCTTGATTTTAAGCCCGAAATGGATTTCTTCTGTGTGTTGTGCTTGGTGCTCATGACTGCGGACTTTGAATAAAATGAATTTGATGGGTTTTTAAACCCCATTTCTACACATTTACACCAAGGGCCTGAAATAGGAGAGAAACACCACCTTGCAAGAATTGGTGTTAACATTAGGCTCCATGGGGGATAGAGTCGTCCCTGCGATGCTCTAAGAACTCCTTCTGCAGTTTCGGTTGCCTTCTGTTGGGCTATGGAGTCGTTTATTAAGCCGAAAATAAACAGAAAAACAATAAAAACAATATTTACAAAAACAGAGGAGTCGTCTAAGGCTCAAACAAAACATTTCTTCAGGAAATGCCCATTTACTGGGTCATTAAAAACTTCTTCACCCTCCAAATCCTACAACCTATACGTGTTATTTAAGAATACCTAGAAGATTTTAAAGGGCCCGATCCAAAGGGCATAAAACTTGTTGTGTTTTCCCCTATCTTGCCTGGGTGCATCCCACTTAAGAACCAAATCTCCCAGCTCGAACTCCTCCTTCCTGACCTTCCTGTGAAAGGCTTGCTTGATCTTCTGTTGATGACTATGAGCTATGTCCATTACCTTCTCCCTGACCTATTGCACTTCCACCACTTGGTGAATTCTTCTGACCATATGGTCTGGCTCTCCTTCATGATCTTGAAATAATTTCACTACAGGTAAAGCGATTTGAGTGGGAAACACAGCCTCCATCCCATAAACAAGTTGAAAAGGTGAGGTGCCCAGGGACTTTTTTGTTGTCACTCGATCAGCCCACAGAGCGAATTTGAGCTTTGAATCCCAGGTCCTCTTATTGTATTCCAATAATCTTTTAATGAGTTTGATTAGACTTTTATTGGAAGATCTTTCTAGTCCATTTCCTTAAGGATAATAGGGAGTGGAGTGAATTAGTGAAATCTCGAACTGCTCACAGAACTTAACCAGAGGCTCAGACTTGAAAGAAGCAGCATTATTGGTGACAATTCTGCTGGGACAGCCAAATCTTGCTATGATATCCTCCAAGAAGTTGATAATTACCTTGTGTGAAGCACTCCTAGTGGGGGCGGTTTCTATCCACTTGGTGAAATAGTCTGTTGTAGTTAGGATCCACCTGTGTTGGCCACTTGAAGGAGGATGAATTTCTCCAATGAATTCCAACCCCCACTGTTGAAAGGGTGTTGAAGCTACTACAGGCTTTAGTGGAAGAGATTTGAGTTGTTGTTTTCCTGAGAACCTTTGGCATTTGATGCAAGCTCTGACTTCTCTGCAGACATCAGTGAATAAGGTGGGCCAGTAGTACCTAGCCTTGAGAATTTTGTGGGCTATGGTCTTCCAGAAATGATGCCCTCCACAAAGGCCGCTATGGAAATCAAACATAACTTTATGGGCTTCCTGTGGGTTCAGACACCTCATAAACACCCCTAGAGGGTCTCTCGAGTATAAGACTTGGTCAATAAGGCAATATATGATCTCCTTGAGCTTTAAATCTCTTGCCTTTCTTTTTCCCATTCCATCAGGAGGCTTCAACTCTTGCAGAAAGTACAAAATGTCTCTGTACCAGGTGCATTCTGCTAGTGATAAGCCACCCTGAGATATTTTGCTGGATGACTCAGCTTGTTGATTTCTTGAGCAAGCGTTGATGAAGCTAACCCCCAAGGCCTTGTAATTGGATTCAGCCAGTAGATTGGCCAAACCCTACCCTTTAACCAACTTGGTGGGCTTTATCTCTAGGTCAAACTCCGGGATCTTGGCAATCCATTTACCTCTTCTCCGACCTATGTCAGTCTGTATAAGGATGTCTTTCATAGAGGCTGAAGGAACGTATGCAGTCACTCTTGAGTGCAAGACATAGACTCTAAAATATTTGAGATCTTTCACCAAGGCATAGGCCTGCTTCTCCATGATTTCATACCTAATTTATGCATCTCTTAATGCCTTACTGAAAAAATAAAATGGGTTGCTCTCGCCCTTCCTCATTTTTCTGGAATAACACCGCCACTACTATATCAAAAGAAGCAAAAGAAAAAATTAGGAAATCCTTGGAATAATCAGGACTGATCAGCACAGGTGCCTCAGTCAATGCCCTTTTTATTTGGACAAAAGATTCCCTGGGTTCAACAGTCCATTTTACTTAGTTTCCCTTTCTTAGCATGGTTGTGATGTGTTTCACCAACTCAACAAAATTTGAGACGAACCGCCTCATAAAGTTAATCTTCCCTAAAAAAGCCTGAATTTCCTTTCTAGACCTGGAGAGTGATAGGGTCTGAATTGCCTCTACCCTGTTGGGATCAATTCTCACTCCCTCTGCTGATACTATATGGCCTAACAACTTCCCCTCCTTCATAGAAAACAAAGATTTCTTGGGATTTAAGGAAAGGCCAAACCTCCGGCATTTCAAGAAAACTTTCCTCAAGTGGCAGCGGTGCTCCTTATCAGACCTGGAGAAGATTGTGGTGTCATCCAGATAGATCACCACAAACTGATCTTTCTCCCCGATGAAGTCTGTGTCCATGGCTCGCTGAAATGTTGCTCCTGCATTCATTAATCCAAAAGGCATTTTGGCATACATGAATGTGCCCCAAGGAGTGGTGAAGGTTGTTTTTTCTCTGTCCTCGGGCATGACTGATATCTGATTATAGCTAGAAAAAACATCAATCATGGACATCCTAGATGCACCAGTTACCCTCTGCAATATGTGTTCCATGTTGGGCAAGGGATAGTTGTCTTTATTTGAGCTCCTATTCAAGTTCCTGAAATCAACACGGAGTCTGATTTCTCCACTTTTTTTTCTCACTGGGACCAAATTGGCCACCCACTCAGAATATCTCAAGGGGACAATGATTTGGGCATCTAAAAACTTCTTCACTTCTCTCTCCATGACAGGAAACAAAATGGGATTTATCTGTCTTAGCTTCTGCTTAAAAGGCTTAGCTTCTTCCTTCAGTGGGATTTTGTGTTCAATGATAGATGTGTCATATGTCTTGAGGTCTTCATAGGTCCATGCAAACACATCAGAAAATTATCTTAATAACTCGGTATATCCGTCCCTCTGCTCTTTGGTCAAACTGCTTGACAAATTGACAAACTTAGGCTCCTCTTGTGTGTCGATGTTGCACTTCATTATATCAACATCTCCGTTTGAAAACCTTCCCTTTACTGCCACATCATTTCCATTGAACAGTATTTCTAAAGGGACAAGTCCCCTCGGAATGTGATTGCTAGGCAAATGAATAATATGGTGATTAGCAATTTTATTTAACAATATCTCATGGTGAGGGTGACTTTCGAGATTAGGATCCTGATCAATGTGCAGTGCAGAAAATTCATCGACAGACTGAAGAAATTTTTTGATTTCAAGATCGTCTTCGAATACCTTTCAATGCTTGATATTGTCCGAAATAGATGGCCTATATCTTATCTCAATGTAATATTTGATCTTAGGCGGAAGAGGGATACTGAACAGACTAGCTGAGACAGCTAAGGAATTGGCCAAAGTATTTTCCTCTCTTGGAATAAAATAAATGTTGAAAGCTGAGAAGAAGTTAGCAATCAGGTCCCACACTTCACTTTTGTAACCCCTGAACCGAGGGTGCTTAGCCCGATAAGCATTTCTAACTTGCTATATTATCAACTCAACATCTCTGAACACTGCTACCTCCTCAATTCCCATTTCTTTTGCAGCCCTCAAACCCAGAACAAGAGCTTCATATTCTGCCACATTATTGGTAGCTTCAAATTCTAGCTTGTATGACAGGGATATGGCTTCCTAACAAAGTGACACAAAAACCACTCCAGCGTCAGCACCTTCGCTGGAAGAGGCTCCATCGAAGAACATCTTCCAAATAGAGGTGGTTGGAGGAGGTATCGCGTGATTAAATATGGGTTGCTTTCTGATCTGAAAAGGGGCTTCAGGAGTATCGGTGATCTGCAATAAACTAGACCCCAAATCAGTTTTAAGGGCAAAGATAGGGTGATTGGTGGGGTCTTCTTCGTCACTAACAATGTAGGCCAACTGATATTATCTGTACAACCTCATGTGTTCCCCTCCAAAGACTGGAATGGTGGCATATGTGACATCCATCTGTAATGTTCATCCAAGTTTTTTAATCCAAGATCTTGACAATAGCATGTCGAACTTGGGGGGAACATCAGCTACTACAATGTCCATGACCACATTCTTCATTGGCAGCTGAAATAAAGATACCACCAAGTCTTTGATGACTCCAAGGCATTGCACCCTCCTTGAATCAAAAGAGTTTAAATCATGATAAGCCTTTGTCACTTCCAGTCCCAATTCTTCCATGACTATTTCGGGCATAAGGTTGTGGGAAGCTCCTGAATCCATGAGGCAATTATGCAGCACCTTATCATGTATGTTCAGGGATGTGTATAAGGGAGGGGATGAATCATCTTTTTCTTCTACCATAAGACCTAGAAAGACTAATGGCTTTTCATCTTGAAGGTTTACTGAGTCTGTGGAGGGCTGAGGGGACTTAGATTGTAGCAGTTTGGAGAGAGACCTTTTGAAATCTTCATTTTTAACTAATTCTGAGAGGGGTACGGGAATTCTAATATTTTGAATTTTGTGCTCAAATCTAAAGGAGGAAAGAGGCTTGGAAGCTTCTCTTACCTCAGAGATAGGTTCTTTGGTTGTTGGCGAAGTATTCTGAGTTTTCTTTTCTTTAGTAGTGACTGTTGTAGGTTTAGCAGGTTTTTCCGCTATGAGAGGTTGATCATCATTGTCAAAATTACCTTCTTTCTTCTTTGACCTGAGATGATATCTATTAGGAGTGTTGTTGGCCCTTTCCCCTTTACTCCATTCATTGATTTGAATGTTCATAAGCGACCCTTCATATGCAGATTGAGTCAAATGGGGAAAAGGGGAAGTGTCTTCAATACAATGAATTTCGGGGTCGAGCTCATCTATCTCTTCTCCTTCCTCATGAGAAACTAGGATATTTTGGAGAGGGGTTTGAATCCTCTGGTCATCTCTGTCTTTGATCCTTTGTTCCCTTCGCAAATCCTATGGCACATTGTTGCTAGGCCTCCTGAAGCCTTTGTTATCAGTATTTTGGAGATTTATGTACATGGGCTTCCCTTCTAACTCCCACCTTTCCATTCTAGCCGAAAGCGACTTTAGCACTTTAGTTACCTCATCCGTCTGAAGGGGAATGGGAGAGGAATTGGATGGGGAGGCTTCGGGTCTCTTCCTGGGTATGTCTTTATCAGCCTTATTTCTAAGTCGATCAACAACCAATATGTTAGATTCTACTTCCACGGATGCATCATGCATGTGAGCAAGAGTAGTTTCTCTCCTTTCCCTCAACAAGAGGTGGAAATCGGGATCAAAAGCGCTAGCATAAGTGATTTTGGTAGAGGCTTCTGAGGGCTTTATCTCAGTAGGGATATTATTGTACATTTTGTTGAATCTCTTGGAGAAATTGGAGGCAAACTCTCCTTCTTTCCTCTTCAAAGACCCAAACTTTGTCATCTAATACATGAAGTCTTTTTTGTCTCCCCACTGTCTCAAAAAGGCATTATCCAAAGCCTCAATCCCATCGATAGATCTAGGAGGAAGGGACCTAAACCATTTTCTAGCCTCGCCTTCAAGGCTATGGACGAAAATCCTCATCCATACGTCTGCATGCATGATAACATGATCATCTGTAAAACTGTAAAAGGCTTCAAGGTATTCTTCTGCAGTTATGTCCCCTTTGCCTGTGAACTTGGGCAACTTCTTAAGGTAGCCATCTACTGGAAGGGAATTGAGAGGCTGAGGTAACAAAAGGGGAGAATACCTAGCAGCTATTATGGCCTCCATTTTGGTCATGGGTGGATTTGCTCCTACCATCGGAATATTAGGTGGAAGGGAGAACAATGGAGGATTCAGGGAGAAAGCTAAGGGGCTTGAGTCAGCAGATGCTTCTCTCTGTGCAGTAGCAACAACAGTAATAAGAGGAGGGGTGGTAAATCTAGGAGTGGGGAAATCTTCTGTGGTCCTGGGTCTACGCCAAGGTACATCTTCAGGGGAGAGGGGAGTGACAAGGATTTCTCCCTCCAATCCCAGACCAGGAGGGGAAAACTCAGCAGGAACACTTCTGAAATTCAGGAAATGGAAAACTTCAGAAAAAGGTCTGCTAGGAAGCTAAGAAGAAGAAAATGGAGTTTCTACAAAAGGAGATGGAAAATTACTTGGTTCAACAGTGGGAGTTTCTCCTTCAGAGGCCTTTCCTTTTCTGATAATTACCTCCAGATCAGCTTCAGGTGTAGCTAGAGGCAGTTGTAGATGGGACCGCGTGTGTCTACCTCTAGAAGCCACAACTAAAACAGCAGGTTCGCCACAGTGGAGTCATCACAATGGAGTTGTCAGGTGTAGAGTAGCAATCTTGTAGGGCTCTGATTCCTGATGCACCTTCAGAATCAGAGACTCGATGTCGTTCATTCCCACGGAAAATTTTCAACTTCATCCTCGGCAACGGCGCCAGAAATGTTGGCATCAGAAGCAACTCTTGGATTGCAGCAGGAGTAAGCCTAAGGCCCATCAGTTTGAATGTCACGATTTGTTGATAAAGGGTGATGAATGGAATTAAACTCAGAACAATATCGTTCTAACTCAGAAAACTAGGCCAAGCATGCATAAGAAGATAAGGTCTTGGTTCAATTTCAGGCAGTAAGTTGTAATAAGGGTGAGCAGGTGGAAGACTTCAATGAGGAAATGTGAAGGGTTGTTGTGGGCATCGAGCTTCCAACATCCTGTAAAAGAAAACTTTGAACACAAGAAATTCTTATATTCAAAAGCAGAAACACTAAAAGAACGTAGCAGAGCTATAATAAATCCTTTATCATAACACAGTCAGGACGATTCATGTGAATCATTCAATCATGAACCCTTTCAGTTTGAGATCAAAACAAGATGAAAAAGAGAGTTTCCTTACATTAAACAAGGGAATTTCATACACATATACATAGCCAGGAAAACCAGTGCTTCGCTTAAAACATTACAGTCGGGAGCTCTGCTCTACCATCCATCCTTACAGAAATACAAAAACTGAGTATATATACTCAGGGAAGTTCGCCACCTTCGTAGAAGAAAGGTAGTTGAGACATTAAAGTCCAAATTATCGTGTGCAGGCTCCTCAGTCAAACCTATACGAAACTCCTTCGTCAGACGCCACCTTTACTCAGCATGGCTCTTGCAGGGGGACATGCATACAAGGGTACCACGGGTTGATTTCTCCAGGCCTTTTCCACGCCCTCCATTTATGAGTTGAGCTGAGGTCTCAACCACCTGCTCAATATTCATTAACTGCTTCTTCCATGGATGGTGGTCGAGACTGAAAACATAAAAGAGAGACCCCGTGTCTCTCGAAATCCCGGTAGCTGGAATGCCAAAACGACTCTTGGGCGCTTTTCGCATTTCGCATTTCAGAGTTTCTCGATGCAGTGGAAAAGAGAGACCCCGTGTCATTTGAAGTACCAATAGCCAAAATGTCGAAATGGCTCCTGGACGCTTTTCGCATTTCACGTTTCGGGGTTTCGAAATGGAGTGGGAGAGCAACCCTTTGTCCTTTGAAGTCCCGGTAGCCGGAATGTTGAAACGACTCCTGAGCGCTTTTCGCATTTCGCGTTTCAGAGTTTCTCAATGCAGTGGAAGAGAGAGACCCCGTGTCCTTTGAAGTCCCAATAGCCGAAATGTCGAAATGGCTCCTCGACGCTTTTCGTATTTCGTGTTTTGAAGTTTCTCGATGTAGTGGAAGAGAGAGACCTCGTGTCCTTTGAAGTCCCAGTAGTCGAAATGGCTCCTGGGCACTTTTCACATTTCGCGTTTCAGGGTTTCGAAATGCAGTGGGAAAGCAACCCTTTGTCATTTGAAGTCCTGGTAGCCGAAATGTCGAAATGGCTTCTGGGTGCTTTTCGTATTTTGCGTTTTGGGGTTTCGAAATGCAATGGAAGAGAAACCCTTTGTCCTTTGAAGTCCCGGTAGCCAAAATCGCGAAACGGGTAATCACTTCGCGACTTTGGCCATAAGAGATGAGCCCATGCACTAAACCTCGTGCAATTTCGCGACTCAGCTTACCCAATGACTGTTGATATGCTCCATATGTGGATCCTCGCCATTGAAAAAAACATGCCCGCTCCCTTGATTTTAAGCCCGAAATGGATTTCTTCTATGTGTTGTTTTCGGTGCTCATGACTGCGGCCTTTGAATAAAACTCATTTGATGGGTTTTTAAACCCCATTTCTACGCATTTACACCAAGGGCCTTAAATCAGAGAGAAACACCACCTTGCAAGAATTGTAGTTAACATTGTCAACCCCTTTTGCAAATGGGGCATAGACTTCATGACTTGCAACCCTCCATCTAGCAATGGACACAAATACATCATCGTGGCAGTCGATTATTTCACCAAGTGGGCTGAATCCATGCCCACCTTCAACAACATCGCTGACATTGCAGTACGTTTTTTCTTTAACCACGTCATATCTAGCTTTGGAGTCCCACTACAGTTAGTCTTCGATCATGGGAAACACTTCGAGAATGAGATTTTCGTCGAAATCTTCTCCAGGTTACGCTTCTCCCATGAGGCCCCTCCCCATACTACCCTTGGTCCAATGGATAGGTAGAGGCAGTCAACAAGGTCCTCAAAACCATGTTGCAGCGAATAGTTAACAAACATAAGACCAATCGGCGCCATATGTTATTTTCCACACTATGGGATTATCGCACGGCAGTTAAAACTGCCATTGGTTTCACACCATTTCATCTTGTCCATGGGGTCGAGGCCACTCTCCCCATCGAGTGTGAAATCCCCACCTTACGCACTGCTATTGATCTATTACCCGACACTGCTCCAATAGAGCATCGTTTGTTGAACTTAAAGTCATTGGATGAAGACCATAGGTCTTCATTACAAAACAATGAAGCAGCCAAAAAACGGTCGAAGGCCACCTTTGATCACCATGTCAACCTTCGATCATTCAACGAAGGCGACCTCGTCCATGGAAAATTCGAGTCATTATGGCATGGACCTTACATAATCCAACATTGTCTCACTAAAGGTGCACACATCCCGACGTCTCCCGAAGGCCACCCTCTCAAAGAACCCATCAACAGGTTGTACTTAAAGAAATTTTATGCCTGAGCGTAGCCATTCTACACTAGGATTTTTATTTTTGTACACTTTTTGTAGAGTTTTTAATCTTCTTTTTCCTCCATGCCTTACGTCTAATCTATCATTTGTGTTATTGACAGATGCCTCCTCCATCGGCCTACCACATTGGTTAGGCCGATAGAGCTATCTATTGGACACGGAATCTCGTTTCGGCCACTTGGGCCCTTTATACCCCCTTACATGAACTACTCCACTCCAGTGGTATATGCCTGGGCCCAGCAACCAACAACCAAGCAGAATACATAGTTGTCATTGGCCTCCTTGCCGAGGCCAATAGCCGCCATATTCGTCACCTTAGCATCTTACTAGATTCCCAACTCATTGTCCTCCAGCTCAACAATGTGTACCGTGTCCCCAATGCATGCCTCTTCCGCAAATACCTGCACGTTAGACTTTTATCTCGACATTTTGATTCAATCACATTTACACATATCCCAAGACAATGCAATCAAATAGAAGGTAATATGGATAACCTAATGTTAGATTGACATTTATCCCATCAAGTTACCATTACACATACATAACCCATCAAAATTCTGTCACAACATATAAATTAGACATTGTAAACAAAAACATCAACACATGTGAACATCACAAAGATCCAAAAATGTATATATATATATATATATATATATATATATATCGATCAATGTGCCATCAATGTTTACTAAAAAAAATAGTACAACAGGGACAACATCCATAGGCAAGTGAACCACCTCACCCCTATAAATACAAAATCAGGGTCACATCACCCTATACAAAATGGACTTGCAAACCTATATAAATACAACACTACACATACCTGGTCCTCTCTCTGGAGGAGGTGCCCCATCCACTAGGGGTCCCTTAGGTCCTGGGGGCAGTCTCCCAGTCATAGTCGCCCCCGCTACAGTTGCTCTACAGATCAGGGTCTGCAACTCTGTTGGAAGGCCCACACACTACTTCGGGACTCCCTCATCCGAGATATGTGTCCACATGCCCTTGGGCACTCCCTGTAGTACCGCCTCCAATCGACGGCAAAAATCCTCGAACTCTCCCTCGGCCCCCGCCAGAGGAGCATGTGACGGACCTGCACCCAGATCATCAAAATGACGTCTCATGCATGCTCTCTCATCATCATCTCACCTCGCACCACCCTCATCCCGCCGTCATCTCTCACCTGCCCATGGATCTCCCCACGATGGTGTCACCAGCCCCTGACACACTGGTACTTTGACCAACTCAACCTCACGTCTGCGAGGTCCCACATCTGCACACACAACAAACAAGGGATAGCATCAACATCCATCCATACATAAAGAAATGATATACTATCTAAAGATCAAAACATCAAATATATCACCATACCTCTACGATTAAACACCTCTCCAAGGGGTAGCACAATATTTGGGTCATCCCGGAAATCCACGCCACTATAGGGGAACTAGAGTATGATATGTGGCATCTGACGCCACACTCATGCAAGCTCGGCTGAAAAATAATGGCCACCCTCCCCACCCCCATGTCGAACCAAGATAGCCACCCACCGCCTCAATCGTGGCTCTCGCGCACTCGATGTGTCCAACAATACTCTAGAGCGCAACATGGGCACCCTCTCCAAAAACCACGCTACCAAGATAGACCCAAAGGTAAACTCCCCTGGGTCAGCAGCTTGACACCTATTGAGTTGCCCCACCATATTGGCATGTAGCATCAAGCCCTAGGCAAAATGCTCACCCCTAAGTGCCCTCTGCATGATCCTCAGCTGACCCCCACTGATCCGTTGAGTAGCGAGAGATCCATACACTCTCACAATCATCATTTCCATGCAACGATGGAAAAGGGCGTCCATCGCCCCAATCCTCACCACCAACCCTGACATGAAGTCCTCTCCCAAACAGTATGTCTGAGCTAGGTTAGCCAACTAACCATATCCGGGTAACATGGGCTCGGCAGGTAGCGGAGTTCCCCGAAAAGGGAGTCCAGTCAAAAAAAATACATCCCCTGTCGCAGAGAATGCAAGATGCTCACCTCGCACAATGAAACACTGAAAATATGGACTCCACATCGAAATCAGGAACTGCAGTAGGTACTCATGTGCCCGCACTAGTGAACGCTCAAAAAACTTCAACAACCCACAAGTTGCCAAAGGGCCCCGTACAGCCGACTCCTCATCTCTCACCGCCTCTCTCAGGAAATTCCAGTCCCTCTCCCTCTAGTGGACTAGCATCATCAACTGGTCACCTGCATCTACACATATAATATTTGATCAACCATCAGAACCCATAAAAACACCAAAATCTCCAAAAAAGATAATTTTTTGCACCCTTCATCTTTGCCTCAAGGGTGCGGATTTTTTCCCCACAAGCATGCACATATGCGTGCTTGTTCATCCCACAGTTGCACACTCATGTGAAAATGTTGGCAATATAGGGATGCACGCATGCACCCCTGTCACACACACAGATGTGCATCCCGGCGCGCATGTTCGCTACACAGTTGTGCACACATGCGCAACTGTCAGAAACACAGTCGTGCATGCATGCGCTCTTGTTCTTTGAACAGTCACGCATCCAATGTGTGCTTTTTTTCCCCATTTGGGCACCCCCATGCACGACTATCCCAATTATAGTCATGCACTCGTGCGTGCGAATCATTCGATCTCCTGCACACAAGGGGGGCCACCCTCACAAAACCCCCATGTACAGCCATCCGTACAATCCCTGCCCAAAAAAGAAATCCTAATTAATATGCAGGAGGATACGACCACTAACTTGACACTCATTGGTCCTGAATCAGATGGCTCGATCTCCCAAAATCTCCAAATCTCCTCTGAAACCTCTCGTCTACTGACTATAGTAGCAGGTACAAATGAGGTGGCATTGTAGGCCCTACAACTATATATATTCCCTTTTCCAAACTTCCCTACTCAATTCCAGGAGCTCCGAGCGTCCGTTTTCCGATATTTCTTCAGCCACAGGATCAGGATCCTGCCACCTACACAGTCATGTTCCCTGGGCCACCATCCATCCTTGGCCCCCAGGGAGAATTTTTCTCACATCATGCCCAGGTATGCATGTTCATGTTCAAAATTTTCAAATAATTGTTATGTGCTCTTTACTTTTAGATATCGTTCACGGTGGGTATTTGATTTTTTATGTGTGCAGGTAATTGGTCATCACCTACCAGCGCATCCCTTTCAGGTATATGATCGATACTGGCATGTAATCATTCCCTCTGAATATCAATTGCATCTCCCAGTCACACCCTTTGAGATTTGCCTCTAGGTTCCCCCCATCCGGCTCTGCAGTACTCACATCCGCTACATTTTAGTATTGTTAATCAGTAGCACTCTCTCCTACATGAGTTGTCCCCATTGTAGCCCCCTCTGGCACTTCGACACTCATGTTGTTTTCACCCCCTAGGGCTGGGAGTCCCAATCGTCTTTACATCCCCAAGAATCAGTCGCATGCTCCTTCTCCTCATCCAAAATGATTTTAGCCCTGAAAGGGAAGCAACTGATTCATTAGCCCTTTGCAGTATCATTAGCCCTCCATCTTATCCACCATCAGTTTTCCCATCTGCAGATTGTCCTCCATTCATTTCCCTCATACAGAAACCCGCCTATGGGGCCCCCACCCTCCACCTCTTTTCCACACTACTTGAGCCTTCACCGTCAAAGCCATCTTACACTGGGGCACCCATTTATGTATTTGCACACTTCTCCCCACTTATTCTTTATTCATTTGGTAATTGTACAAATCCTTTGTTTCCATCCTTTACCTATCTTTTTGTCGTCACCTTTGGCGACCTTCTTTTCCCGGCAAAGAAACCCATGTCGCCCTTGGTTGGGGCATTTCTTACCTTCTACTCTTAATGACATCGTCCATAAAACCTCGAGTCTCCCACAGTCAATGTACCCCAGATCTCTGAGTTTTTCCACTTTGTCACGCCTCTGGCACAATTTAACCTACGTCTAGTCGTCCCCCTAACACTATACCAAGTTTCACGGTTGTTGGCACTTATCCTTCACGTATATCCCCAACCAAAGGCAGTCTTGAGTCTCCCCACATCTTGACTACCTCCATGTATCTCCTCAGTCCCTGATCTCATCCCATGGATTTCATGAATCCCTTTTGCTTCTTGGAGTCTCATCTCCCTTTATGTCGACATCAACAAAGTTTCCAGAAGGGCGACAATATCTTGGCTCTCATTACCTTTACAATGAGGAGTCTTGAATGACACAGAGAGAACCATCATTACTATCTTTTGTCGTTGACCCCCATAGCATTTGACTTCAACACCATCTCATGCTACAGTGGGTCTTACTTTGCGACTATTTGCAATTGTTTTATCTTCATCGAAGACCTCTGAAATTTGATAGGCTATCAATGCATGTGTATCATCGACACTCCTTACAGGTGTCATTACCTCTTTTTAGAGTTTGTTCATCATCAGAATTGTCCTCTTCCATTATCAAACCGCCCCGGAGGGTGTTGCAGTTATCTATGTCAACATACAGCTTCAGTTACTGTCTAACACATTTTGAGTTACATGGCATGAGCATGGGGCATGCCCACCTCATTTGTACACAGTTTTATTTTTCCCCACCTCGCGAAAGGTTTGGTCCCTACAGGTTCCCCTCTCCCTCCAATGGGTCACTTTTTCAATTCCCCTCAACACTATTTTTTACAAAAGTACCCTCAGTAGAAGAAACATTGATGTATTTCGGCTATACGTATGCTCCTAACCTCACACCTTTGGGGGCATCTGTTATCACTGGAATTTCTTCTGCAAATGGTTACAGGAATCCAGCATCTCCAAACACCCATTAGTTCATCCATGGCCCAAAAAATGCATTTCTAAAGGGCACAAAACTATACAACTGGTTATAAAATCAGCATGCACTAAGGATACAAAAGAAGCGCGAGCACCTGCGCCAGTCGAAAACTCTGGAAAAGCGCACATGCGCCCGATGCGCGATTGTGGAATCAAAAAGTTGTGCATACCTCAGAACAGTGCATTTATGATTTTGGTTAGCCTTCCACCCACTTCTGGTTCATCTCCCAAGTCAATTTGACACCCAAATCCAAGCTGAATCCGAGTGGGGGGTTGATCAAAGACCTAAGGGTGCCCTAAAGATCCCCTTGTTCACACTAAAGACTGGTTGAATAATGCCTCAAAGATTTGCTATAAAAAGAGGCCATGGATGCACTATATTTCCAAGAATTCATTTGTATTGTTATGCTGCCTATATTCTCTTAGAAGAACATATTTCCTCATTAGAGCATATAAGCACCATCTCATTTAGCCATTCACATCACCTCTTGAGTGAATGAGCTTTAGATTTCTTCACCATTTCCTTCTAGTTTGCTACTTGTAAGAAGATCTCAATCATTGGGGGTTCAAGAGGCCTCCTTTGGAGGAAGAGGGGGCCCATAAGTCTCCCTTTCTCTTTGGTGTTTTCCCACTAATACAACTTATCCATTGGTGGCATGAATGTTGTTTATTTTTTGTTCTCTTTCCCTTATGCACTCTAGTTTAGTTTCTTTTATTATTATTAGCTTAGTTGTTTGTTTATTTATTATGCTTGATGTTTCCAACTCTTGCATTCATTGTTGTCTTGTCTAGCTAACCCAACTGGACTTGTAAGTGTCCTTCTTTTGCTCACTTAGGTGACGAAAAGGGACACAACACTTAATTATTTGATATATTTCTCATGTGTTTTTATTAGATCTATTTCTCATGTGTTTTTGGGTTTAAAGAATTATCCACACATGAAACTTTCTAATGCCAGTTCCAAGATTTTCAAATTGTGATTAAAGGCGGGAACTAAGTTGTACATAAATAAGAAAACAAAGATAGAGCCCCCTAAGGGACGATTTGGTTGGTTTATCCCTTTTTAGTAAGGCATAATTCTCAAGGATGTCATGAGATCCATTCCCACCAAGCCTAGTAGAATTACCAATTATTATTGCAAATATATAAATGTTGAATACATAAGAGAACAACTATTTCTCCAATACACACATATAAATATATTAAAACCACACTTGTATAAATATATAAAAACTACACTTTTATAAACATATGGTATTCCCACACCATAATCTAGCCATATAATGACTATAATTACTATATTAATTAATCTTTTTATAAATAAAATCCTAATATTATATTATTATTTTATAAAAAAATTATTAATTTTTTTATTTATTTATAATTTTTATTTTTATACAATAACACAAAGCATAATCACTAATGTGTTAACATAATATCTTCATCGTGTACCTCTTATCTTTGTTTTATTAATATGTTTGTTTTAAATATTATTAATGAAAATGTGTTATATGTGTGTTTGAACATTAATTGGAACTTAACACTTGAATTTGCATGAACAAATCCAGTGCTACCAATACTCTCAAATACTATTTTATGAATAATGAGGTATGAAAATGCTAACGGGGTCTGTGATTAGGGTTTCTGAAGGAAACCTAAGATGATAGTCGTAGTTAGTTTGGTGGAAGAGTGGTCACAACGACTAGTGGAGAAGACTGTTTTGGGGTTAAAATATGCAGGAGGAAGACTACGTGGATTTTTCTGAAGACCCTCTAGAGGAAAGCAATATCTGGGCAGCACCAGGTGGCATTGAGATGGATACCATTCATATTGTTGTCGGTTGTGGGGGTGACAGTTGTGGAAGTGGTTTTAGGCAAGTCTCTTTCTGTAGGGAATATGATCATCCCAGATAAGCAGTTGTCAAAGTTTCGGAACCCATTCATTACCATTATGGACAGAAGTTTGTAGAGTTACAGGTTGAGGGCCCATCCATAGGGCTTCAACATTGGTGATCAAAGGGAGCGCATCTAGGGTTTTCACGGGATTTTTCGACAGAGAGTTCTTCCCAGCCAGATTCACCCCCAGTTTCATCCTTGTGGAGCACCCCAATAATTGAGGATGGGGTTTTGTTTGTGGGTTCAATTTTGACATAAGGTTATAACCTCACATCCCTTCCTGAAGAGTTTTTTCACCTGCCAGATGTAGTGATTTCTGAAGGGCCTTTGTTTGGGATCTCAAGCATGCCACCAAGAAGTAGTGGCTCACCTGGAGAGAATCCACCCCTCTCCATGGATGGTTTTATCTTAGTGTTTCTAAATCCGAAAGAACATCAAGGTTCTCCTTGGACGACCGAGGTCCCAGAGCTGCATAAAAGGAGTTTAGAGGTCTCTTCTGAAACTTGAGGGAGGTTGGGGATAATATTTTCACTAAGGAAGGCACTACGGAGAGCCAGAAAAGGAAGTGTTTGAAGCCTAAAGGGAAGGTTGGCAGCTTGGTCCCAGGAAAAGACGTGGGGCTTCATCAAGTGGTTCTTCATATGGTGAACCAAACACTAGTTGGGAGAGAAAGAGGTCATTCCTTTACTTTGAAGACGGTAAATGATTGGGAATATTCTACCTAGAAGGAACATTTGGGTTATGTTTCGGAGATCATTGAATTAACCCGAAATTGGTTCTCTTTCAATTTGTTATCATCGGACCATGCACAATGGGTTCTTGGGAAGAACTAGAGCATCAATAACACTCTATTTCTTTTGAATCCATGGACCCCTCATTTTCATCCAAGTTGTGAACGAATGGATAGAATTCTGGTATGGGTGCGGTTACTAGGACTTTTGATGCAATATTGGTCTCATGAGGCCTTCAAGAGGATCAAGAATCACTTGGTAGAATTCTTGGAGGTGGACATGTCTTTTAAGAATTCTAAACAAATGAAATTTGCAAGAATATTGGTGTGCATAAACATTAGGTAAGGACTCGGAGAAGAGATAGATCTTAAATGGGGGCCTTATTCCAACACCAAAAAACTAGATTATGAGGATGTTCCCTTTCGTTGTAGACAATGTCATCAATATGGACATCTAGTAGCAGATTGTCATCTTCTGTTAACGACAATTAGGAATAAGTGCTCCTCAAGCCCAAAAGTAGAGAATTTGTTTGGAATCCACAGAAGAGGTACCAGGAACCGGAATGGAAGTTGAATTTTTGATTACCCTATATGAACAGACTATGGGGCTTGGGAGAGATGAGCCTAGTGTTGTGGACCAAAGGGAGAAAGAAGCTTCAATGGAAGAAGAGAGGGCACTGGAAAATACTCAGTTATTGTCTTTATCATCCCCAGCCTCGACCTTCAGATTTCTCACGGGTAATCCTTGTCGTCATGTCTCTTCATTAAATGTTATGTTAAACTCAGTTACTTTGGTTGGAAAGGAATGGATTGAGGCTCTAGGAAACCTTTCCATATCCCCAAAACCAGCCATTTCAACAACTCTTCCTATGATTCAACCAACATTATCCCCTTCATCCTCTGTGAGCACCTGTGAGGCTGGTAACAGAAGTGGAGTCATCCTCGGATTCAGGGAGTTCCACGTCGGGATATTTCCTATGTTATCAAAATTCCAATAATTTCAAAGGGGGTCTTGGGTCGGAGTTGGATCGTACGTGGGAAGGAGGAGGTAGAGGAAGGAAGTCATTTTTATCAAAATCTCAATCTAAATCCAAAAGTGATCTTTTGGCTGAAAAAAAATAATCAATTAAAAGGGAGCTTAGATTTGCGCATGCCCAAAAGAAGGGTACAAAATGAAAATCATGTCCTTTATTCTAGGGATCTAGAGAATATCCACAAAAAAGTCGCCCTCAAAAGGGTGGTGATTAATGACCACCCGCATGTAATTTTGCTACAAGAGACTCTAGGTGATGGAGAAGTGGTGCGTGCCACTGGAAACCATGTTTCTCATGGTGGGATTTTATAACTTTGTATGTAAGAGGTAGGTCTGGTGGGTTGGTTGTCGAATGGAACTCCAAGACAGTTAAGATTCTTAATTCATGGGGTTTGGACTCTTGTCTTGGAATAGAACTCATCTCTATGGATTTGGGGATGGAACTACATATTTCCAACATCTATGGTCCATATCATGATCATGTACCTTTCTGGGAGGATCTATTCAATAAGTCATTGATGGGACGTGATTCCATAGTTTTGGGGCGTGATTTTAATTTCTCATTGGGATTGGCATAAGTCTAGGGGCCTCATGCTAGGGTTGATCCTCTCACTGATTACTTTACTAAAAAACTTGCTACCAAAAACCTGATCAATGGGGAACCCTCCAAGCTAAAGCCAACATAGAGAAACAAGAAGGTGGGAGAGGACCGGGTAGCTAAAAGAATCGACAGGTTTGTTGTGTTGGCAAACTTTGTAGAGAGACAAGTACTGATAAAACAATGGATTGGTAGTGGTGGGGAGTCTAACCATTTCCCTATTTTTATGGAAATAAGAAAGGGAAATCTGAAACTGGCTAGTCCCTTCAAATTCAATAGTACTTGGCTAAAATATGAATCCTTTATAAATCTAGTTAAGCACAATTGGACACCCTTCAAACCTTTGGTTCCAGAATCGACAGCTTTCCAATTCACTACTAATTTGAAAAAGGTGAAGGAGAAAAATGTCGCATGGGCCAATTTAAAGCGACAGAGGGATGATTAGAAGCTAAAGGATATTGAAGAGAGTCTTAATAGGATCTATGAATCAAAAGTAGGAGGCTTCCTTTCTCAAAATTCCAAGGAATATTTGCTCAGGCTAGAAGAGAGGAGGAAGACTTTACTTCATGAAAAAGAGGAAACTTGGAGATTAAAAAGAAGAGAAATGTGGCTAGAGAGTGGGGACGAATATAAAAAGTTTTTTGGGGCCTATGCGAAAGGAAGGAAATTTTCCAACACTATCTGGAGCCTAGAAGATCAGCAAGGAAATATTGAAAACACATTTGAAGGCATGGCACGTCTGGGAAGGGAACACTTCCAAACGATGTTCCAAGTTGATGAAAGGGCCTCTATTGTGGAAGTCGTTCAACTAGCCCAAATGTTCCCTATATTTGTAGAGGAGGAAGACAATCGCTCTCTGATGGAAGAAATTTCAGAAGAAGAGTTAAAGGAGCCACTTCACAACGTTCGTAAGGACAAAAGCCCTGGTCCAGAGGGGTGGTTGATTGAATTATTTTTGGGCCTTTATGATATTCTGGGACATGTCATTCTCTATGTAGTAGAAGACACCAGAGTCTTTGGTCGTATTCTAGTCAGTTTCAACTCTACCTTCATAGCCCTCATCCCTAAATATGATAATACATGTTCTTTGGATGAATTTAAGACTATCTCTCTCTGTAACTACATTTACAAGATTGTAGCTAAATTCATTACCGGAAGAGTTAAAGCAATGCTATCAAACTAGATTTCTAGTGAACAGTTTGGATTTATGGAAGGAAGACAAATTCATGAAGCCATTGGGGTTGCACAAGAGGGCCTTCACAATTTAAAAATAAGAAATATGAAATGAGTAGTCCTGAAAATTGATCTCTACAAAGCTTATGATAGGGTAAGTTGGTTATATATATATATATGTCTTTTACTAGCTCATCTAGGTTTTGAAGTTCCTTTTATCAGGTGGGTGATGAGTTTCTTTATTATGGTCTCCTTTATTGTTTTAATCAATAGATTAACCTCCCCCTTTTTCCATTATGAAAGGGGCTTTTGTCAGGGATGTCCATTATCACCCTTAATGTTTCTTCTGGTTGCGGAAGGCATCAACAAGGCTCTAGAATAAGTAGAGCGCCAAGGAACTTTCTATGGAATCCAAATTTTTCCAAACCTCGAGATTTCATATATGTTGTTCATGGATGATGTCCTAATATTCTATTCCAGGACGAGAAGGGATGTTGAAACACTAGAAGGTATTCTCAATCTCTTTTCCAGAGCCACGGGGATGCAGATAAATGAAATAAAACCATCATTTTCTGGTCATATGCTCTCAGAGGAAGAAATGATATCATACAGGGAGTTGTTCCCATATGAACTAAAGGAGGTGGATGATGGGATAAAGTACCTGGGGTTCAATATGAATCCAAATGACTACAAAAAGGCTGATTGGGTTTGGTTGTTGGGAAAGTTGGAAAAAAGGCTTCAGATTTGGAGTCATAGATGGCTCTCTAGGGCTGGAAGACTAGTTTTGGTTAAATATGTCCTTGAAGCAATATCAGTTTATTGGATGTCACTCTCTTGGATCTCGAAAGGTACCCTGGAAGCAACTAGGCGTATTTTTTTCAAATTTCTATGGAGTGGAAACTCGAAGTCATTTGTTGCTCCTTGGGTCATATGGGAAAGGATAGCAATTCCAAAGCCTCTTAGAGGTTGGGGTCTAAAAAATATCTTCCTTTTCTCAAAATCATTAGCTGCAAAATGTGTTTGGAGGTTATTGTCAACATCAAGTCTTTGGACCATATTGGTGTATCAGAAATACATAGTCTCGAACTCACTAGAAGATTGGATAAGGATCCTTGATAAGAAAACTCCTATAGTTTCAATTATTTGGAAAGTTGTGATAAGCTCTTTCCTAGTCATTGGAGATGGGTTAGCTTGGAAGATAGGGAATGGACAAAAATTCAAGATGGGGTTTGATCCACTGCTGGGATGTAACAGACTTCATATCCTCCCAGTTCCCACTATGGAACATCTTCAGACGCTTGGGTATGTAACTCTAAATCAGATTGTTGACCCCTTATAGAATACCCTTTGGGTGTAAGGGTGGAAATCAAAAAATGATATGGGCCTTGAAGGAGAATATATCATATTAATGGAAAGATATATAACAACTCTAAGGACTACCCATGTTAGACTAAGAGATAGGGAGGATGAATTGTTCTGGGATCATACCCCGTCAGGTATCTACACTCCAAAAACTGGCTATATCCCGCTAAGAACTGAACTTCATCATGAGAGCCACTATGGTGGTGGAAAAAGATCTGGAAGTAGAAATATTTGGCTAAAACAAGGCTCTTTATGTGGTGTGTTATGGAAAACAAAGCTCCTACATCGGATAACATTCATAAAAAGGAACAAACAAGGGTCAAGTTGGTGCTATTTATGCAAAAATGAAGAAGAATCAATTTTGCACTTTTTTCTAGGTTGCCCCTACATAAGAGAAGTTTGGAGAGAGTGCATTAGATTATTGGGAATTAATTGTATATGGAACAATCCCTCCCTAGAGAGCGTGGAACTTTTGGCTAGATCGAAGAGATTTCAAACGTGTAAAATCTCTCTCACTATTAATCATTTGGGGTGTTTGGTTGACCTAAAATAAGATCAGTTTTCAAGAAAATCCCATTGTTCCTGAAATGACAACAACCCAAAGCCTAGAAATATTTTCTTATTATCCACGGGAAAAAGAATTAGTAGGCATTCGGGTGATACAAGAAGAAGAGCTAGGCATGTCCAAGCCTTCGGGGTATTTCGATGAAGCTTCAAAAAACACAGTCTGTGGTGGAGGAGCACTACTTTATCTCAGTGACTCGCACTTCTTCAAGATGACGATGGGTCTGGGTGAAGGAACAAACAATTTTACCTAACTCATGAGCCTAAAACAACTTATCATTTTTCCTATTGAAAAAGGTTGCAAGGAGCTCAATGTGTTTGGATATTCCATGACAATGATAAATTGGTCTAAGGGAACCCAGAGATGTCTCAATCTAAGATTAGTTTTAGTTCTTGAAGAAGTAAAATGTTTACAGAGCACCTTTCACAGTTTCACATGTCGTCATATCTACAAGGAAAGAAATGAGGAAGCAGACCAGAGGTCGAAAGAGGGCATCCATTTGACTTTAGGCCAATGGAAAATTTTAGAATTCAAGGATGGGACACAAACATATCTCTTCCACATGCCTTTTATAGAAGGCCTTCCAGCACAAGGATAAAATTATCAATTTCACAATAGATCAGAGATACAGCTAAATTTTTGCTTGCAGACATTACAGTACATATCTGGTTTTGTTTTCAAATATATATCCAGTCTTTTAAATAGTCCAAAGTTATTTGGTAGTCTACCGAACAGAGTATGTTGTATAGATTGTAATTATCTAAATAGTCATGGATATGTAAGTTTTTTTTGAAGAATAGTCATAATGTAGCCGAAAGGAAAACTTATTATGTAATAGTCAAAATTGTTGTCTCAAAGAACTACAGAAATGCACCCAAAGTGCATCTACAAAATGTAATTTTGTTCACACTTGCTGAAATAAAATTACGTTTTTTTTTTTTGTTTTTTTTTT
>ML785494.1:184813-205876 GCA_009831015.1 Picea engelmannii | reverse complement strand
CCCCCCCCCCCCTTGAAATCCACGAGAGAACATAGGGAGGCCGAGTATTTTCATAATATTGGGGGCTCAACAATAAGAGCATCTTGTAGACCCATTGAAGGGCACAACATGTCACTCACAAGGAATTGAACCTGGGTGGGGAGGGTAACAATCATTCCTCCCAACCACCCAAGCTACATCCAATTGAAATTTTTTTCATGTGGTTCATGGCACCTGATATTGGTGCTCGCTACATCCATGAAAAACCCCCCCAAAATCCACAAGAGAATATAGAGAGGCCAAGTATTTTCAGAATATTGGGGGCCCAACAACAAGAGCATATTATAGACCCATTTAAGGGAACAACATGTCACTCATAAGGAATTAAACCTGGGTGGGGAGGGTAACAATCATTCCTCCCAACCACCCAAGCTACATCAAATGGACGCAAGACTTAAACCACTTCTGATAGCAACCTTTCCACTATTTGTGGTTATATATATATATATATATATATATATATATATATATATTCTTTTGACATTGTTTCTAAGATCAAATTTTGGAATAGGTTAGAATAGCTAAAAATTTCCTCCAGGCTGAGAGCTGATACGATAAGGTTGTATGAGAACATTATTGTTAAGTCTAGGAGCACTAAGAATTGGTCAAAAGAAATCAACTGCAATATAGGAGTCAAGCAAGGTTCCCCCTTTTCCCCTACCCTTTTTGGCATTTACATTGACAAGTTGGAAGCTTGTCTAGAAGTTGTAGGTTGTGTTGGACCAACTCTTTCCAGTATAGTCATCATCCTTCTTCTCTATTCCAATGATATTGTTCTTATTACAAGTAACCCCTATGAGCTCAATGATCTGTATTATTTTCGGAATGAAATGAAAGCAGAGATATCACAATGAAATACACATAAACATTGCCAAAAATAGAGAAATACAACAATACATGATTTCTATTAATGAAATAAATGTACAGAGATTGTACAAATACAGAGTGCAAGACTCGCTAGAATGGTGGCAACGTTATCTCTGAGAAGAGATGTGACAGCTATGCTCATTCGCAAGAAATATGAGTACAATGAGTCTTTGAAGGCCTCTTTACAATAAACATGAATGCCAAAACCATAGACATCCAAAAACTTATCCCTAGGAGATGAAGCGCCAAAAGTCATGTGGGCCCTGTTGGGGTAAGTTAGTACATTAACTTCCCAGGGTCATAACTTTTGCATACGATCTCCGTTTTAGGTGTGTGATAGCTCGTTGGAAAGGTATTTTTGAGAACTACACATTATTTTGTTAAACTCTAACTTTGTTACTAGTTTGAATGTGGCAAGCCCAAAAAATGTTGTTTAGGGCCTCAAAATGGCCCTAGACATATAAAAAGATGTACTGAGATGAAAACTACCAAAATAGGTCAATTGGACTAGATGGGCGGCCACCAATATCCACCTGGATGTTGTGTAGGGATTCAAGACAGCCTCAAAAGTGCAGAACCCATAATTACAAAGAATTTTCCCCATTACAGAGAAACGTGTTGAACTAAAAACTGTATAGATGATCCAGTTGGAATTTGGAACAAGTGAGTGGCCACCAATATCCACTTGGATGTTGTGTAGGGATTCAAGATAGCGTCAGAAGTGCAGAACCCATAATTACAAAGAAGTGTCCCCATTACAAAGAAACATGTTGAATTGAAAACTCTCAAGATGAGCTAGTTGGAATTTGGAACAGTTGGGTGGCCACCAATATCCACTTGGATCAATCCTCCCCCTATAGGAATGGTTTGCATTGTGTTGAGTGCCCAGGGAAGAGGGGAAATCGTTTGTTGAATGTGAATCTTGGTGAGTTGTGTGCCTTGTTGTAGAAGTTGTGTTGTTTGGTCTGTGGAAGGTTGTCATGAACCTGTTGTTGGCGGGGTTGAATCTGTTTCACCAACCTGTGGTCTCCGGGATTGACGGGGCATTATGTAGGCACCATCGTAGGTGAAGAAACAATATGTTATTTCTCTTATGCAATCTACTTATGGTGGATAGAAGGTGTTGAGGCTGTAGTGGTTGCAGTGGCCTTTTGTGCATCCTTTGAACAGATTGTGAAGAGGTTGAATTTTGCAGTATGAGAGATTACCTTGGGACACTGTTTTGGTGGAATGGTAGTCAGAACTACCTCTGGTATCCTGTAGAGATGACCCCCTAGAGTAATAATGACACTACGAGGTCGAGACTCATAAACAACATGGAATTTCCACATATATGGTTGGCCCAAAACAACATCACAAACATCAAGAGGGGAAACATCACATACTACATCATCCTTGAAGGATTGGATGCCATAAGACAGGCAACATTGTTGGTTGGCATGAAGATCTCGTCCCTAGTGAAGCTACCCGATGTTGTATGGATGCGGGTTTGGTGTTGTCGACAACCCCAACTGTTTGACAACATCAACTGAGATGAGGTTATTTTGGCTTCCTCTATCAACAATGAAAGGAAACGGGGTCCCCTTCACCCACATATGTGAACGGAAGAAGCGTTCCCCCTCTTCAAGATCTGTTGGTTCTTCTGGTTGAATCGTTGCAGTCATGATAGTAGCAATCGGGTCTGCGTCGATGGTCTATCTTTTTTCATTATTTTCTAGATCAAATTACGAATCAAGGTTCGGCTCCTTGTCTTTGATATCGACCACCAATGATTGTTTTGAGCGACATTCATCGGTGTTGTGCCAGGGGCTTTTGTGGAAGTCGCACCACTTCCCAATGTCATTCTTCACCTTTCCCTTACCCTTTTTTCTTGTGTCTTGGACTGGTTGTCAAGAGGCTGTTAGTTAGGTTCATCTTTAACGTGCTTTGGTTGTTGCGGATTTGTAGACCCAAACTTCTATTTGTTCTAGTGCCCAAATTTCTACTCGATTTTGACAACATATCGATCAAAAATCCCAATGATAAGATGTTTAGGAAATTTGTTTCGGTTTGGATGTACCTATGTACAGCCCCACGATATTACATAACCAGATGTCACTCAAAGTATTTGATACCCAACTTGGTCTGCAAGGTATGGAAATTATTTGTGACCTCTGGCACCATTTGGCCCTTCTCTTGCCGTAGTGTGGTCCACCTTATGTATTGTTCTTCATAGTTATCAACAGGGTAATATTGTTCCTTGACCGCATCCACAAAACAATGCCAAGTGGGCTCGATCCCATATATTCCAAATTCCTCTGTGGAACTTTTCTCCCAGTAAGTTTCCCACCAATGTTTGACATGGGGGAGAGCCTTGAGGAGTGCAAAGGTGATCTTTTCCCTGTCAAAAAAATTGTGAACAAAGAAATAACCTTCTAGCAGATTTGACCATTTTTCTAGGGCATCTGCATCTATCTGACCTTCAAATATGGGAATATAAAAGTTAACGTGTACCTTGAAGGGAGAAGTTCCTCCAAAGTGACAGCTTGATGAAGATGTGCTTGTTGCTATCGAAAAGCATTGAAGGATGTGGGAAAAATTCTCCATCATTTCGTCCCTCTGTCGCGTGAGCGCTTTCTCAAGCAACAGGTTAATAAAATATTTGTCTTCGTCATTTTTCTTTTCTTCTACCATGGAGGGTTTCTTGGGCGTGCGAGAGCGATTTTCCTCAAGAGAGACAAGCTCGAGACCCAACTTTCTATACTCGAACCTCGTCGAGGACATGCATTGAAAAACGATCAAGAGAAGCTTGCTCTGATACCACTAATCCGGATTATTTTTGGAATGAAATGAAAGAAGAAATATTGCAATGAAATACACATAAATATTTCCAGAAATAGAGAAATACAACAATACATTATTTCTATTAATGAAAAAAATGTATAGAGATTGTAAAAATATAGAGTGCAAGACTTTCTAGAATGGTGTCAACTTTATCTCTGCGAAGAGATGTGACGGCTATGCTCATTCGCAAGAAAGATGAGTACAATGAGGCTTTGAAGGCCTTTTTACAATAAACATGAATTCCAAAACCCTAGACATCCAAAAACCTATCCCTAGGAGATGAAGTGCCAAAATTCATGTGGGCCCCGTTAGGGTAAGTTAGTACATCAACTTCTCGTGGTCGTAAATTTTGCATACGATATCCGTTTTAGGCGTGTGATAGCCCATTGGAAAGATATTTTTGAGAACTACGCATTATGCCATCAAAATTTGACTGTGGAAATAGTTTGACTGTGGCAAGCCCAAAAAATGTTGTTTAGGGCCTCAAAACGGCCCCGTAAGTATAGAAAGATGTACTGAGATGAAAACTTCCAAAATAGGCCAGTTGGACTATATGGGCGGCCACCAATATCCACATGGATGTTGTGTACGGCTTCAAGACAGCCTCATAACTAAATAACCCGTAATTACAAAGAAGTGTCATCATTACAAAGAAACGTGTTGAAGTGAAAATTGTCAACATGAGCCAGTTGGAATTTGGAATAGGGGGGTGGCCACCAATATCCACTTAGATGTTGTGTAATGCTTCAATACAACCTCAGAAGTGCAGAACCCATAATTACAAAGAAGTGTCCCCATTTACAAAGAAATGTGTTGAACTGAAAACTGTCAAGATGAGCTAGTTGGAATTTGGAACTGGTGGGTGGCCACCAATATAAACCTGGATGTTGTGTAGGGCTTCAATATAGCCTCAGAAGTGCAAAACCCATAATTACAAAGAAGTGTCCCCATTACAAAGAAATGTGCTCAACTAAAAACTGTCAAGATGAGCCAGTTGGAATTTGGAACAGGTGGGTGGCCACCAATATCCACCTGGATCACTCTGTTAGTAGCTTATCATCCTTAAGGAATTCTTCTCTAGTACGTGAATGACTGTGAACACTGACAAAACAAAGGTTATGATAATTAAATCCAACAATATCACCTATGATATTTTCGTATATGACACCAATACCTTGGAGGAAGTGCCTTCATACAAGTATCTTGGAATTGATATTCATCACAAGCTCAATTGGAACTATAGCATTGAGAAAAGGATAAATGGAGTGTGGAAAGTGTATTACGGGCTGGAAAATAATTGTAAATTAGCAAACCTTTGGCTATGAGATAAGAAAAAGATTCTCTTTGAGACTCTTTTCACTCATATTATCTTGTATGGATGTGAAGTTTGGGGATGCATTATCTCTCAAGAATCTTGGAGAAAGATATGACAGATCCAAAAGAATTTTATAACTTATAATCTCAAAATTAAAGGCAATACACCCTATCCTCCTCATCGACATGAGTCTTTTTCCCATTGAGAGCACATCTATGATTAGGTACTTATGTACAAGAACAATATAAACAACATGGATGACAAGAGGCTCCCCAAAATTGCTTCAAACCCTAGCCAAAATCATCAACGACTCAAGTGGGGATGGCATAATGATGTCAAGTCTTGGCTAAATCATTGGGAAATAAAAGAAGAAATTATTTTGCAGAATACCAATGATATTAAAAATATTGTTCGGGCTAACTTTAAGGGGAATCTATGGTGCGATAAAGAATTATAGGATAAAAGAAAATTAAGATATTTTAAGGAGGTGGTTAACCCTAATCTTGAAGATCAAAAGTATCTCTATGTTTTGACTAGCGTTAAAAAGAGAATCAATATTTCTAAAATTAGAATTAATTCTCACGAGCTAAATAGTGAGACTAAGCGTTCGACAATCCTCAAAACATCATGACATGAAAGAATATGTCACATTTGTGACACCAAGAGGGTTGAAGATGAAAAACACTTTCTCCTCGAGTACCCCACATATACCCAAATTAGATCTCAATTTCAAAATAACAACCTTCCTCACCTTCCAAGTCATCAAAACTATAGTGATCTTGGAACGTTTCTCCTAATGCTTTTTGAGCATCAAAATAACATTATAAAGAAATTTGAGTAATCTCTTACCTTTATATATATATATATATATATATATATATATATATATATATATATATATATATATATATATATAACTATTTTCAAATTAATTTCCATAAATATTTTCCATTTGTCTAATAATTACAAAATCTAATTATTTTTTAAAGTTAGCAAACATGTAAAACAAAATTGGCATGTGAGTGCAATGACAAGACAATAAAGCTACAAACTATTATAATTCAATTTATGTCTCTATCATTTTTTTGTTTCCGATAAAGTTTCTATAATGTTTTCTAAATATCTATATTAATTGGATTTTTTGAAATATTAAAAATTGTTTTTCAAATTTTTTCTAAATTTTGATTGGTAGATATAGTTGATTGGACAATTTTTATCTAGTTTAACAACTATTTATCAAATAATTAAAATTAATTTGAAATACTAAAAATTCTTAAATACTATGTAGGTCCACATAAGACTAACAAGTGTTGCATGGCAGCGAAGTCCCTGTCAGGTTGTGATGGGAGTAAGTGCGACCTAGTACAGAGACGTGGCTAGAAAGTTGAAATACATGTGGTTTGCATGCAGAACATAGTATTCCCGAATTATTTCTTCCTGAAAAATATAAAAAAATATCAACATTTGAAAGGTTGTTGCACACAAAAAAATAGCATTACCGAATTAGTTATCTATAAAACACGGACTCCTGGACACAAAAGAAATTGAAATTTATGAAATTATAGGTTCTTGGACCCGGGATAGCGGGTCAAAATTGGATCTCTAATGTTCCGTTCCCTATAAATAGCACTGACAATTCCGCGATACACAAATTGAGAAGCGGAGTTGTGAGCTATAGAAATTTAAGAGAAATATATAAAAGTACATACGAAATATGTACTTTTATAAACTAGATATTTAGTTCTATACATACGAAATTTGTACTTTTATAAAATATGGAGACGAGATTTTATAGAGCATGCACGGAGCCCTCATTGCATACTAAGCCATTTTTTGGATTGCGGGTTCTCGGGCTAGCGGGCTTAAAATTGGGACTCAGATGTTTTGTGCGCTACAAATAGGACCGACTATTCCTCGATATACAAAATCAAACGCAGAGTTGCAGACCATAGAAATTTACCAAAAATTAATAATGTATGTTACATATCTCTGGAAATGACATGAACATTTAAAAGCATATGATAGAATAGTAATAACGTATGTTACATAGGTTCGTGGAGAAAAACACAAAAAAAAATTAGCATTCCTGAATTAGTTTGCTTTAAAACTAAGGCTTTTCTTGGACAAAAAAAATATAGCATTGCCGAATTAGTTTTCTTTGCACACGTTTTATAGAGCATGCATGGAGCCCTCATTCCATACTTAGGCAGTTTTTGGATCGCGGGTTCTCGGGCTCAAAAATGGGCCTCTATTGTTCTGTTCCCTAAAAATAACAGCGAGAGTTCCGCGATATACAAATGGACAAGAGAACTTGCGAACTATAGAAACTTATTATAAAATAAATAATGTTTGTTAAATATCTCTGGAAATTACATGAACATTTAAAAGCATGCAATAGAATTTTATTTTTTAACAGTAACTGGGAAAATTATATATTAAAACTCTGTGAAAAAATGCAAGCATCGAGTACATTTTGGTTTACAAAATTTGCTGCTAACAAAATGCTCCCACCTGTGTTCTCCAATCTATATACAGAGAATAGAGGTGGTGTTATTTATTCTAGTAAATCATGAAAGTGCGGAGTTGGTGAACACCTTACAAAAAGTACCTAGATAAAGCTCAAAAAAAAATTTCATAGAATTACTTTCTAGTCTGGCCTGGTGCGTGATGTTCTGCCTCTGCTGGAGGCTGGAGGTTGAGATCCAGATGTGGGCACTGCCCTGGGGAGGAAGCCTCGTCTGAGAGGGTCGTGACAGGAGATACTGGCCCAGATATGAATTTAAGCTCCTCAATATGTTGCCTGAGCGCTTCGCATTTGTCTTTAGTCCTATGTTGCTCTCTCTTGTGTTGAATAGTAATTTATGTAATGGAGAGTACCTGTGTGGAGAGGGCTCGGAACTGAACTTGAAGTGTTTGGACTACGTTTACAACCTCTTCATGCTCCTCGACTGTGACCATTTTTGGAGTTTTCCTGTTCATATTTGCTGAGCTTCTTACTTTCCACTAGTTGCATCGTCCACCAGTGCGTTCCCCAGGTGTTTCCTCAGTGTTGATCCTCCAGCTGCTACATCGACCTGTGCGCTCACCAGGAATTCTCTTAGCGTTGATCCTCTCTGTTATGAGTTTTCCATGTCCATGCACCAATTCAACTACAACATAATATCTCATGCTCAATTGATTCATGGAATTTAACCAATTCCCCACTGTTTGCCATACTTTTGAGCTATGATTACCTCTGATGCCATTATCCTCCGCCTCACTTTAAATTAAAGCCCTGTACAAGTTGAACGTCATCATACGCCTTAACTTCTCGTTGCTGACATCCTTCCCACGCTCAGGAGTTGTCGTGGGTATAGCGATGAGACTTCAAACGCGAACTGAGGAAAGGAAAGGAGGTCAGCGAACATGAACTAAGAAGGGGTGGGTGATATAAGGCAGTGCGAGCATGAAGGGGGGGGCGTAAAATAAGACAATGAGAGCATGTAAGAAGGACGGGTGGTGAGAGGGGGCGTGTGAAGGGGACTCGTGGTAGGGGAGTGGAGGGGACAGGTGGGGAGGGGGCGCCTGGAGTGAATGAAAGAAGGAGGGAACATGTGGAGTGGGGGGTGTGTGGGGTGGACGGGAGGAGGTGACATCCCCACTCTGAAACCGACGAGGGGGGGGTTGTGAAGAAAGCTCTTTAGGTTGGGAGAGGGTTGTCCAAGTTGTGTCTACCACCGTGCTCCAATTTTTGAGCTGACATCCCTGTGTAGCATCTTGATGTTTACTTGACTTCATGGGATTGTTCAGTTGTGGGAAATTCCATTTACCACTAAAGTTCCTGGTTCTAAACCAATTGCTTGATTTGCTTGAGTGTCTGCTAGTTGATTGTTTCTTCTGATTACATGGAAGAATTGTATATTAGGAAATTGTTTGGTCACTGTCGCAATTCTTTGTAGGATAACTCTTAAAAACAAATTTGAGGATCGGGATCCTTTGCGAGCATTCCTTACAATTATCTTGGAGTCCCCAATCACTGAAATAGCATGTATACCTCTACTTTTGGCGAGGAGGAGCCCTTGATATAGAGCGTAGGCTTCAGCTTGATTGTTTGTTGCTAAGCCCAGGTTCCAGTGGTAAGATAATACTTGATTTCCTCGTGGGCAGATGATTACCCCTCCCGCTCCTGCCACCCCGTCATGCAATAGAATATTAAGAACGTGGTTCAAGACAAAAAAAAAAATTAGCATACAAGAGGATAGAAGAAATGTAGCATATCCGAATTTGTTTTCTTTGGAACAAACAAGAAAGGTTCCTCGAAACCAAAAATTTAGTATATAATAAAGGCATTGTTGAATCAGTTTTCTTTGGAATTTATCAAAAAATAATAATGTTTGTTACATGTTTGTGGAAATTTAAATGCGTTTGTCATATAGACTGGGATTGGGGCTCCCGCGGACCATAAAAAGAAATAAGTACAAGAAGTGCGCTACGGTAGAGAGGAAGACCTGAAAAGAAGAAATTGGAAGTTATGAATCTTTGGTTACAGTTTTCTATATAAAGAGGTCATAAGTGGATTGATAAAGAAAAGAAGATGACAGCATAGAGTTAAACAGAATTGATAAAGAAAATAAGATGCCAGTATAGACTTACTATGAAGTCGGTGCGTTTTTGTTGCTATCGTCCATGGTCAGTGGAGTCTTGTTGACCGGTTGTAGCTCTTCCTAGACGAGGTTGTCCATTCTCTGTTGGAACCATTCTTCGATGTAGCTTTTCATGGGGGGCGTATTGATTTCTTCTTGGATTTCTATGTCATAAAGGTCGTTTTCTAATTTCCTTAGATCCATTGAAATACTATGCAAACTCTATTCAATTTCTTCATTGTGTGGGGCATAGTCCAGTACCCAGCGCTCGTGCTCATCTAGACGATGTTCAAGTATGTTGTAAAACTTTTCGAAAGACAACCCCTTTAAAATATCAACTTGTTCCTGGAAGGATTCTTTGGTGATTGACAAGGATTTGAGAATTAAGTTACGATCTTGAACGTCGTTGGTAGTTCCCGCTAAATCCATCTGGAGCAGGCTTGTGAATAAATGTTCCTTTTCTGATATGACTTGTTTACATGATTTGACATTGAGCTCCAAGTTGTCAAATTTCTTTCGCCAGCATGCTTTTACTTTTTTGGTGCTCTTTGGGGAGGGGAGTTTCTCCTGTCTTCTTTTCAGTTCCGATGTGTTGACAGCATAATCGGCAAAAGGGGCCAATGCCCGATGATAGAAAAGTTGTTCATTTTCTAAATTCGCCTCCAAATGTTGCAGCAAATCATTGGTCTTCTTTCCAAAGGAAACTAAATTTTGCGATGTTTCCCAGGCTTCAGTAACTAGCTGCATTTTTTTGTTGATGTTATTCTCTACAAGTGCTCTAGAGCATGCAAGGAGGGTAGAGGATACTTTCATCTTCACTGCAGTGGTAGCAGGCACGATTTTTTCCAAAGGACTGGCAAATTCTGGGGTTGCAATGAAAGCCTGCTCAAATTCGTTGAGGCGGTGTTTTAGATTGACATTTTCCATCTCAATTCCTCCAATGGAATCACGAAGAATTTCACCGGTTACCTGGTGAAATGAGCAGATTTGGGACGGCGGCATTTCGCTAAAGTTAATCTCTGTGCAAGATTTTCCTTTCCTGTTTGTTACATCTCTCTTTTCAATGACCATAATTTTAGATTGGCTGTCAAAAATAGCGCTCTAGATTACGAAGGATTCATCTATGTCAAAAAAATTGATCTCAAGTATTTCCACTGCGGATGATCCAATTTTTTGCATGTGCTCAGCTTCAATTTCAAGTTGCAGTTTTCCACTTTCAATTTCGGGTTCCTCCGCCTGCCCTGCATTGTTTTTTCTCTTCTTCGTCGGTGGAATTTTGTGATAACTATCAATATTTATGTGAGTAGGGTTCTTATCTCCTCCTCCGTTCGAATATTTCTGGGTTGCTTTCTTACTGGGGTGGACCGTCGAAGCGATGCTTCGTGATGTCGTGCTATTGGGAGTGCTGACGGGCGACTGGGTACTCTTCTCACCGGATACTTTTCCATGTTGTATGTACAATTCAGTCACGCTTTTCAATGTCTCTATGTCACAATTGGCACAAGCAGGATTGTTGTCAACATTGTCCCTGTCTTGGGTCAGGTGTCTATGGATAAACGAGGTGTTAAATCCAACACCCAACAAATGTTCTTGAAAAATTCCATTAGGGTCAAATCCTTTTAGCCTTTCAACGTACGTTACGTTCAATTTCTTGAAATGGGAAGCAAACTCCTCAATCTTCTTGATGTTTCTGCACACAAAGTCTCCGACTTTCCAGGGCAGAGGAATGAACTGTTTTTTTTTCTTGTCATGGAAAAAATGAAACCAATGGTTGTATTGCCTTGTTATTTATGCAACAAACATCTTGTCTGTGATGTGGCATGGAAGGAAGGCAGGATTTTCCTTAGAGCCAAAGACCATGAGGACACTGTGATTTTCCTCTTGCTCAAGTGTGCCCTTCTTGTTCAAAAACTTGGTTGCCTGGCCAGACATCCGTGGAGCATCCTTTCCTAACAGTAAATCTTTCAAAACTGAGACAAAGCCATTAAAAAATTCATAAAAACAATGGGAGGCCTTGTGCCTCCATAGGGCCTCGTGCCAGAATGTTACTGGGTCGAATCCACAGTCTATTTTATTGGAAAGAGAAAGTTTTGGAAGCGGGCAGCAATACACAATTGCGAAAATCAAGTAGGATGACATATCAAATTTATTCGATTCTTTGAATCGTGACAACTGGGAACAGAGCTCAATGGAAATTATCTTCCCCCAATCGAAAATGTATTGTTCCTTGATTGTGAAATACAAAATATAAATAATTATATGGGAAATTCTTGTTGTGGATGCCTGTCCCGTTATTCTTGTAAACAGCCAAGCAATTTCCCAGAATGGATTTCTAAAGGAACTTAACTACAACCTTGTGATATCTTCAGGAACTGTTGTCGGGTCTTTGAGGAAGTCGGATAAGATGTCCAACCTGTTATGATGTTTTTCTAGAAACTGCTTGCAGTCTTGTCCTCTGAACGTCAATGGTTGCTTTGGCAACTTTAACATCTCGCGGAAGACCTGAGGTGACAAAGAAACAGGAGAATGGTCGCGCAGTGGAATAACTCTTTGGCTTGGAATGTATTTTTCGGTGCACCAAGAGACCACCTCCTTACAGTCAAAAACCTCAGGGACGCAGCCTACATGAGCGATTCCAGAGGTCCAAATCACTTCATTCTGGGCGGAATGGGATGAATAGTAAAAGTATGCCCTGGACCACTGAAAGTTCTAGTCCTCGTGTGCAAGCATATTTAATGTATCTCCACAAAACTACTGTCAACCTGCTGCCATAAGTCTACAAGAAAATTTGTTTGTTCCAGATGATGAATGAAATGAAAAGCTAGAAGGGATAATATAACCCTATGCAAATTTTGGTCCAAAGTGTGTCAATGGGAGATGTCCTCGAGACTTTCGTTGATTAATGACAATTTGGATAGTTGTTGCATGATGCGTTGTTAACATTAAACACTAGTAATTGCATACATAGAACTATGAACATGGTGGATATCGCAATGAGTGATTAAGCATTGTAGATTTCTTGAGCGGCCCAACACGACAACGTGTGTTCGAGATGAACAATCGGAAGGGACAAAATAACTCTCCTCACATCTTGGTTTAATGCGTAATAATGGGACATATCCTCGAGTGTTTTGCCCATTAATGACAATGTTTATGGTTCATGCATGGTCAGCTATTAGCATGAAAGGTTTCTAATTGCATAGTAAGAAAGTACGGAGGTCGCGGGCAGGGAAAAAAAACAGGTACAAAATAGGTAGTCAATTTGTATATTACGTAGGGTGCGATGCCACCTGTTTCGTACCTTTGTGTCTAGTTGTCACTACTAAGAGCTAATTTAGTATTGAAAATAATTTTTTAGATTATGTTAGATACTTCATAGGGATTAGCATCCATAAACAATGTCAATCTCCACCCCACTAGCCCTGCATTACGTGTGTGAATTTGTATATCACGGAACTAGAAGCGATGTTTGAAGGACAGAACAATAGAAGTGCAATGTTGAGTCAGCCAGTCCCCAGGTCTGCTTCTCAATTTGTATATCACGGAATGGTGGGTGTTATTTGTAACACACGCAACAATGGAGGCCCAATTTTGAGCCCGCCCTCCCGAGAACTCGCGATCAAAAATGTCGCTAGGTATGGAATGTGGAATTCGTACATGCTCTAAGATATCATGTCCATACTTTATAGTCCCATAATACAGGGGAAGAAAAAAAGGGAAAAAGGACAAAGTAGTTAACATTCGAATTGTAGATCACGAAAATTTTGAGAGGAAGATGTATATAACGGAACAAAAAAAATAGAGTTCAATTGTGCCAACTCGGTAACCGCGGGCATAAAATTCACCAAGTATGAAAAGGAACAGCGAGCAGTCCAATTCGCCATGCGAGGATATATATGGACATGAAATTGGTGGCAACACGACAACCATGGACATAAAATTGGCCGAGTATCGAAAGCAACAACGGTCGGTCGGATTTATCGTCTAATTATATAGATGGAGACAAAGATATGTCAACCCACAAACGTTGGAGTTGCATATTTCGTGAACCCGACAACAGAAGGATCCAAAACAAGCTGAGAAGGGGTCTGCAGAGGAGGCGAGGCCCGGACCTTCTAATTGTATCGCTCCAAACATTTGAATGCATAATCTATAACATGGAAGAGCGGATGATGTCGGAATCCAGTAGTCAATTTGTATATTGCGAAGAGTGAAATCCCAACTGTTTCGTACCTCTGTGTCCAGTTCTCACTGCTAAGAGCTAATTTAGTATTCAAAATAATTTTTCAGATATTGTTAGATACTTCGTAGGGATTAGCATACGTAAACAATGGCAATCTCCACCCTGCCAATCCTGCATTTAGTGTGTCAATTTCTATATCACGGAAGTGGGATCGTTGTTTGGAGGACACAAAACAATAGAAGCGCAATTTTGAGTCAGCCAGTCCACAGGTTCACTTGTCAATTTGTATATGGTGGAACTCTAGGTGCTATTTGTAGGCCACGAAACAATGGAGGCCCAATTTTGAGCCCGCCCGCCCGAGAACCTGAGATCCAAAATGTCGCTAAGTATGGAATGTGGAATTCATACATGCTCTATAAAATATCAGGTCCATATTTTACAGTCCTATAATACATGGGAAGAAAATAAGGGAAAAAGGATGGAGGAGTTTGCAGTGGAATTGTAATAAAACACGGGAAGAAGAGAAGGGAAAAATAACTAAGTATCTCGCAGAAAAACATCTAGTGTTTGATTATTAATGCAAATGATTTTGAATCCATGTTGAGTTCTCACCAGTTAAGGCATAAATTGCAGATCACGGAAGTGTCTTTCTTACCACTATGTCCACTTGTCACTAGTAAGAGCATTGTTGATGTGTATCAGGAAAGACACGAAGTTGTTGGGGATGGAAAGCAACAACAAATACTTTGAACAAAGTTAATGTATACGAGGAACCTGCGGTGGAATTGTAGATCACGGATGTTTTGAGTGCAACATGTATATAGTGGAACGTTAAGCAGTTGGGTTCGCAACCATCGGCCCCGCAGCGACGGGCATAAAATTGCCTAAGTATGGAAAGGAACAACGGCCAGTTGGATCCGTTGTGCGAGGATATAGATTGATATGAATACATGTCATCCTGCCAAGTCTAGAACCAGATACCATAGAAACGACACTAAGTATATAGTCGATCCGGCAACCGCATCCATAAAATTTGCTAGCTATGGAAAGGTACAGCAGTCGGTCGGATTCGTCATGTGAAGATACAGATGGAGATGAAGATAAGTATCTGACAGTCGAAAAAACCTTTTTTTTTTCATTTATTAATGGCAATGTTTTCGAACGTCTGTTGGGTTCTCACTAGTAAAAGCATTAATTGCATATCACTGAAGTTCTTTGGCTGCAACATGTATATGAAGAAACAGGGGACATAGGTACTCGGTACCGTGAACCCGGGGCCTGGTGCCCAGATAACTGGCTAAGTATTGGCCAAGACAAATTTTTGATATATATTTCAATAGTATTCATACTAGTATCTATCAATGGAGAAAGTTTTCATATTTATCTGAATAGTATTCATACTAAGAAATATTAATGGAATCAAAATTTGGTGTGAGTTAAGTAATCAAAGAATAAATTGCAGACTACGGAAGTTCTTAGGCTGCAAGATGTATACGACGGAACAGAGGACATAGTTGTTTAATACCGCAAACCCAAACATAATTGCCTAAGCTTTGTCGAAGATGAAGTTTTTTGTATTTATTCAAATAGTATTGATATTAGTATATATGCACGGATATTATCAAATCGAAGAAGTTGCAATATATCCACCATACTCCACAGGAACATTGCGTCGACAGTTCAGCGGCCTTGTTGTAACTCATTAATTCATTCTATTTACGGAACCCGAAGAATGGAAACAGGATGGGTCCTCCAATTTCTTTCTTTAAATACAGGGTTGGTGCCACATAAGTATGGCCTATGAAAAATTATTCTTAAATGTAAAATGTAAAGAAATAATAGAGTAGGTTTTATTTAGATTGAAGTAGTGGGCAGCAGAAACAAAAGCTTGTCCTTCATGTTTAACGACACAGGGGAAGAAGGTACAAAATACAATTAAAACAAATACCAGAAATTGGAAAATACTATTAAAAAATAAATCGAAATTATTCTGTATTCAAGTAAGATGGGTTACAAAATACAGCTAAGGCTATTTGCGACAACGATTGCGATTTCGCCTGCCGTCGACCAATAAAAAATATGTACATTGATGAAGCTTCTTCACAGTTTTCTTGATGTTCAAACTCTTTATTCGTAAAAAATGAGTTGAATATCAATTTTGGGTTTTGTACTTAATCGGTGCTACCAAGTACATCTATTCCATTTTTTTGAATGCCTTGTCTCTTCCAGATATGGCCTTCTTGCAATGGCTGCTTATTCAACATTCCATTATTTGCCAAGTATTAATTTTCCTCTGACTGGTATTCTCCCTGTATTCGATCATCTGTTTGGTTGAGAAGCCTGCGTGAGGATTTGTATGTGGAATTTCTTTGCTTTATTACAGTAAATTGGAAGAAACATCCAATCCAGATGAAAAATGCAAATTTGTTGAGGCACGTAACTTCTTCGAGCAGCAGAAGTGTGGCAAGTGCATCAAATGCTGCAGAACGCACCAGCACAGGTGTGGCAAGTGTATCAAATGTTGCAAATGGCATAACAATATATCTTTCCTCATAGCAGTCGAGGTATGGTGTCCCACGGAAAGGTCTGGAATGTTTTGAGGTGACGCCAAATATGTGGAGTTTGCAACTACATCCAGAGGAAACCGAACAAACTTTGACAAAGAACATGCCTTTCTGTCAAGTCGGCTACCAGACCCACATGCATCTCATCAAACTATGAAATAGAAACTTTTGTAGTGATAATATGCCATTTATCCACCCATATAGTTTATGTTACCTACCTCTGGTTACATTCGCAAATGGAGTAATATTTCGCGTCATTTACAAACATGACAGGCCATTTTGCAAGCGACTGTAAATGCGTTGCCCCCGAGGAAGACAAATTCTTCTGCGATCTGTACAATTCCATACACTTGCCAAATCTGTGTTGTTGGAAGAATCTATATACTTAAACAAAGAACTATTTTTCACGTGACCTCAAAATCCATTACAATTCCCAGCAAGAAAACAAAGAAGTTCAACAAAAAAATATTTAGGCAGCCTTTTCAACCAACCAAAGCATCGAATACAGGGAGAACACCAACCAGAACATACTTGTTCTTTTTTATTCGTCCTCTTTGAGTTTCTCTTGTATAACAGAGTTTTTTTTTTTACTCAAAGCTCACGTCACATAAAACCAGTTTCTCTTCTTTCATCTGCCCCTCAATCGCGTCTCTAAGTTGTCTTACATGTCCATGACCATGAACATTAGAACGAAGGCACCCTAAAGCGCAACTCTTTGATGATAGAGAGAAATGGTAATAAGTATTTAAAAGCAGCGTTGGATGATCTTCCGTAGATTTTGTGTTGATTCGTTTTAATGACAGATGTTCTCGATATGTTTGCTTATTAATGCCAATCTTTTCGAATATGTACGCTAAATAGTGACTACCAGCATGTATTAAAATTCCCATATCCGAGCAGATTCTCAAATCTGACATCTAAGATATGCACAATATTAAAGAGGGACATGATGTCAAGGCCTTTGTGGGTGACACGTTCGTGAACTATGTTGAAGCTTTTAAGAAAACTATAACTGCATAAGGCAAAAAAAAAAAAGTATTTTCGCAAATTCAAAATGCAGGCAAAAAGAAATTACCAGATCCCATAATATTCGCATGTCTATTCATTTTAATGGGAGATGTCCTCGAGATTTCCAGTTATTAAAGCTCATCTTTTCGAAATGCACAATATTAAAGAGGGACATGACGTCAAGGCCTCTGTGGGCGACACGTCCGTGAACTATGCTGAAGCTTTTAAGAAAACTAAAATTGCACAAGCCAAAAAAAAAAATCACAAATTGAAAATGCAGGCAAAAAGAAATTACCATATCCCATAATATTCGCCTGTCTATTCATTTTAATGGGAGATGTCCTCGAGCTTTCCAATTATTAAAGCCCATCTTTTCGAACTTGTTTGGTCAGTTCTGACTTTTGAAAGCATATTTAATGTGTATTGGGAAGCACTGAAGGTAATGGGGATGGAGCCCTATGTAACAGACGTTACTATTATTTTTTTGTTTTTATGCAGGAGCGTATGTAAAACGTACCTAAAGAAAAGTAATTTGACAATGCTAGTATTTTTTTCACTTGAGCCCTTGAAATTCAAATAGTCCGCAAGTCCAATTGTCAATTTGTATATTGCGGAACTCTCCATGCTATTTGTAGGACATGGAACAATAAAATAAATTTTAGAGCCAGCCATCCCCAGAACCCGTGATCCAAAAAATGCTTACTATTTTTTATTTTTTTTGTCCACAACCATATGTAAAACGTACGTAAACTATTTCGAGAATGCTAATTTTTTTGGACATGGGGCCCTTCAAATTCATATAGTCCGCAAGTCCGATTGTCAATTTGTATATCGTGGAACTCTCCAATTGTCAATTTTCAACCGGCTACCCCGAGAACCCACGATGCAAAAACTAGCGAAGTATGGGATGAGGGCTCTGTGCATGCTTTATATATCTACTTTATAAAATTACATATTTTCTATGTTTAATTTATGCTCTAAGAAACCTATAATTTGATAAATTTCAATCTCTTCTGTCCAGGAGCCCTTCTTTTAAAGAAAACTAATTTGGAAATGCTAATGTATACACCGAACACGACTTGTCATAGTTCGATACAACCTATCCGCGAAGCCACATCCATAAAACTGGCTAATTATGCAACCGAATGACGGTCGGTCTGAATGATCGCGGAACTCTCCATGGTATTTACAGGGAACGGAACAACAGAAGCTCAATATTCATCCCGCCACCCTGAGAACCCGCGATCATTAACTTATGTTGTCCAGGAAACCTATAATTCATAAATTGCAATCTCTTCTATCGAGGAGGCCTTCTTTTAAATAAAACTAATTCGGGAAAGCTAATGTGTACACCGAACACGACCTCTTATAGTTCGATAGAACCTATTCGCGAAGCCGCGTCCATAAAACTGGCTAACTATGCAACCAAACGGCGATCGCTCGCAATGACCACAGAAACGCGAGAAACTATAGAGTCAAACGCAGTTTACAACAGGAGAGTAAAAGGGAGAGAACGAGTATATCTCCCACATAGCAAAAGGCAATCTCATAACTATGAAATATATTTTGATGCCGACAAAATATAACCATGAAATATATTTTGAGGCTAACAAACTCTGCTTGAACATGTAAGAGATGCAATTTACATCGCCTGCAATTCTTTAGTCTGTTATTTTAACTTAATAGTATTCTATGCAAATTGCACTGCAAATAAATGTAAGCAGAGATCCAACCGTAGATGCAGCATCCCAACATTGCTAACCCTGGGCAAACAAGAACAAGCACCAAATAAGAACCCAACTAAGAAGCACCAAAAGGCCCAAGTGCAAGCGCAGGACCGCAACCCTGCAAAGTTGAATCAACCAACAATAAACAACATACAGTGAAGAAAGAAGCAAGCAACAACCACCCCCTAGGAACGATGTTGTTCCAAGCGCGATTGCAGAAACCCAAACGTGCAAACAGCAACAACACGAACAGGCAAGCAAGAACAACAACAACATGCAAATAGGAAATCAATGCCATGCAAAAAAAAAGCATGGACCACTGAACCAGCAATGCCGCTGGAGCATATAAATTTTAAAAATGGAAGAAAATGTCTTGTAACAAGTTTGTTAAGTAACCATTCAACACTACCAAGCCTATTAGGTAAACATTTAAGTCTGACAGAAATGCACTGTAAACATTTAAGAAAAAAATTCAATGTGCCATGTCTCTGACATATCCCCAAAAAAAAATTATATTTTTAGTAACAATAGTTCGAACATCAGAGAATGTATTAGAAGGGCAAACTTTGGATATGCCACCATATCAAACATTGCCATAAATTTACCTAGCATAAAATGTTAAACCAAACATTCGAATTAATGCTATCATTAATCCACCTTCGACGAATGCATAACAAAATATATGATTCAAAAATACCATATACGATCAAATACTTTGGATATGCCAACATATATAACATTGGGAATAGTGAAGCTGGCAATAAGACCTCCAATCCCTTGTCCAATTAGATCATGACAAAGATGGTACTTTTTTTAATATAAAAATCGATGTTTTCAGTTCCCTGGTTCCAACAATAGATAATATGGAAATATTTGTGGTCAAAGAACAAACTAATATGAAGTCAACGATTTATCGATTAGTAAAATCTGTCTACACCTATGATAAGGACTAATAAAACTAATAGTAATGTATTCTCTATTATATTTTAAATAATATAATTAATGTGTAATTGATTAATGTTGAACTTTTTATCAATCATTATATCATAAACTAAAAACTTAAATTAAAATCTTTATAATTATAATATATAATTATTTATATATTATTTTATTAAAAAAATAAACTACCTCACTTTTCACGTTGTGCATCTATCAAATCAAGGATGCAAGATTACAAATGCTTGAGAAACTGTTTTCTAGGAAGGAGGTGGGAAATCAAGTTTAATAGTAAACTAATCACACCAAATGGAAATTCATTTTTTTAATTATACTTGTTTATGGAAGAGTATATGGAAGAGTATATTGTAATTTTTATGGAGTCAAATTGCTTTGATTTTCAATTAGTTTGACTTTGTATAAAAATTTTGTTAAAGTTTTTTAATATAATTGTTAAATAAATATATATTAAATTAAATATTTGGAAATTAATAAATAAATTTTAATTTTTAAAAATATCATATTTTTATTTTATGATTGGTTGAAAAAATTGATATTATTAATTTTATTTGATTTGAAAATCAATTATCAAAAATCATATCAAATTTTTGAGAATTTTCAGCTGCGCGCGAGCTGCGCCCTAGCTGCTTTGCGCCCCCGTGCTGCCTCCTGCGGCCTCCCTGCCTGGCAGCTCCTGCTGCTGGGCCTCCCGGTCTCCCGCCAGGGCCTTCCTGGGCCCCCCTCCTCCTCTTTGCCGAGCTTTCGGGCCGTCTGGGTCTGTCCAGAGACCAGTCATGCCGCCCCCTGGGGATTCTCTGGACCCTCCCCCGCCCCCTCCTGAAGTTATTGCTTTCAAAGCAATGTTGGATTCGTTTTCCAAGCGACAACCCTCAGCCAAACAGCAGAAGTTCGTTAAGAGGATGGATTCCATACCCTCGGTAGCTCTTCCTGAAGAAGAAACCTGTAAAGCAGCTCTTAA
>ML785494.1:164286-179418 GCA_009831015.1 Picea engelmannii | reverse complement strand
ATTCATCCTTGTAATTCATGAGCAATCTGAACTCGGAATTAGTAAAAGAATCAGAATCAGAAGCTTTGTAATGATGGCTGCCATGGTGCATGCCCTTTCTTTTCCTCAATAAAAAGAAAAGGGCAGCAGCTTGCAAAAGAATGCAGAAGGCAGCAAAGCTTGAGAAAGACAGCTGGAACAGAAGCTGAAACACAGTGCTGAAACTCAGATGCTGGAACACAGATGCTGGAACACAGATGTTGGAACTCAGAAGCTGAAACACAGTGCTGAAAGTGTTGGATCTTATGCTGAAACACGGTGTTGCAGCAGCTGAAATTAAGAGTTGTTTCTTATGCTGAAACACAGTGTTGGAACAGTTGTTGAATCACAGTTTGTTTCATATGCTGAAACACAATTTTGTCACATATGCAGAAACATAGTTCTGTTAAATATGCTGAAACACAGCGTTGGAATAGATGTTGAATCTCAGTGTTGGAAATTATGTTGAAACAGCGATGGTTCTTATGCTGAAACAGTGATGCAACACACTTTGTAACTGAAATTGTGGCTGTGCCACCCCTCTAATAAAAATTATAACCGTTTTCGTTAAAAAAAAAAAATCAATTATCAAAAATTAAAAACAAATAAAAAAAAAACTATTTTTTTTCAGAATTTGCCACATACCGATATATAAGTATAAAAACTGTATATTTTTATATTTTGCAATTTAATTTTTATTTTAGAATTTGCCACATAGCTCTAGAAAGCCACATAAACTGTCAACGTCTTTAACTCTATAAAGGTACATAATTTGTCAGTTTTTTTAATAAAAATAAATATTTTACAATTAAATTCTTATTATAATAGTAACAGTGACCTTCTTAACTCCATTAGTTTAATAAATTGGTCCATTAATGTAATAGTTAATAAATTGTCCATTTTTTTGTATTTACATATCCATGTTGTACAATCATCATAGTTCGAATGAAGCTTCTATGTATTTTGCAACTAATAAAGCTTCTATGTATTTTGCAACTAATAGAGACCATAGTTTTGTACTTTCACGCACACCTCTCTTATATTAATCTACTATTTCTCAAAAAACAATTTGTTATTATGTTATACCTCTGGGGCATGGTATATAGGGATCGATATGCAGTTGACTATGTATTAATTCAACCTTTGATCAAAAATTTGTCAGAAAACATTTCAAATGATTTTTATTTTTTTTTATTATTTTAAAATATTTTGAGACATCCCATTGGCTACTCAATTGAATCTCTTATTGCCAAAAACATTGGGGTCATAAATGTTATGTAGGTTTATAAATGAAAAGATTAAAAAATTGGGTTGGATCGATTTTCACCCCGATTTACTTGTGCTCCATTCTTGTACGCTCCGTGGAAGCACCTGGGATTATAGTGGTAGCGGACAGGTATCGACCCCGTATCACGCGAGTACGAAAACCGCTAGTTACCAATTCCATTACAATTATTTATGTAACATATACCTTCCATAACTTGTTAAATTTCATATCACTTTCGACAAATATTACGTATGCTAAGCAGACTTGTTTCCGACATGTCATCCCATCCAAAAAATGTCAAACAACACTCAAAAATTTTCAAGCTGGTAAACTATGAAATCCTATATATTTTTTGATAATTAATGAAATCCTATCTTGATACCCTAAACAAACATTATTAGTGAACATGAAATTTGAAAATATATTTATATTGTATTCTGTCTCCACCTTTCCTTGTATTCGTATGTGTGAAGATGGCCACTATATATATTTCATAATTAAGGAACTCCTATATTGATATTTGTTATATTCTATACTAGAGAACAAGTTTCGACTTACTAGATTTGCTCAAACATAGAACATGTAATCTTTTAAGATTAAACATAGAACATGTAATCTTTTAAGATTAAACTTCTATAACCATTCTTTTAACCAAAAAAAAAAATATGCATATGGTTTATAAAATAATATTTTTTAAATATTTAATATAAAAATATTAATAAGAAAATGTCTCATAAATTTATAAAATAACAGTTTTTAATATTTAATAGGAATTTTTTTAATAAATCATAAATTTGATTTAAAAAAAAAAAGACTTTTATATAAAAAAATAAAAATAAAAATCAATTTTATAGTTTTATAATGAAAATATTAAATATAAATGAGCTTTTATACTTGCTTAAGGAGATAAACTTATTAAATAAATATAATAAGATAAATTTATTTTATTTTATTCTTATCGTTATTAATCTCCTATACTCATTTATTTCTACCACTTTACTAACATGATTAATAATAATATTATATGTTATTAAAATATATGTATAAACCGGAATAATTATTTCTACCACTTTACTTACATGATTAATAATAATATTATATGTTATTAAAATATATGTATAAACTGGAATAAAAATATCTTTTATATAATGTTGTTGGGTTTTAAATCAAAACCAACCTTAAACATCAACAATATACTACTAATCTTCCAATCAATCACATCAACTTAGCACTAAATAACAAACACAAATACTATAATTGGCATATTCAGTGTTATGTATAATTGGCATATTCAGTGTTATGTAAAGTTAGAAATTACTTATTTAAATGATGACACCCTATCATAAGCAGCATTGAACCAACATATATACAATCATAAATAGTTTAATAAGTCAAACTAAAAAATCAAGTGAACATATCATTAGTTTTAAATGATGACACCCTATCATAAGCATTGAACCAACATATATACAATCATAAATAGTTTAATAACTCAAACTAAAAATACAAGTGAACATATCATTAGTTTAACACACATAACCTAGACAATTAATCATCACCATAAGAAACAGAATCATAAGAGCTTAGTGGGGTTTTGAAACCTCATGCATTATTTTTGGTAGTGCAATACTTTCATCTATGAATAACTGCACATGCAACAAATATTTTTTATACTAATTAATATATTGAAACTGTTGTGATCTTAGAAAGTTTCTCTTAATGTTTTTGTATTACAGAAATAAAATTATAAATAAAGTAATCTCTTACTTTTCTAAGGTTTGATAGATCAATTGTGCCTCATTGGACATATCATTATATATTGATTGTCTTTAATTGCAAGCATTGTTCAAGTTAAAATTAAAATTAAGTGAAATTAAATAGCTTTGATATTTTCTTGCTTATAGTCTAGAAAAACATGTGTTCTAGTTATGTTATACATTGGAGTGATATGAATAGGACTAATATACCACAACTTTTATGCATCAATTTATTTTTAAAATCTTTTGAAAATTTCAATTTACACTTATGAGATTCTTAATAGTTACTAACACCTAGATTTATCTAATTCTACTTTAACCTTTAAAAGCATAGAGTAATCATTGTCACTTTTATTTTTCTTTTAGGCTATACATAAGTAATACATTATGGAAGAGTGGGAATGCATTTTTTGAATTCCTGCAACTGTTTTGGTGGCCTCTAATGGCGTTGTTGCCATCCCAACCGGGTATTTTTGGGAGGTTTCTTTACTTAGCTAGGTTTAGTGTTTTTTTCAGAGTTTATGATATTTTAGTGGCTTTGATAGCCGATGTAAACTATACTCAGTGACTATTTGTTGGGGCCTGGTGCTTCCAGTTTCTCCGGAGCTCCTTGTTTGGTGCTTTCCACTTGTCTTAGGTTTTACTACTCACTTACGGACTTGACAAGGGTTTTAACTTCATGTCTTGTCATCCTGGACGCTCTATTTTGCACTTAACTTTGGCATTTACTACCTCCCTTAGTTAGTTTTTTTATATTGGCTCTTCTCCCTGCGGAGTCTTCAGTGGGAGTCAGGTGGCAAATCTTCCTTAGCCCCAGCCGCTTCCATGATGGAAGCAGTTGTCAACACACTTATGAGTGTGGTTGACGAGGTAGCATGGGACCAGGCAGGGATTTTTAATGAAACTGACAATCATTCATTATTTGAACACCTACCCACTCTTGAGCCATTACCCATGGTATTGACAAAACCATCGGTCTCATTTTCTTATTCTCGTGAGGACAGACCAAAATTGTTGAGGTATGTTAATGAGTATCATGCTCATTTTTCTCCTGGGATTGCAGTTACAAACGATGTTCATAAGAGTCTAGGTGGTGGTGGGGCTAACTCCATTGGCCAGAAGACTGTTCTTAGGAGACTTTCTGTTAAAAAACTATGGCTGCCTAATTGAGCTCGTCAGAAAATGGTGTTGGGGGACGATCTGGGTCTGGAGGAAGCATTAAACGCGTTGGTTGGCAGGTTCTCATATCGTTCGCGGTGTAACACTCCACTGCTTTCATGGATGAAGTCGAGCTGGTCACCTTTTCTGGGCTACACGTCGAAATTATTCTTCCTCCCAAGAGGTTGGTTCAGTTTCAGATTTCATTCGACGGACGATGTGGTGAAAATTCTGGATATGTTGTGGCCCTATGATGGGGGGATCTTGATGCTCAAAAGGTGGAGGATCTCTTTTGATCCTGCCCAGAATTACTTCCAGTTTAGGCACTTGTGGGTGCTCCTTCCAGGTTTACCATTAAATATTTGGAATACCAAGGCACTAACGGCCATAGGGAATGCTCTGGGACGCTTTATATGTGTTGATGAACATTCATTGTGTGTGCCGAAACAAAAGCTTGGAAGGATATTGGTGGATATTGACATTCACTCGGGACTTCTAGAGACATTGGATATTCAGTGGTGGGACCATTTCTTCTCACAAAGACTTGATTATTTAGGCCTTCCCTTCCGGTGTACCCTTTGTCGAAAGACTAGACACTTGAGAAATTCTTGTCAGGGGTATGTGAGGAAGGAAGAGTCAGATAACTCTCACCTCGGGAAGATGCCAAGATGTGATTCACCTGGGTTTGTTTCTTCTGCTCAAGAAGTACCTTTTCTTGTTTCCTCGGACTCTCCGACCTTTTTTGGCTCATACACTCTCACAGGTAAACTCAAAGCATTTTGTCCTAGTTTTTTTAATTCGCTCACTTCTTGGGAAAAGATTGCGTTGGATGCGTCGTCTCAGTCGGGTGTTGAGCCTATGACTTCACCCTGTGGTCTCGCTTCAGTAATTTTGATTGTTTCCCCGCCCTTAGAGGCTCCCCCTTCCCCTATTTTGGTTACCTTTCACAGTGATGTTTTAACTCTTTCTCCGGTGGAGGACATGTCTTTGCATAACTCGATTAGGGCCCACCCACACCCCTCGGGCGGAACCAAGGGTGTGTCCTCTGGCCTCTGTCAGTCCCTCTCATGGAACGGGGGTTTCCCTACCTAAAATCCTAACGATTCCCGAGAAATATCGAGAGGGGGAAGTGGTGGGGGGGATTGAACCTTTTTTAATTCCAGGCTATTAGGAGACTAAACCCGGTGACTGCTCAATAGGGGAGACTTTGGAATCGTTAGTCCCACTTCTTCGTGAGGTTGATTCCACAGTGTCGCTTTCTACCTATCAAGGAAAAAGTATCCTAACTCTTCCAGGTTCGGTTGACATTGTGGACCAATCGGAGCTCCGTTGTGGGGGGGTTGGACCAAGTTATGTGTGGTCAAAAGGGTTGGAGTTTGAGACTTCCCCCATTAAGACGAGAAGTGCTCGAAAGAGGGTTATTCTCATTGTGAATACACAAGTTTCACTCTCTCCTTCTGCTATAGACTCTAGTGCACTTAGAGGCATGAAAGCCCTTGCATGGGCCAAATCATGATCCTTTTATCCCTAAACATTTGAGGGGTGGGGGGGACCCTAAAACAAGCCTCCATGCGCAGATTGTTCTGAAAAGTCAAACCGAATGTGATTTTTTTACAAGAGACACCAGTTGATGAGGAGAAGGCACGTCATTTTATGTTGAAGTTTGTCCCAAATTGGTGTTCTTGTGTTGTTAGCTCTGTGGAAAATTCGGGTGGACTCCTGGCGACATGGGACCCAAATAAGTTTGTATTGATTCCTTCACTGTGTAGTGGGGGTATAATTCTCAACGACACTTCACTAGAAAACAACAAAGATATTTTTTTACTAAATGTTTATGGGCCCTGCGTCGAGAGAAAGACTTTTTGGGATCAGGTGGCTTTGGGGGATCTGTTAGATTCTAAAAATATGATTCTTGTAGGAGACTTAAATTTTACTACAGGAGCTGACGAGGTTTGGGGCGCGGCGGCACAGCTAGATAAGCTTGTGGATTATTTCCAAAGTATGATTATGGATCATCATTTGGTTGACCTGATACAGGACGAGGTTGTTCCTACTTGGAGGAACGCTAGAAATGGTATGGATAGTATTGCAAAGCGACTGGATCGAGTTCTAGTCTTAGAAATCCTACTAATTGATGTGGGTAGGTTTCAAACATGGGTTGACCTTCCCTATGTTTCGGATCATGCGCCAATGGTAGCCCAATTTGCTTTCCAACATTTTCTGGTGGCTTACCCATTCAAGTTAAATCCATCTTGGTTGAATGAGGCTAACTTCACTCTTATTGTTAATGAGGTATGGCGGGATACAAAATTTCTGTTGGAACCAGATGTCTAGATCAGGTTCATTTAGAAATTAAAAGTTTTAAAGGCCCGAATTAAATCCTGGGATAGACTTAGACGATGTGCAATTCTAAAAAGACTGGATTCACTAGAGGAGGAAATCAGGGTGGCACTTTTGGATATACTGAGGTATGGGTTGTACCCAAACATTGAATGCAAACTAAAATCCCTGGAGACTGAACGCAATCAACTCCTACTCGTCGAAGAAGAACATTGGCGAAAAAAGAGTCATACAATTTGGTTAAAATGTGGGGACCAGAATACTAAATATTTTCATAAATATGTCAGCACAAAAAGGAATCAAAAACATATATGGGGGATTTGCGATGAACTTGGGCAGGAACATAGAGGTCAAGAGGCACTCAAGTCTAAGGCCACCAGATTTTTCAAAAAGTTGTTCACAGGGGATCCCCACATTTCTCCTTTGGAACAATTGAATTTAGTCAGCTTGTTCCCACGTTTTGTCTCTGTGGAGGACTCTAACCTCATCGATAGACCGGTTACCAAGTTGGAACTTTGGGATATCTTAAATCACTTTGCAGTTGATAAAAGTCCAAGCCTGGACGGCTGGACAGTTGAGTTTTTTACAAATTGTTTTGATGGTGTGGGGGATGATCTGTTGGAACTAGCGGAAGACACAAGAATCTGAGGGAAGGTTAAAAGCTCCCTGAATACCACTTTCCTGGTGCTGATACCAAAGGAGAATAATCCTCGGACCTTTGTGGATTACAGACCTATTGCACTATGCAATCTATGCTACAAGTTGATCTCTAAGGTGATTGCAAATAGAATAAAACCCATACTCTCGAGGGACCTGTCGAGTGAACAACTTGGGTTCTTGAAGGGAAGACAAATTTTGGATGCCATTGGCACAGCACAAGAATTTTTACACAGTATCAAAGCTAGAAAGAAAAAATCCTTGATCCTTAAACTGGATCTAAGAAAATTTTATGACTGTGTTAGTTGGGATTTTTTACGTTTGATACTGGGTCAAATTGGTTATAGCTTGCACTCTATAAATTGGATTATGAGTTGTGTGGTTAGCTCCTCCTTTGTTGTTCTAATCAATGGGGATTCCTCACCCTTCTTCAATAGTGAACATGGATTTAGACAAGGATGTCCGCTCTCACCCTTGCTCTTCATCCTTTTCATGGAAAGCATTAGCCTTCTATTGAAGAAAGTACAAGTGGAAGGCAGTCTGATTAGCGTTAAGGTTTCCAGGGTCATTAGAGTTCTTCACCTTATTTTTGTTGATGATCTACTTATAATGAAAAAGGCCTCACTTGAAGAATGGAAGGTGATTAAATCTTCGTTGGAACTTTTTTGTTGTGCCTCGGGCTTAAAAGTTAGTCCACAAAAATCTACATTTCATTTTTCGGGGATTCAAGAAGAAACTTTGGAGAAGTATACGGAATTATTTTCTTATAATTTAGTGGAGTTGATTGAGGGTTTCAGATACTTGGGGTATTATATAAAAGCAGAGAAAACTACCTTTGAAGACTGGAGATGGCTTATTATAAAGTTTGAACACAGGATCAAACATTGGTGTAATCGTTGGTTATCACTCGGTGGATGATGTACACTAGCAAAGACTGTCTTGGAAACACAATCAGTCTACTAGATGGCCCTGGCGACAGTTCCAACCTCCGTCCTCTCTAAGATACGTAAACTAATATTTTATTTCCTTTGGTCGGGGGGTGGTAAAGCTTATGGAATACATCTCTGTAGTTGGGAAATTCTAGCAAAGCGGAAACATCTTGGTGGTTGGGGACTCCATAATCTATTCCTTTTTAATCGCACCCTGGCAACGAACTCATTATGGTGAGTATTGATGAAAGAAGGTATCTGGCATCAGGTGATCAAAGATAAATATTTACCTTACTATTCAGTGGCTACTTGGCTCAGAATGACTTCGCCTATTCAACCAGGGGCCTCGTAGATTTGGAAAAACTTGTTGAAATCGTTACCTCTCATCACTCACTGGATTAGTTGGAAACATGGTAATGGATCCTCCATATTAATTGGATTGTATAAGATTTTTGGAATTGGTAACTCTTCTTTACTTTCCACGATACTTTGATTGGTGCTAAAGGAAAAAACATTCAGTATTTGTATCAAGCCACCACTCAGTCCTCTTTGGGATTCATTACAAACCAGTGGAAATCTAGTATAAAGCTAGATCTCTCAAGAAACATGTCGAATGAGTGGCATTCTTTTTGCAAGAGACTCATCGAATCTGGGGTCCAGCTTCAGCCTAAAGAGGATTCGCTTATCTGGACGAGAGGTGACCACTCTGGAACTATCACTGTAAAAAATGTATATAACACATTGGCAAGGAAATATTGGCCGATACAAACTACAAGATGGCGAAGACAGCTATGGACATGGGATGTAGCTTACAAATTTAAACTCTTCACTTGGTTGGCATTAGAGAATAAAATTCTAACATGGGAAAATCTGGAAAAAAAAAAAAGAGGGTGGGAAGGACCGAGCTACTGTCCATTAGGGAATAGAGATGAGGAGACAATCCTTCATTTACTTGTAAATTGTTCATTTACACAACATCTATGGAACTTTTTGTCTACCGTATTCAACTTTGTTACTGTTTGAGGTGGCAGCACACTAACAAATTGTTTTGAAAATTGGTTGAAGTTGGAAAAAATCCATCACACCCTACCTTCATTGACTTGTTGGTATATTTGGTTGGAAAGGAACAAGAGTATCTTTGAATCTCACACAACTACAGTTCAAGGAGTTGCTTTTCAGATCAGAGGGATGGTGGAATTTGTTGGTGCATAGTGCCCTAAAACATATACTCACAAAAGGAAAAAAAAAAAAAAAAACCTGACCTCACTATGCATTCTATATGTTGGTTCGATGGTGTTGCTCAAGAAAATGGCACTCTGAGCAGAGTTGGGGGTATCATTAAGACTTCGGTGAATACAATCTACAAGTGGACGTTCAATTGTGGAATGGGTTCAAACACTAGGGCATAACTTCTTGGTGTGTGGGCCACTTTATCTTTAGCTCATATGCTAGGAATTGATCATCTTCAGTTACTGGGGGATTCAAAGACAGTGGTGGACTGGTTAAATTACATGAGTAATCTACATGTTACTTCACTTATGGGCTGGATGGAGAAGATTAGGGAACTTATTGCACTCTTCAATACTATTATATTTGACCATATCTACAGGGAAGAGAATGTGGAAGCAGATATACTTTCAAAAAAATTACTTCAGGTTCCGGAAGGGAGGATCCACTTCAATAAATGACAGGATGGCCATGAGGGACCCCACTATCACTTCATCTCTACTTATGATTTAGATAACTGAACGGTGAAGTCCATGACTTATATTTTTTTGAGTTATATCTGGATCCAAAATTTAATCATGACAATAGTCACTATGGACTGTTCACTTGCAAATTTTTTGCTATTTTTGGACTATTTTACATAATGTAGAGACTGATTAGTTTACGAGTAACAAGAACAATGCAATACCACTTATTTTTTCTATGATTGGTATGGTAATATGTAATGATCCCAAGCCAGTATGCCAAAATCATCACGGTTTTGGGTGTCTTTTTAAACTTTTTCTGATTGTGGTATTTCGTCCAACACTTGGATGATCTACTTGTTTACTTGTGTTTACTTGTTGAATGGCCTCTTGATTTCGGCCTTAGGGTTTACTGATGTGTTATATATGTGTATTGCAGCTATAAACAAGAATAGACAAACATGGAACATACCTCAACCATATGCAATATGATAGACAAGCCAAAACATCTCAAATCTGCTTGTATTCATAAGATAGAAGAACTTGCTACAATGGAGATGTTGATCTGGAATGCTCAACAAATGGCTATGAAAATAGACAGTAGAGTTGCTACAAAAAATCTCTCGATAATACAAAATAAGCCTCCAAAGGTTGGATAAGATATGAAGACCAATGCCGAGGTAGATCTGGGTCGTATGAAGTGTAGAATCCCTAACTGGATGTTGCCACGTCCTGTTGGAACCCTGAATAGCCTCAATAATTTGGCCCTGCTGCCAAAAGTGTCCAATCACCCCAAGAAATATGATAACTGATAGATTGGGAAACTGTAAGGACAACCCAGGTGTCCAAATCTCCAAATCCAATCTCAAACCCTGTAGATCTGGAACTCCTCCACTGAATGGTGCGCCCCCTGGATGGTTGAAACCCTAATAATTCAGCCTGGATGAATGAGACCTCCAACCCTCTTGCAACTCTCCAAAATGATATATCGGGGCTTGGTTACCTCCCTGGTGAAGTCCCAAGCGAAATGGTGAAGATCTGAGGTAGCAAATGAATTAAACCAATTTCGGAAGTTTTCTCCTCTCCTCCAATTCGTCCCATGCATATAATAAATCAAATAACACCTGAAACTCCTCATGAATGGACTAGATCTGATGTCCAAGGCCCTGCAATGAAAACCCAATAGATAGAATATCCAAAATCTCTGCCAATCTCCTACAACGAATCTCTCTCCAAGGATGGTGTGCCCCCTGTTGGCATTGGAAGTCACTCCTGGATTGCGACAGGAGCAGAGCCCAATGCCCATCAGTTTATGTTATGAATAAATTTAATGGGTGATCGAATGGGTAGAGACCCAGGAAGATATCACTCTAACTCAGGGACCAGGCCTGGTATGTAAAGAACAAAGGAGGTCTTGATCTAACTTTCGTCAGTGAGTTGATTATAAAATGAGTAGATGGAAAACTTAGTGAGATGAATGAGCAAGACTGCTTAGGGCGTCAGGCCTTTTAGCAGCTTGAGGAGGAAAAAATCAGAATACAAGATCCTCTTGGTTCAGAGTTTCGGGGAACTAAAGGGTGACTTGACTGGATCTTCCAATTCCAAATCATTCAACGTTGAGAAAATACAAAACTGATTAGAAACAATACAACTATTACAGTGATCCAACCTACATCATCCTATAATAGCGCAACTCGACTGGATCCTCCAATTCTGAGTTGTTCTAACACAGTGTAAACAAAGAGACGGAAAGACGTTGACATTCATAAGGCAAGAAGTCTCAAATGCCAATACATAACTAGAGCAACCAATGCTTCGTTAAAACTTTACAATCGGGAGCCTAGCTAAACCATCCATCCTTTCAAAATACAAAAACTGAGTACATATACTTAGAAAAATTCACCTAACAGAGGCGTGCTCAGACCTCCAAGGCGTGGCGTCCCTTCAGTCAAACTCGGACGGATATCCTTCGTCAGACGCCACCTTAACTGTGCATGGCTCTTGCAAGGGGGTAGTTGAGCCCTTAAGTGCCGAGTTAGCATGTGAAAACTTCTCTGGCTAGTCGAGGACTCAGCATGGCTTCTTTGCAAAAAATCGGCACACATGACCGTCTCGGGTAGACTGCTTGCCAGATCCTCCATACCTTACACTTAATGAGTGAGGAGAGGTTTCAACCACCTCCTCCCACCTTCATTTACTCCTAGCAGGAACCAGGATTGAGACCGAATCGGATTGGCACCTGGAGATCGCGACGATCCCTTCTATGACTAAACTCGACGCTTTTGGCCCCTCTTGCAAAACTCTTTCTATTTCCCCAAGTGATCACGGGCCGTGATCCTGCGCTTATCCTCAAAGGTACTTTCAGCGTTTCGGGGTTCGTGGATAGGAAGGAGTTGATCCTTGCTCTTCAAAGTTGCAATGGGGAAAATGTCGAGATGGCCTAATTGGGCGCCACACGTCCCTCTCTGATCTGATGGTCCTGAACTCATTCGGCGATACTGTGGGCCCCAGTCCCGGATGCCTTTGGCACTTCATGTCTCAGGGATTCTAGTTGCAAAGAAAATCATTTCAAGGTCGCAATGGGCGAAAAGGCGAAGAGCCTAATCGCGCACCACGTGTCCCTGCGGGATGGACGGCTGAGATCACTTTCGATGAGATTGTGGGCCCGGGTCCTGGGTGCTTTCGGCACTTCGCGTCTCGGGGATTCTAGTTGCAAAGAAAAGTGTTTCAAGGTCGCGATGGGCGAAAAGGCGAAGAGCCTAATCGTGCACCACATGTCCCTGCGGGATGGACGGCCTAGATAATTTTGGTAAGATTGTGGGCCCGATTCTTGTGCTAAACACGGCGCAACTCCGTTGGTCTCAAATTTCCATCGACCGACGATCTGCTCCATCTGTCGATCCTCGCCGTTGAATACTGGAGGTGCCCGCCCACTAGCATTTTTAACCTGAAATGGATTTTCTGTGTTGCACAGTTGTAACACCCTGTTTCCCCCAGTTTGTAAAAATAACTGGACTGGCCAAGAACTATGGAAAACTCATAAATGTGAATAACATTTTGAATTTATTGCAGGACTCTTGAGAGGGGACGTGCAGAAAAGAGACCACGATGGTGGTGGAAGGCACCTGAAAAGGTGGCGTTAACTTCCACCGAGAATTAATACCGTATTTGGACTCCACTGGCCCGGAGAACCAAAAGCGGCTCGCTGGCCCCGAATTAAATGCCTCGCAGACTGGTAGGTAGATGGCTCCTCAGGAATTAATGAGGGATGGGGAGGTGAACCACCCATCCATAGAGCCATCATGACTAGCCAGTGTGAGGGTAATCATGCCACACGCAACCTCGCAAGAGGATAAGGCGTGGGGTAGAAGCGATTGGGGGGCAGACGCGAGGGGAGAACTCTGGAATTATGCAGAGTGAGTGATAGCAGAGAGGAAGGATTGCAACCTTCGCTCCTGGTCACTGGCGGACAGAGACATAGTCTCACAACATCGTGGTCTTAGCTCGAGGGTGGCTAGTGGTAAATCCGTTGGGAGTCGCTAATCCTACGATTGGGTGGAAACGAGCACCCCTCTCAGCAGTTGCTTGACCCTGGTGTTATCTATGATAAGTGTTTTGCCTCTGGCATCTTGATATATATATATATGTGCTTATTCTGATAATTATGCTCATAAGTTGTGAAATTGTGAATGATTTCATTATAAGAATGACTGTATGGTGTTTTGATCAGTACTAGTAGTGGTATATTTATATGGAAAGACTACGTATGATTTATGTCTTCATGAATTCATTATTTGTGTGCGTACTGATCAAATTCAGACTTCGCGTCTGGTTCTCGGGAGGACAAAATCCTTATATACCTCAGGTAATACCCTGAGTAAACCTCCCCATAGAAATACCTTCCTTGAAAATCCCATCAAGAACCGGGAAGGCGGTTGTGAAGGCGTAAGGCCTTAGTGACTCTGCATGAGGAGGAACAGTCTTCTTGAAAACCGAGATGACAACATAAGGATGAAGTAACGAATCGAAGGATGAGATTCCGTCGAGAGATTTGTGGTCACTCATGACCATCAGATCAGAAGGAGAAGATGGAGTGTTAGGTACCTTAACCTTATAGGTATTAATTGACGGACGAGATTTCGTCGGGGAATCTGCAGTCACCCACGACCGTTAGATTAGCAGGAGAAAGTAGGGCATTAAATGCCTTACCACTTGGTTTTCCTGTGTCTTCGTGGGTAGCGAAGAGTTTAGGACCGTAGATCCCCAAGGTTCATGAGAGTATCTGGACCATGGATCTTTTCCACGCCCAGGGAGTCGTGGAAGAATGCATGGGTAGGAACCATTACGAGCCGTCAGATCTTGGCTAAAGAACCCGACAGCCGTTGGATCAGTCAGGAGTTACCCGAGGGTTAAGACTCCAGTGTATTAGGGGAGAAAAACCCTAGAACAGATCCAAGTCGTCCGATTAATGGAGGTCACGTGTCAAGAAATCACCCATTTCGGGAAATCAGGGATCGCGGAATCGAGATTCCTGTTGATAAGAGATCGGGACTTTCCATTGTGGAAATCCCATGATAGATCTAAGCCATCTGATTTACGGAGGCCACGTGTCGTAAGATCTCCCATTACGGGAAATCGAGAATTCGCAGCATCAGGATTCCTGGCGACAAGGGATCGAGACTCTCCAAGGTGGAAACCCCGGAGCAATTGTGGGTCGTCTGATTTAAGGAGGTGGCGTGTCAAGAGATTACTCGTTTCGAGAAATCGGGAATCGGGGATTCGAGAGTCCTGTTGACAATAGGTCAGGCTCTCACCTTGATAAATCCCGATGGAAGAGAGGTTGTGGTCATATGGGAAGAGGTCATATCGACCAATGCTTAACCCAAGGGGCTAATCTCCGATTGAGGTTCGTTCAACACTTCGGCGTTTCGGCATTCGGGATACCGAAGGGACATGGTTCCTCGTGCTCTCAAACCCTAAAGTCCAAACTTATAAACCTTGAGATGTTAGCATGTGGTCAAGCTCTGATGAATGGTCAGGATCCTCTCGGAGGATCCTGGGTCTAGGATGACCGTCCGATGTGAGGTAGAGATGCCAGCTTTACACTGGGGCGTGAACGTGCATTAGGGTAAGTAGCGAGCAGATCTGGATGGCCAGAGTCCACCCGCCCAGATCTACAGCTGAGGATGCATTCCGAAGCCCCCTTGCCATTCTGCTTTTAATGGGGGGGGGTTCCGGAATTGGACATGCAACTCTCGAACAGTCGAGATTAACTCATCATGATCAATGGAGCTCAAGTGGATTTCAGACCCCCC
>ML785494.1:154036-164255 GCA_009831015.1 Picea engelmannii | reverse complement strand
TCAGGTCGACTACCGTGTCGAGTTTCCCTTTTCACCACCTGTATTCCACTTAATCGCGCGATGGGACCTGTTCTCACTGGCGGTTCTCCACCCCTGTTGAGATTTGTTCCTATTGGCCATTTTGCTGACCCTGTAGGGATTCGTCCCCATTGGTCAGTCGCTAGCCCTGTCGGGGTTCGACGGTTGCAGAGTCGAACGTTTAGACATTACTGTAGCGCTGAGGCGCGAAATACAAATAGGCACTGCGTTCAAATTGAACCGTGAACATGACCCGCGATCACATGGGAACGGAGAAGGAGAGAGAAAGAGCTAGCTTACGTTGGGCCTCCATGGATAATTAGGGGTTCTGGTTCGGCAGAAGACCAGAAAAATCCGACTTAGGTAGTGGGTATGTGACAACAGTGCGCTCATCGTTGTGACCTTGGACAAAATGCATATGATAGGTTCTTTAAGCTCCATTTCTTCGTAGTTACGCCATGGGCTTGAATCTTGGAGAGAAAACACCCCCTATACAAGAAATGTTGCTAACATTAGGCTCCATGGGGGATAGAGCCGTCCCTGTGATACTCTAAGAACTCATTTTGCAGTTCCAGTGCCTTGGTTTTTGGGCTATGGAGTCAAGTTCAAAACCTCCTGCTAAGAAATATATGCCGAAAAGTAAAAACCAAACAAACTAAACATAGACGCTCCAAGGAGCTTATTTATGTACAGTCCTAAGCTAATAAAATTCTTTACATGGGGCTAGGTGAAAGAAAACTTCCACCATAGCCATTCAAGCAACTTCCTGAATAGAAGCTCCTTCCTTCTGCCGATGATGACCAACATATGGTGTAACCGAGACAGCAGAACGGTTACACTCTTCAGCTCCTCCTTACAGACTGAAGTTGAGATGAAATAGGGTGGCTCCAAATTGAGAAGGAAATACAACTCCATGTATTCCTTCACGGGCTCATAGGACCAGTGGAAAACTCCAGAAAATTGGCGACAGGAAGCCTCCTCTGCTACACAGTTGTGGATGTGTGGTTGAATATCTATGGTAAGCACAGGTGTGTGGACAACTAACGTAGGTTGAAATCTCTCAGGTGGTGGCTGCTCGCTGACTGGCTCTAGACAATCTGTAAACTACATCTTCAGTTGCTCCTCTGGTTCTTCTGGTTCCTCTTCTTAGCTCTCCCAAGGGTCAGAGTCATAATCATCATAGATAGGACCTGTGGGAAATCTCTGCTTTTCAATCTGCTGCTCAGGGGGACTGATTTCCTCGCAATGTCTTTCATTTGCGAATAGAGGAGAAGGTTTTGCAGTCTGCTCTTAGAAATCTAGCATATCCAACTCGTAATTTGATTTGTAGTTGTCATATACAGGTGGGATTCTTCCATGGTCAGCAAGTTGAGATGTGGGGCTTTGCTACTCCTCAACTGAATAGTCGTTAAAGCTGGGTGAGCACCAAACTTCTTCATTTTTCTAAAAAGGAACGATCTCCAAATCCTCCTTTTCAACCCCAAATGTAAATACATCATGGGAAATTTCGTGAAGAAAAAGAGAACAGTCCTCTTCCACAATGGCTTCTTCCTTTAAATCTGAGACAACATACTCCTCAGGAGCATAAACTAATGTCTCTACAGTTATGAAATATTCAATATCCTCTTCAAAAGAGCCGCCAAGAACATTTGCCTCAAGGACTGAAAACTCCTCTGCGCATCATTCAACTTCCCACCTATCCAGTTGGGCAGAGAGAGATTTTATCAGTTCCCTAACTTCACCCAAAGCAACTTCCTCCTCCTCAAGGTCTTCATCACTCTCATAACCTTCCTCTGATGCAGACGAATGGGGATGAGAAAGGACTGATTTCTGATCCAATTCATCAAGATCATCCTCACACCCTATGTAAGAAGCAGCTCTATCTTGTATACAGTTGTTGTATCCCTCACAACAGTTATGAAAAATTAACTCAGAGGGATAAAGCTTCTGACAATAGGCAGTGAAAGTTGCATGAAATTCTGCAAGTGAAGAAATGTTAGCAGGGGGTAAAGAATGATACCATTTACGAGCATCCCCTGTTAATGAGAACATGAACATTTTCAATAATACATCCTCATGACGTATCTCCCACTGGTACATGAGTTCGTGAAACTCACAGAGATGTTGAGCAGGTTTGTCCTCTTCATGCTATCTAAATATGGGCAAATAATTGCTCCATTCATCCAGAGAAGGGACATCATTAGGAAAACCAGGAATAGCAGAAAAATTAAAAGGAGAAAACCTCTGAGCTAGGATTTTTTCCATCCGAACCAGCGGAGTCGCCAATCGATCCTTGAATCATGGAGTCGCCAGGTGAAATATGCACAGCTTCGAATGTAACTAGTCTTTGTTCACCATCAAAGGCCAGATCCTAACGTCGTGTCCTCCCAGGAAACTTCTCAGGCTGAGAAAGCAGCTGCTAAAACCTTCTCGAGAAAGCTCCTCTGGGTCAGCTTTCAGGTGGGCTAACAGTAGCCGCAACCGAAACAAAGATGTGGAAACATGGGAGTCGCCACAGTGGAGTCACCAGGTGCACAGTAGCAATCTTCAAGGGCTCTGATGCCTGATGCACCTTCAAAATCAGAAGCTCAATGTCGTTCAATCCCAGGGAAAATTTTCAACTTCATCCCCGGCAACGACGCCAGAAATGTTGGCATTAGAAGTCACTCCTGGATTGTGACAGGAGCAGAGCCCAACGCCGATCAGTTTATGTTACGGATAAATTTAATGGGTGATCGAATGGGTAGAGACCCAGGAAGGTATCACTCTAACTCAGGGACCAGTCCTAGTATGTAAAGAACAAAGGAGGTCTTGATCTAACTTTCGTTAGTGAGTTGATTATAAAATGAGCAGATGGAAGACTTAGTGAGATGAATGAGCAAGACTGCTTAGGGAATTAGGCCTTTTAGCATCTTGAGAAGGAAAAACTCAGAATACAAGATCCTCTTGGTTCAGAGTTTCGGGGAACTGAAGGGTGACTTAATTGGATCTTCCAATTCCAAATCATTCAGCGTTGAGAAAATACAAAACTGATTAGAAACAATACAACTATTACAGTGATCCAACCTACATCATCCTATAATAGCGCAACTCGACTGGATCCTCCAATTCCGAGCTGTTGTAAACAAAGAGACAGAAATAAGTTGACATTCATAAGGCAAGAAGTCTCAAATGCCAATACATAACAAGAGCAACCATTGCTTCGTTAAAACTTTACAATCGGGAGCCTAGCTAAACCATCCATCCTTTCAAAATACAAAAACTGAGTACATATACTTAGAAAAATTTGCCTAATAGAGGCGTGCTCGAACCTCCAAGGTGTGGCATCCCTTCAGTCAAACTCGGATGGATATCCTTCGTTAGACACCACCTTAACTGTGCATGGCTCTTGCAAGGGGGTAGTTGAGCCCTTAAGTGTCGAGTTAGCGTGTGCAGACTTCTCTGGCTAGTCGAGGACTCGGCATGGCTTCTTTGGAAAAAATCGACACAGAGGACCGTCTTGGGCAGACCGCTTGCCAGATCCTCCATACCTTACACTTAATAAGTGAGGAGAGGTTTCAACCACCTCCTCCCACCTTCATTTACTCCTAGCAAGAACCAGGATTGAGACCGAATCGGATTGGCACCTGGAGATCGCGATGATCCCTTATGTGACTAAACTCGACGCTTTTGGCTCCTCTTACACAACTCTTTCTATTTCCCCAAGTGATCACGGGTCGTGATCCTGCGCTTATCCTCAAAGGCGCTTTCGACGTTTCGGGTTTCGTGGATAGGAAGGAGCTGATCCTTGCTCTTCAAAGTCGCAATGGGTGAAATGTCGAGATGGCCTAATTGGCCGCCACGCGTCCCTCTCTGATCTGACGGACCTGAACTCATTCAGAAATACTGTGGGCCCCAGTCCCGGACGCCTTCGGCACTTCGCGTCTCGGGGATTCTAGTTGCAAAGAAAATCATTTCAAGGTCGCGATGGGCGAAAAGGAGAAGAGCCTAATCGCGCACCATGTGTCCCTGCAGGATGGACGGTTGAGATCACTTTCGGTGAGATTGCGGGCACGGGTCCTGGGTGCTTTCGACACTTCACGTCTCGAAGATTCTAGTTGCAAAGAAAAGCGTTTCAAGGTCGCGATGGGCGAAAAGGCGAAGAGCCTAATCGCGCACCATGTGTCCCTGCAAGATGGATGGCCTAGATCATTTTGGTAAGATTGCGGGCCCGATTCCTGTGCTAAACACGGCGCAACTCCGTTGGTCTCAAATTTTCGCCGACCGACGATCTGCTCCATCGATCGATCCTCGCTGCTGAATACTGGAGGCGCACGCCCACTTGCATTTTTAACCCGAGATGAATTTTCTGCACTGCACAGTGTGCTCGTGGTTGTGACCTTGGACAAAATGAATATGATAGGTTCTTTAAGCCCCATTTCTTCATATTTACACCACGGGATCGAATCTTGGAAATAAAACACCCCCTATAGAAGAAATGTTGCTAACATTAGGCTCTATGGGGGATAGAGTTGTCCATGTGATGCTCTAAGAACTCATTTTGCAGTTCCAATGCCTTGGTTGTTGGGCTATGGAGTCAAGTTCAAAACCTCCTGCTGAGAAATATATGCCGAAAAGTAAAAACCAAACAAACTAAACATAGACGCTCCAAGGAGATTATTTATGTACAGTCCTAAACTAATAAAATTCTTTACATGGGGCTCTGCTCCTGCTGCAATCCAGGAGTGACTTCCAACGCCAACACCCCCCTTGTTGGAAACCCCCAATGGTGCGCCCTCCTTCTCTTCATGTGCCTGTGGCTATGTAGAGCCCTCCTGCACTGATGTAGAACCGAGCTAGAATGGTGTGGGAGAGTATTGCATCTCTGAGACCAAGCTTGGGACAAGCTAGGTGGAATCTTTCACCACTGAATCGTCCTCTAGGGTTTGTTAAGTCAAAACCCTCAAAACCCCCAATGTTGGGCTCACTAGCTAGAACCCAGATATCAAATGATAATCATACATCAATGAATGAGAAGAGGCCCTTGCCTTTCCTTTATACTTTTGTCTCACCTTGTCCCTCCAAAGTGGCTTTCATTTTATTAATATTTAATTAATTAATTAAATCACTTTAATTAATTAATTAACCTTTTTACCTCTGAAAAGATCCTTATCTCTCCCTGTGGCTTCCCTGGCCACTGAAAGTCACTTCTAGCCATCCCATCCTGTAGTGTTTCTCCTCCCGATTCCAATGAGCTATTACACTGAGAGGTTCCTCTAAGTAATGTGCCCAAAATGACCTCTTTAGTGAATTTCATTGACTTATAGCTCAAAATAGTCAAAATCATGGAAATCATCAGAATGCAATGGAACCAAAGACAACCTGTGTGAAATGGCTCATAATGATGAGATATGATGAGAAATGCCACCTAGACCTCACAATGCCTCTCAATAACCCATGTACTCACTATAACACCCATCTAGCTACTCTGGTCATCATAAACCTCTGCACTGTGATGATGTTCCAAAGTGGGGACATTACAGTCCTCCCTACAAGAAAATTGTCTGTCCTCAAGCAATACCCAAATCCCTCCAAGTAAAATACCAGGATCCCATGTCCACCTGTGGGATACATAGTAGAACCCATACAAAGATGAACACTCATACACTCTACCCCCTGGGTCCCATAACAAGTCATGAACTGCTAGCCCCTGGAAAGCATAATCCTAAAATAAAACAACTTTGTGCGTCTTTTTCATATGACACATGGCTGCATCTCGGAATGAGTCCATCCTACAAGTCTCTACCAAGATCCACACGGCCTCCATCAACTGCTCATGTTGATGCATGAACAAGGTGTTGCAAGACCTCTGAGAGACATCCACAAGTGATGCGCTCCTCTCAATACTAGAGCTCAATGGAAAGTTAGAATAACTTTCCCCTGCAATGGTCCACTCTCCCCTGTCAGACAGTGAAATGCTTAATCCTGCAATCCTTGGGTCCCATGCTAACCTCTGTCGAACATCACCTTGTTGACCCTGCACTACTCTGACCATGACTGCTTGCCCCCTGCATACATCCTGAATCCTCCTCTCTTGGGTCTTGAAGCTGAAATACCTATGACCATTGGACCTGCTGCCCAAAAACTGTATCAGTAAAGATACCTCTATAGAAGAAGTACCAATCCACCCATCTCCATGTCCGATCATGATGAATAAGAGTGAAAAGTTGCCTCGCTCTATCAGAAAAATCCCTGCAAGCCCACTCCAGACCGACCCCTGGTGGAGTGTGTGGCTCTCGGGCGCAACTTGGGTCATCATGTAGTGAAACATCCAACTCACCCAATGAACTCCCAGATCCCATGGAAAACTTGGAAGTTTATCACTTCCAATCTCGTCTAACTACTCTTGTGTGAGAATAATCACTGTCAGAAGCCCTCTGTGCTCATCTATTATCCTCCTCATGTTATTGTCAATGATAAATGTGTCAGAAAAGGATAACAGACATATCTGCAGCTGACTGTAGGATTGGAAGGCATCACATGCTTTGGTCAATCCCAAGGATTCGACCAGAAGCTCATCCATCAGTATCCATGATAGATGCTCTCCTATGGTCATCACTGAATCCCAACCATCCAGTACAATCGGACGTAACCCCTCCGAATGCTGGTCAACCAACCTCCATCTCTCATCTCCCATGCAACTGCTGAAATGGTGAAGGTGATCCCCCACAACTATGTGTTGCTACAAATGAGTGATATCTGCATACTCCCCTAAGTGCGTCTCCTCCCTACAAGTCAATACACCCCTTTGAATCCCACCATACATCTCGGCATGTCTCTATGAGCTATCACTCATCATTGTATGCTCCGGCATACTCATGTCATCTCCCGTAGACTCATGTTGCATCACAGATCATGGGCGTACTGTTGGATCAACCTCTATATGGAGGTCAACATCTCTCGAAACACAAACGGAAGTGTCCTCCATCGACTGGTGCTCCTCTGCTAGATCATCAACATCTCCTAGCAATGTGACTGAATGATATGTCTGAGTGTCTACTAAGACAGATGAAGTGGATCTCTAACAAATCTTCTTAAGAGACTCATATGATCTAGACTATGATTCTTGAAGGGTTGTCTGTGTGCCTCTCAAGAATCCTCGAGTGCTCTCCAACTCTTGAGAGAGTCGGTCCATCTCCAACTTCTGCTCCCTTAGAGCCTCATGATACATCTCATCAAACCTCAGTAGATAATCCATGTCTGTCAACAACTGCTGGTAGTCAGTGCTCATCACAGATACTCTCTCCCTGAGAGTATGAAAATCATCCATGGCAATCCCCTCATCTGAACTACCATGTGCCACTGATGCTCTCCATCGGTAATCTTCCATCACTGCATGCATGTCATCAATACATCTAGTGGATGCCATGATCATAGCCTCACTAACTCTCAACTATGCTACTAAGTGGTGTGAATCCTGATCATGGTCATGCCGAGGTGCCATCCTAGACCCCTCACTGCTAGTGTCAGTCCTGCTAGTGTCAACTCTAGAGCCCCCAAAAACACTCTCTGCATAAGATAACGTGTTGAACTGCCCACTGTCTATCGTGTTGTTGGGTACTCATGTATGCCACTGCATCCCATCACTGGATGTTGTCTCCCCCTGAATCACAATGTATCCTATATGAGCAGTTGTATCCTCTTGTGCACTCACCCTGCTACTGTCATCTGCGCATGGATCCCATATAGATGTATCCAAACACATGTTATGGTCATCCTAGCTGCTAAAGAGTGCATCCTCATCAATGTAGGCCGATCTTGGAAGTGGGTGTCCCATCAACCTGTCAACATCCACAATTTGCTCAACTAATGGAGTCTCCAAAAACTGTGACTCAGTCTCCTCTGGCTGATCTATATGTGTAAGGTCCACTGTCTGTACTCCCTGTATCTCCTCCTGGATCGGTGGATCTACACGTCTGTGGTGTGCATCCCTCACACAAGGCTCATCAACCCTATATGACATGCTACTGACCTCCTCATGTGACGTGGCTATTAGGGGTGTCTGGAAAGATGACATATGGGTCACACCCATCATAGGAAGCTCATCATCTCTAGGTGCTAACACGTGTGACTCCTCACTAGTGTCATCACTCTGCTGAGGCGTAAGGTCATCAATGGTATGTGACATGTCTGCTAAGACACTGGTGCTATTGTTCTATTCATCCAGCTGCCTATCCACTATACAAGGGTCATCATCCTCCTCAAGTGTGTTATTAGCATCATCCTCTGTACAAGAGTCACTATCACTAGCCTTTATGCAAGAGTCACTATCATCATCAAATTGTCCCAAATCAGCATCTATCGCTCCATCCTCACACATCTCATCATCACTGTCATAGTGTGCCCCAATAGTGTGCTTCTGATCCTTACCCTTTCACCTATGACCTGGTTCCCACGACCCCTTGCAATAGTGGCAAAGTTGTGTGCTCCTAATGGGCGTGGGGTCTCTCTGTTCTTCCCACCATCTAACTGCCTCTTTTCTCTTTCTATCTGCTATGATGATCCCATGTAAAATATCCTCTTCGCTTTAATGGGGATTTCTATAGGCTGCATACTGTGGGAAGGTTATTATAGCCTTAGTTTCCTCGCTAAGGCCGTGATAAATGATCTCCAAACATGATATCTCAAGGCACATCCTATCCATCTCTCTGTATGTATGTGCTAATTCCCACTGGCTGGCAGGAATCTAAGCTCTGATACCATTGTAATGATCCCAATCCATTATGCCAGGATCATCATGGTTTTGGGTGTCTTTTTAAACGTTTTCTGGTTGTAGTATTTCGCCAAACACTTGGATGATCTACTTGTTTACTTGTGTTTAATTGTTGAATGGCCTCTTGATTTCGGCCTTAGGGTTTACTGATGTGTTATATATGTGTATTGCAGCTATAAACAAGAATAGTCAACCATGGAACATACCTCAACCATATGCAATATTATAAACAAGCCAAAACATCTCAAATCTGCTTTTATTCATAAGATAGAAGAACCTGCTACAATGGAGATGTTGATCTGGAATGCTCAACAGATGGCTATGAAAATAGACAGTAGAGCTGCTACAAAAAATCTCTCGATAATATAAAATAAGCCTCCAAAGGTTGGATAAGAGATGAAGACCAATGCCAAGGTAGATCTGGGTCGTATTAAGTGTAGAAGCCCTAACTGGATGTTGTCACGTCATGTTGGAGCCCTGAATAGCCTCAATAATTCGGCCCTACTGCCAAAAGTGTCCAATCACCCCAAGAAATATGCCAACTGATAGATCGGGCAACTGTAAGGACAACCCAAGTGTCCAAATCTCCAAATCCACTCCCAAACCCTGTAGATCTTAAACTCCTCCACTGAATGGTGCGCCCCCCTAGATGGTTGAAACCCTAATAATTCGGCATGGATGAATGAGGCCTCCAAACCTCCTGAAACTCTCCAAAATGCGAGATCGGGGCTTGGTTACCTCCCTGGTGAAGTCCCAAGCGAAATGGTGAAGATTAGAGCTAGCAAATGACTGAAACCAATTTCTGAAGTTTGCTCCTCTCCTCCAATTCGTCCCATGCATCTAATAAATCAAATAGCACCTGAAACTCTTCATGAATGGACTAGATCTGATGTCTAAGGCCCTGTAATGAAAACCCAAGTGATAGAATCTCCAAAAGCCCTGCCAATCTCCTACAACGAATCTCTCTCCAAGGATGGTGCGACCCCCTTGCTGGAAACCCCCAATGGTGCGCCCTCCTTCTCTTCATGTGCCTATGGCTGTGTAGAACTCTCCTGCACTGATGTAGAACCGAGCTAGAATGGTGTGGGAGAGTATTGCATCTCTGAGACCAAGCTTGGGACAAGCTAGGTGGAATCTTTCACCACTGAATCATCCTCTAGGGTTTGTTAAGTCAAAACCCTCAAAACCCTCAAAACCCTCAATGTTGGGCTCACTAGCTAGAAGCCAGATATCAAATGATAATCATACATGAATGAATGAGAAGAGGCCATTGCCTTTCCTTTATACTTTTGGCTCACCTTGTCCCTCCAAAGTGACTTTCATTTTATTATTATTTAATTAATTAATTAAATCACTTTAATTAATTAATTAACCTTTTTACCTCTGAAAATCTCCTTATCTCTCCTTGTGGCTTCCCTGGCCACTAAAAGTCACTTCTAGCCATCCCAT
>ML785494.1:127797-139101 GCA_009831015.1 Picea engelmannii | reverse complement strand
CCGGGGATCGCACCCGGCCTGAGCCACACCAACCCTTAACATGGTTGGATTTTTTGTCCCCGCAGGTTTCGAACCGATGACTTTAACAACATGGAGTGGCTTAACAACACACTCCGTCACCGACTGTCCTACACCTCGGGGACATTTACACATCAACAATTCAAGACGCAATAGATATCGATTTTATTTCGCAAGGTGAAAGAGAATACAATTAATAAATCGATGACACTTCAACAATTTTTAAAGGCGCAATAGTCACCAAATTCTAATTCAATCATGCATCATCAATATTCAATGGTGCAAAATAATTTAATTACTAAATCAATCATACATTAACAAATTTAAAGGCGCAAGTAATATAATAACCTAACCATTCATACACCATCAATATCCCATAGAGTGAGCAATCTAAATACATAAACATCGACAGGTTTCAAGGCACAAGGGTACTCATAGATTTTATTTTCAATGGCGCGAGAAATCCATTCTTTTAACCCTCATGTATCACATTAAACTCAAGGCGCTACCAAGTCTAGTACAATCATATATCATTTAAAGCTTGTGATTATCCAACTGGGAAGCATTCCATCAAGATTCCATCCTCCCTTAACATGTATCAATTCATTGACGCAATTATCAACATGAAGCAATTCGACATAAACCACCACATCTAGAACATCCTTCTCACCTAACCCTCACTTAATCAAGAGGAACATGATAATTTGTCATACTTAGAGATCTTTGAGCTATAATGGAAGTGAGTGGGTAAGTTGAAATTATAAAAAGGTAGTGAGAACCGTAAGATCAATAAAAACTTAGTGTCGGAAGAGATCTAATTCTAACCATGTTCATCTAATTAAGTACATTAGTATTGAACCATCAATATCCTCTATTGATGCATTTAAAAACAACAATTAATTTATTCCAAGAGATCTAATTCTAACCATGTTCATCTAATTAAGGACATTAGTATTGAACCATCAATATCCTCTATTGATGCATTTAAAAACAACAATTAATTTATTCCATTCTAGATCATAACGTCCCAATTTTGATATAAGTGAAGAAAAGTCAAGGTGTAATAAAATGTGGTGTAAAAATATAAGCCCCTAAGGTTTCCCTTGATTGTTAGAAAGGGTTAAAAGAATCCACTTACAAGAGTCGATTCTCCACTGTTTCGAGTCAATAAAAGTAAGGAACTAACCCACCGAACTAGGATGTCTAAAATTAAGAGTTCCCATACCTAAAGAGTAATGTAAAATTAAAAATGGGTTTGTCTTATGAAATAGGGACTACACATCATTCCTCCTAAAAATTCTCATTTAAAGTAACTCCGTGGAAAATCAATCAATAAAGAATTAAAACATGGGGAACTCAACCAATCACAAACCAGTACGGGACAAAAACTAATCCTTAAATTATTTAAATTTAAGAAGCAACGCCAGCTGGCATAAACTTGAGGAAAAGTTTCGTCAAACTGCAGTTAGGGGGGACGAGCAATCTCGTTGACACCCAAGTCTTAAGGCCAACTTGGTCGACGCACCGTCTAAGTCGGCGGACAACCATTCAAGGAGGAAATCTCGGAAGGGTTTTCCCTCTTAAGTAAAACACAATGGTAGCAGTCTGAGTGAGGGGGATTAGCTGGCGTCCACTGAGCAATTGCAAAGAGCCTAGGGAAAATGCTGGCAACTAGCAAGGAAAAATTGCGACTGTCAGATCAGCTAGGCGGGGTTGCAAGGAACCCAAGTAAAATCGTTGGCAGATGCTAAAGATTTGCTAGGGTTCAGGAAATCCGTTGACAGTCGTTGCTGCGACCTGGCAGTTAGCTAACAGAAAAACTAGCTAACAGGAAAGGGACCTGGCAGTTAGCTAACAGAAAAACTACATCAGGCAAACACTACAGGAAGTGTCCCTCTAAGAGCAGGAGGGAAACTCGGCCTGGTGAGAAAGATCTCAACGAAACTCTGAGAATACACCCGGAGTGAGATTCTCTACAGGAACCACTCGTAATCAAACTCTGGCCAAAATCGTTGAAGAAAATCATGTTGAATCAGGCAAGGTTTTGATGGGCTTACTGGGAGAATCGCTGGTAATCTCCGGCAATATCTGAATGAGATCGTTGGAGAACTCAGTGAAATTCGTGGAAGATCTCTGAAGGCAGTTCACCACAGAAGGAAACCCCCAAAAAATCGATGAGCCTGCCAAGGACGGTCTCAGTTTTACACCAACCCCCTTTTTACAGTGACCACGCTAATTCCGGAATATGAATTCGTGAATTACTGTGACCTAGAATTTTTTGAATTCTAGAGCTCGCAACATCATTACGAACTGAATCACAACCCTATCACTACCATATATACCTGGGTTGTACAAGCTTCAGGCTGCGAATAAACCATCATACCCTAGCGAAAAAGGTAGGACTACCTATCTTGACGTGGACCAACGCACCTCACAGTTGAGACCTAACACTGATATACACAGAATAGTTGACCGATGGTGCGATGAGATTCCCCCTACATAGTGCAACCCACCTATCTTCACTCTTAAAAAACACACATCAATATTTTATCTTAGGCACACAAATACGGTAACAGTGCCAATCAATTCTTAGGTTTTGATGAAGCAAATTTGGAATTTAAGTTAATAGAAGAAGGTTGTGTTAATCCTAACGGTGGATAAAACAAGATATTCATAACTCAAAAGAAAGTTGTGCTAATCCTGTAGAACACAGAACAATTTCCATAATAGTATAATTTATAGTCATTTGAAGGGACGAAGAACATAATTGGATTTCACAGTAACCAAGAGTTTCTTTTAACAAGGTTTCAATATAGGTTTAATCATTTCAAGCAGACGAGAACATAAGGATAGAAATTTTTTTATGAGGGAAAATAATCTTTCAAAAAAACATCCCAAAAATAAGATATATAAAAACTTAATAACAATATTATAAAAATGAATTTCCCCATCGTTGAGAATTTGATTGGTGGGATAAGTCAAGCAACCTTCTTAAAATAGAAATTTTATTAATTTTATAGTTTTCTCCAAAAACGCAAGCTATACTCTCCAAAATTCACATCCAAGATTTATTTTCAGCGACAAGGAAATTATCAACGATATTCATAATACAAATTTAATCTTTTACAAGTGCAATTTCAAAAATAAAATATTGTATTCGAGGATTTGAATTTCGAAGATGATCTCCTGTGATCTTGCTCCGTCCATCTCCTCGTTTGCTAATCGTGAAGACTTCACCGTTACCTCCCAGTCAATGCTAGGGGTACTCTTCTTCCCCCTTAGCCCCCCGAGCCGCAAAGGGGCCACGCACACAAACCAAAGAAATATCTAGCTCCCGGCTCTCCTCGCAAGGTCGAGCTACCGCTCCCTTTTCGAGCTGGGTATCTCAAATCCCACAAGTAAAATCAGTCAAATAAATTCCAACAACATAACCTTACACATACCAGTCATGATCCATTCCTCCTCTCTGCCATTACTTTTATAGAGTTTTTCTTAGTGACCACTTACCATTTGTACGTTTTATTCGTTTTATTAAAAATTAATTAGGAAATACTCTCCCCCGTACACTTGTCACATGATCCCTTAGTTGCACCAGAAATTCACTTATTTAATTTAATTAAATGTCAATTTCCATCACCCATCCTAAAAACACTCATTGTTGTCGCTTTATTCCCTCTATTTCTTTTTTAATGGTTGATGTCTTTCTAAAACTTAGTTGTGTTTCATTTAAGAAAGTTCTTTAGTTAGACTAGACTAGATTCATTTCTATATTTCCACATTCCTTTTTACATTCATTTATTTTCTTGTCTTAGTTCAAATTTAGCATGTCTTGCACATAATCACTAATTAAATCTTTAGATGAAATATTTCTCTTTTAATTCTTAACTTGATTTTTCTTCATCCCCCTTTTATTAATTTTATTTAGTTTTTAGTCTTCTTACCCTATTTAGACCTAAGCTTAGAATTTTTTTAGGGGATTTTATAATTAATAAAAATTACTCATTTAATATTTATTTTAAGGCTGACCACATCAAAAAAATTATTGTTTTATGGGGACCTAGGTTCATTGACTCACCTTCATTAAAATTGTGGCATGCCCTTCAAGACGCACTACATGCTTCAAGGGTGCCACTCGCCTTTATTCATGTTTTATTTATGTGTTGTGCCCTTCAAGATGCACTACGTGCTCCAAGGGTGCCACTCGCCTTTGACTGATTTTGGTAGTTGTCCAACCCTTGGAGTCAATACTCCATCAAGCGACCTTGTGAGAGACTAAGGGCCTCTAAGGAATAAGGACCATGCCTTATTGTGCGCCCCTTAGAATCTTCGTGAGCGACTGTCTTAGTCCGCCCTCACGACATCGTGAATATATCGAACTAGCTAATCGTTAACCTACAATTCGAGCCATGACATGAGTGCTAGTAGGTTGTGGTAGGGTTGTTGCCACACCTCTCCCTCAATTTATGGTTGTTGTGCATGGCCCCTTTACTCTTAATGTGAGTATGATTAGCGAGCAATCGTTAGCCTGCATCCATCAACGAAACTTGTCAGCGATCCATAAAAAACATCATAATATAGCCGATCATATGTCACATATGCATAAACAGAAATACCCAAACCATATACAGTCCACTCCCTGACTCGATCCGGAGTCCAAGGAGGTCCACTGATGCTATCGACATCCTCAATCTGTCAAGTTTCCTGCACACTCAAGAGAAACCGGTCAATAGCACTTGTCTATACATAGATATCAATTAACATAACATCATAATCCATAAGCATCATCATCGGAATCCATAAGCGAAACAAACAACCATATACAAAATCGGATCACTAGCACGCAAGTGTCCTCAAAGAATAATTCAAATCATGTGCACGCATGAGCGGGATGTTATATATGGTATCAGAGCCAGGTTAATACTAAATGTTTTTTAGAGTAGTGTTTTTGTTGGGTTAACATGTAAAAGAAATCTACAACCAATCTGTATGGGAGTATCATACAAAGATGTACATGTCTTTTACTTTGCTAGCAATAGGCGAATCCATTGTCCTTGAGCCTAATGTTGTACTAAATTTTGACGTTGTTGTTCTCTTCAACACATCCCCCTTATATTAATACAATCTTCAGTTCTAGTTAAAAAAAATGTCATTCCTCCCAACCACTCAAACTAGACCCTATTGACAAACCTTTTATACATTTCATGAGCTCATGGACATTTTAATAAATTCCATCTTCATGGGCACATTAATATATAATAGGAAAGCTCTACACACCATGTAGAATTTCATTAAATTAAGCATTTGTATACATGTCGAAGTTTTTGAGTGGTTGTGGAATTTTGGCCTTTCATATGGTGGAATTTTACATGGGATGAGGAACAATATGTACATGTCTAAGCAATGTTAAGTATGTGCATGCGACATCTCCACACAACATAAATTCTCATTTAATAGTAGTTTGCATGGTGCTTGGACATTGCTTACTAGAAAATCCAATCATACTTGATTGTCTCTACGTGATTTAACTATGTGATCACATGATAAGGTCTCCAACTTAGAATTCAAATTTAACACGAAGCTTATATAATATTTATGTTCTCATTATGACTTGAGGGATTTACATTAGTCATTTTATAGCTTTGAAATAGGAAGAGAAGAAGAAAACTTCCTCGATTGTTCATATATAAGATTTACAATTTTTTTAAAGGCGATGGTAGAGCTAAGTGATAGGTATAAGTGGATCTTGACTTGAATGTCTACATGAGTACATTGTCTTTTCTTACAACCCTAAATTGTTAAGTGGCTTTTGCCACATACAAGGAAGGAACATTTGCCACATGATTCTCATGTCCACTCACCTTTCTGTCAAGATGATATATCAAAAACCCTCATTCAAGACTTGCTTTCACTAGATCATCCTTCCCTTACATCAATAGTTTCTATTGCTTTAGCTTCCAATTATAGGCAATAATTATAATGTATATTTAAGCAACTTAATCAAATGCAACTTGACCTATCTCTTCTCAAAATTTAGCAACTTTCTTTGGATAATTTGATTCTTCACCGTACCACTATCTTGCATATTATCCAAAAACTTGAGTCTTTCACTTCCAATTAGATCAACTTTCTCTTTAGGTAACTTGTAATAAATGAAAAGTATTTTTTGAAAGCAAAGAACCTTCATCAATACGATATCCTTCATATTTTGTTGCAACAAGATATCTTTTTCTTCCATATTTTGTTGCTACTACAAGCCTCTTTATTTCAAAGGTGCTTTTTGACTAGTGTTAAAAAGAGAATCAATATTGCTAAAATTAGTACTAAATCTCATGAGCTACATAGTGAGACTGGGCGTTCGACAATTCTCAAAACACCATGGTATGAAAAAATATGTCACCTTTGTGACACCAAGAGGGTTGAAGATGAAAATCACTTTCTCCTTGAGTACCCCACGTATACCCAAATTAAATCTCAATTTCAAAATATCTATCAAAATACCGACCTTCCTAACCTTCTAAATCATCAAAACTATAGTGATCTTGGAACGCTTCTCCTAATGACTTTTGAGCATCAAAATAACATTATAAAGAAATCTAAGTAATCTCTTACTTTTCTTAAAGTCCGATAAACCAATTTTAATTTTAATAAACATTAACCACCACCAACATCATCATCATCTATATATAATATCACTATTTTCAAATAAATTTCCATAAATATACTCCATTTGCGTAATAATTCGACAATCTAATTATTTTTTATTTTTTTAAATTATCAAACACGAATTTGCCATAATAAAGGTCTATGCAGATTGCTCTAAATTATTCCGTGTCAAATCTGTGTTTGAGAAAGCTAAAAATCATTTTGATTATATTACTTTACATGAATCGCCATCATCATCATAATGAAGTAAAAAATTTGTCATGTGAGTGCAATGACAAGACAATAAAGCCACAAACTATTATAATTCAATTTATGTCTCTATCAAATCTTTTACCATTTCTTTGACTATCAATCTTTATTTGTTTGTCTCTAGTATTTATAAATCGCTTAATATAAATAAAAATATCTAACTAAAAATTAAAATTAAAAAACAAAAACATTTTGACTTTTAACTTAGTTTTTAAAGTTTTTTCAAATGCTACTCAATTTTTGTTTATTTACATTCAATTTAATTGATTAGATATATGTTAATTCTTTGTCTTTTGTCACTAAGAGCTTTAAAAAAAATTATACTCTAATATAAATAAAATTAGAGGAAAAAACTAAATTTATGAAAATATGAATTTAAATTATTTACATTAAAAACACATCTTAATATTTAATCATTTTTCGGGGTGGTAAATGTGGAAGGGATCATTCTTAACCCCAGGGGGAATATAGAGACAAGTTTTGTTTGGAGTTTAACCATCACCACTAACAAGCAAGCGGAATAATACACTCTTCTCCAAGAGGTCCAACTTGTCAAGGAGAATTGGATCCATATAATCATCATTGGTGATTCCATGAACACTATAAGAAGTATGATCAAAGGGACCCTCCCAAGGGATGCTTAATTAAGCAACATTATCAAAAAAATCAAACATGTGATAAAAGAAATCCCTCGGATCTCTTTCCGCCATGTCATGAGGGAGAACAATAGGTTGGCAGACTCACAAGCCAACCTGGCCACCTTGTTGCCAAAAGGGAATATCAGGATTAATGGGAGCCATCACCCATTACCTTAATTAATGAATGTCCACTAAAATTCATTGCATGATATCAAGGTGTCACACCCAAGAAAAAAGCAAGTTGCCATAGCATCGACGACCTCCCTTGTCGCACATGAAATATCACTATGGCCTCAACATCATATATTCGAAGTACAATCTGTACGCGAGCAAGGTGGGATAACAGTCTCTGCTTAAATCATTCTCGTTATGTCGCCTTCTCCTCTATTCGTGTAAGAATCAATAGAAGAGATGGATTCATGGTTTAATCCAATGTTCATACAATATGGCCACCAGATAGCCATTATGGAATTGCGAGGAATGCTTCGAACTTGCTAGAACTCCTCTTGTATTTGTCGCCATAGTTTGAGCCCCTGGAGAAACAAAGCATCAAAATTCAGTTGCACCAAGAAATCTTGGGTTTGTTCTTTGTTTTGTTGGTTGAGGATTGCCAAGGCTCCAAGGGGTATCAAGTGTTCGTGGGAGAGAAGTCGAGGGATAACAACGATAGCAGAAGCTTAGAGCAGCAGAAACATGACATGGTGGCTTGGTATGTTGTAGGTTGTCCCGATCATGGGGCCTTGCAGGAAAACGTAACAAGAATCCTACTCGCTTGGATGATTGTACTTTCTCTTCATCTAGATATTGTGATTTCTCTGCAGCTTTCTAGTGACAATTGTGGCTTCATGCCAACAGGCCTTCCTCATACGGCCGAGATTGTTTGGCATCTAGAAATTCATTTAAGAATAACTTAGTGAGCTAGTAAGGGGACATTCGAAACAATCTCAGTTATTTTCAACAAGCTTTATCCTCTTACACTTTTTCCATTGGCCTTCATGCCTCGCAATAGAAGACAAAATCAAGAACCAAAGGACTACCACGACGATCTTTGGGAGTCTCTTCAACAACTCCAAATTTCCTATCAAGGTTTGTCCACTCAAGTCTCTTTCATTCTGGACATTCTCAGTCAACACCGGATGACCATGAGACAACAACACGATGAGGTCGATGTCATTTTGTCTCAAATGGAAAATCTACAGTTGTAGGGTGTACTAGTTCCTATGGAAATTGAATAAGTACCCTCCACCAGTGGATCCTCCCCTTTAGTTGATCAACATCCTCTTGACTTGAACATGCTTGCACATGACAATGAAATGGATGAACATGATTGTCCAGACCATCTCCCGCCGGGTAACTAATGTTTTTTAAATACATATGTATTCTCAACACTTTCTACATAATAGTCACTTAAAATTTGTGTAATGAAACTACTTCTAGTGAAGATTAGACCTCAAACTGGATAGATAGGACTAGAGTAGAGTTGAACAAGTAGTTTTTGTCTTGCCTTTGGGAAAATTTTAAATCTTTTTGTACTCTTCAGCGTGCTTCGGCTGCACACATTTTTATCAATATATTATCCACCAATTTTTATTAAAAAAAACATCCGATCATTTAAAAAAAAAATGAACCATTATTAACTTTCATCTATAAGTAATTATTTTTAATGCAAAATTTACATTTTAAAAATTTAATATTATGTAAAAATATACTAAAATGGAATATTTAAACACTAAGTGAAATATTTAAATACTAAGTATATTACTTTCTACGATAAACTTAAAGTCATTACATAATTTTGGTGAGGAAATGCATTTTTGAAAACTTTGATTCAACTGTTTCTTCTATTATAAAAAGTCACATATATAAAGAAATCTTAAACCAATTTTTGACTTTTGAATCAACATACAAAACCAAACAAGTGCAACAAAGTTGTTTATACTGCTTCCTCAGTGGAATACACATGTCTACTTATGCAAGAGAGATTAGCAAAATTGTTTATACTGCCTCCTCGGTGGAATACACCTCAATGGAATACACATATGTCTACTTATGCAAGAGAGATTGAACACAAGATATAGGATGTTACATTTTAACCTTTATTTGTTAAGTGTTATATTTATATTTGACTAACGAAATTTGTATTAAGTAAATTTTTAATTTTAAATAATTTTTTAATAATCAATTTAGTGAATAAATATTATAAAATATAGTTTTAGTTTATATAAACAAAATAATATTTTTTTAAAACCATCAAAATTATATTAGTTATATATATAAAAAAAAAATCGTTGATTTTTTAATAAAATAACAGCTAAGATCGAAGGACAAGTATATAGATAGAGATATAATTGTAAACCATGATGAGGGTATTGGAAGTTGGGCCACAACAAATGTTGAGAGTGTTAGACTTCCTTTGGTCCTTGGAGTTATGCATTCCCTCAAGCAAGAACATGCCATTGATGTCGTCCTTTGGTCTCCATCTCTCTAGTTAACAAACAATTGGTAGAGCAACTCGATCAACTGGTTCTTGTCAATTGTGAACCACAAAGCTAAGGCCAAAGATCAACTGGTCTTCAAATGGAGTGCTTACATCTTGTGGGAACCATGAGTTGTTGGTGCTTTTCTTACAGAGCTAGTTCGTATTCGATGTTGGTTTTCACGATTTTGAGTTATGATTTGAACTACGTGAGATTATTTGTAGGTGAGGTCAGAAAAGAGGTAATGGAGAAATGATATAATAACTCCCAACGACAGTCGAATAATTAATTGCAAGGAAAGGACGTATGCGCACGTCAGGCAGGAGTCGGGGGCACATGCTGAATCCTTTATGTAAGCATGAAGATATCATTAGCATGACATATTATTAATGATAAATCTTGAACAACGTGAAGCCTGCAATAAGACTATAAACTTATTTCCCAGTCAAATATTAGAAACATTTTTTTTATTATTATATTCAAAAATATTTTTTCCGATTTCAAATGTTAAACATTATATTTTACACAATTTTTTCAAGTCAAAACAAAACTAATGTAAGAGTCGACACAAAACAATTACTATACACTTAGGCAATATAATAATGAATGAAATTGGCATTTTGACTAAAGGTGGTGAGAAAAAAATATTGAGAAATAAGTTAGCATGTGATAATGAGCTCCACCCAATCATAGTTTACCAGGATATCAGTGTAAGATATCTAAGATATCTTGATCATATACTAAGAATAGAAGTTTAAGTGATTTTTTTAATTTATTTTTTATGTGTGTGTGTGTGTGTATTACATGTGGTATACGACATTGAAGAACAATACTCGTTATGTCCACGAAACCCACCCCGCCTCCCCCTCCACCCCTCTGAAATCCACCAGAGAACGTGGGGAGGCTGAGCATTTTCGAAATATTGTGGGCTCAACAACAAGAGCATCTTACTCAACAACAATTAGAGTATCTTATAGACCCATTAAGGGCATCACATGTCACTTACATGGAATTGAACCTGGGTGGGGAGGGTAGCAACCATTTCTCCCAACCACCCAAGCTACATCCAATGCTCAGCCTCAAGGATTTATTAGGTATTTCCTCTCATTTCAAGGATGGAATCAAAGGTAAATTGGATTTTTTCAACACAAGATTCAAGGCCATTATAACAATATTCTTACTAAGATATTAACATATCACTTGTGAAAATTGAACTTGAGTGGATAGGATAACAATCACTCTCCCAACAAGGGGTGGCA
>ML785494.1:99264-114243 GCA_009831015.1 Picea engelmannii | reverse complement strand
GGGTTTAAGGGGTTTGTTTAGGATAGATCCATTCTTAATACTATGGTTTCTGCTTGGGAGGCCATGGAGTGGGCTAGGGAAACAAGGCACTAGTCGTTTATCCTAAAAATTGATTTCGACAAGGCTTATGATCGGGTTGATTTGACCTTTATTTTCTAGATGTTTATTTTCTTGGGTTTATAAATAATGCGCTATTTCAGAAAATTATATTGGAACTTTGAAAGAAAGCATTTAACATTATGATTCATATTCATGAATAAATAAGCTTGTTGGGAATGTGTTATATTCTTTCCATGGTTATCTCCACACGTTGTTCGTACGTGTCAGGCACGTTTAGGGGGGTGGTTGTAGGGGTGTTGAAGCCCCCAATTTTTTTTTGAGTTGTTAAAGAAATCTTTTTGTGTCGTAGAGGCTTCTAGAAGTCTCATTAATTCATAATTAAGCCTTAATTAACAATTAAAAATTAAGTTGTGGGTCCTATCAACTAAATTAAGGTAAAATCAACCACTTAATTTGTTCAAACATGTTGTACGGACAACTAAAATGGGTTTGAAACATGTTTCAATCTGTACAAAATGTGTTTTCCACATGCGGGATGCGATTGTATGGACTGAAATGCATTTCCAGTTCTTAACAAACATGTTTCAACGTTTCCCTACAGAAACACACCTAGTATGGCAGGGGTTGTCATGTTTCCTACAACATAGACCTCAGTGTGAGTAGAAGATCAAGTGTTTCTGGTTTGGTGGGAGGAGAATATATTGGCAATACTTTCTTTCAGTTTCTTCGCTCTCTTGGCATCTCTTGGCAGCAGACTATCCCTTATACTCCTTAGCTAAATGGTGTGGTCGAGGGAAAGAATAAGGCTATCATGGAGATGGCCCATTGTATGTTTCACTCTTAGAATGTGAAGCTTTCTTTTTAGGGAGAAGTGGTTGTTTACACAGTATTAACATTAACAACACACCTACTCATGTTGTCTCTGGTATGATTCCTTGTGAGCACTTGCATGGGTAGAAGCCCTCTATTTCACTTTTTAGGATTTTTGGATTAGGTGCACGGGTCCACCTCCCTCATGGAAGGTATGCTATATCACTTGTTCGATATACTCCTCATAAGAATATGGTTGACTACAGTAAGTATTTTTCAGGCGGGGTATCGTATTTATGACCCCATCATTCATTGTGTGACTGAGCATCATGAGGCTATCTTTGATGAGCCTATTCCTCATGGTCCACTAGGATCTCTTCCATCACTTTTTTCCAGTGACGATTTCAATGATGATTATTAGCATATCTCCATGGAACATGCCTATTCTTCTTTAGTGTAGTTTAGTTGATGACTCTTAGCTTATTGTAGTGGATCACACCACATCTTCATCGAGTCTTAGTGCACCCATGGGTACCTTTTTGAGTTATTCTTTCGGACAATGTTTGGGGACTTATGGACCTACTTGTTCATTAAACTCCATTCCTATTCTAGAGGTCTTTTCCAGCCTTCCCTCTTTTGATGAGGATATGTAGCCTAGTGATGAGCCTCCTTTTGATGAATACTCTAGTGATGAGCCTTCCTCTAATGAGCAATCCAGTAATGAGCCTTCTTAGATGAGCAGATTAGTGTTGATTCCTCAGTTGAGCAATCTAGGAATGACCTTTCTCCAAATGTGTAGCTTAGTGATGGGCTCTCTACCTCTAGATGTGTGAATGGTGATCCCCCTACTTCCGGTGCCATCCAATTCAATGATGATTCCTTCTATGATGATGATGATTCTACGGCTTCACGATTTCCACCTTTTCCTAAATGGGCTATTGCTACTCTTACCAATGCTACTGACTCCAATGCTTATCCTTTTTAGTGCTCAGAATTGACCTTCCACGAGCCCTTATTTTAACCAGCCCTCCTTTGCTTGACAAATACGAGTTTACCCTGTCGAAGACCCTTGTAGGCTGATCAATTCCAATATTGATCGTGAAGGGTTTCTTCCTAAGTTGTATGGCTTATAATGACCCCAACTCAACATTATAGGGGAGGGTTGATGATCTTCTCTAATCATCTATGGACGTAATGTTGTCTCTGTGGCCCCTTGTTCAGCCTAAGGGGGGGGGGTGTTGAGATATCTTAGCTAATCTTCACTTGTGGCAACATGCTAGCCCACTATGTGGGTAGTTGAGGCCCTTAGTGGGTCGACTTGTGGGTTGCTACACCTATTATTACACTTAATTGTATTTTATCCTAGGGTTGAACTAGTCTCCCCTTAAGAGCTAGCGTCCTAAACCTTGACTGATTGGTATAAATACACACCAATCACCTCTTTTGTAATCATCTCATTCAAGTGAATTGTTTAAATCCCAAGGGCATCCTATCTATTGCGCACTCTCTTGAAGTCTTATGTGTTTATGGTATGTGATACATATATCTTGGGTTTATTTTGGCACTGTTATATTTCAACATTGTTTATCTTATTGGATTAGGGTTTGTTGGAGAATTCACCGTAGATCCTCTACCTCATGATTTCTAACAAGAGTTGCCTCCATTATTTGATCAAAGGACATTGATATTTTTCCCTACTTGATTTTCAACCAAGTCCTTGAACTATTTGAACTTATTGAACAGTTCATCATTAGTCTTCATATAATAAAATACAGGGCTTATGTGAGGTATCATCAATGAAAGTAACATAATATAGATTCTCTTTCAAAGAAGAGGAAGACATACCATGTACATCTAGATGGATCAATGTGAGAATCCCTCTTGATCTCTATGCATTTCTTGGAAAAGTGTCCTTGGCATGCTCACCAAGTGCACATCCCTTGCATATACCTTCCTTCTCTATCTCAAAGTCTGACAATCCTTGCATCGAGTTTTTCAAGAGGGGAAGTGCTCCATGGTGTAAGTGACCAAAACGCTTTTGCAAGGCTCACACAACTCATCACTACTATGCACTAGAACACTATGCTTCATAGTATTTTCTTGCAATCTATAAAGACCACCAACTTGAACCCCTTTGGCCACATGGGTTCGATCTCTATGATGACCTAACTTGACCACATAATGTAGATTGTCATGTAAGAAAAGGTTCTTTGTCAAACTAGGAACAAACAAAACATCATTCAACTCAAGAACATCACTTGAAGGCATTTGGAAAGAGATGGAGACAGACCAATCCCTTCACATGATAAGTGGCACCATCACCCAACTCTACTTGCATTCCTTCCTTTGGCTCTTGAAACTTGCTAAAGATCTTTTGGTCATAAGTCATATGGATCGAAGCACCACTATCCACATACCATCCAACATAGCTAAAGTGTTAGTAGATAAACAAGACCCCACAAAGAAGGCGTTCTCAAGCTTGGATGCTAACTCATCCACTCTAGTTATAGTTTTTGCACTCCATGCAACATGTCTCTGCTACTTGGCCTTCCCTTTCTTCCTCTCTAGACATTGGTTGTCATAATGCCCCTTCTGGTGACACTTGAAACACTTCATGATGCAAATACTTCTTACCCTTCCTAGGTCCTTTCTTGCTTCCCTTCCTCATCCTTCCGTCGAGGGCTAGGTTTTCTACTTCACATTGTCTTGTTGAATTGGATTCTAACCTTGTCTTTTTCTACACAAAACCATCCCAAATCTTCTCAAAAGATGGTAGCTTCTCACGAGCATGAATACCTTGGACAAGGTTTTTCAAGATAGACTAAGCCCATTCAAAGCCATGGGCACCAACTCCTCATCCTCCACTCTTGCTGTTGTCACAACCAACTTATCTCTCAACTTTGTGATCGTCCCCAAGTATCTAGCCATTTAATCTGTGTCACTGATGCAGATGGTCGAGAGCTTCTTTCGTAAGAGCATTTTCCTAGATATGTTCACACTTTGGTACAATACAATTAAAGCATCATGCATCTCCTAGCTAGTCTTCTTTTCTACAATGTGAACGATCAAATGATTCTTTGCTGAATCAAGAATGATTCTTTTTGCCTTGGTCTCCTTTCTATTATGCTCAACCAATTGTTTCAGATTGGTAGGTGCAATGTTCTCTTTTTCAAACTGCTCCCAAAGCTCAACCTTTTCCAAGGTGTAAAATTGGAGTCACCTTCCAACCTGTCACACTCTCTAAGACTAAGAGTAGTCATCCCTACAAATTTGAGACACACTTCAAAGTAAAATCAACAATAAATCAAGTAGATCACCCTTTTATGGTTCAAGTGCTTCTCCCAAGCGTATTAGGGTTTTACACCTAACAACCTATCATAGGTCAAATGCCTCTCCTAGGCACATACCAACTGAAATATTTGAATCCCTCTTCACCAAAAAAGAAATTTTAATCAAATCAAGTTTGATGCTATGCGGAAATATAAAAAATCTGCACTTTAAAACACTTAGGACATTTCACCTCATTTACATGAGATTTATTGGATCTATTTCATAGAAATTTCAGCCTTATGGGTGAATCTGAAATATAAATTACAAAGGCATTACCTCACTTGTGTCCAACTAAATCAATAAGCAAGCTCAAAAAAATAGACATTGAAAATATGTACTTGAAGGAGAGAAGATTCATAGCCCATAGGGCACGATCTCTTTCATCAACGAGATCTAAAAATTACTTTAGTTGCAGCAGATTTAAATTTACTTTCTAGGTTCTTCTTAGTATGCTAAATCACATCACATATTAGCCAAGTTGTCCCAATAAAACAACATACAAAACCAGATAAGAAACTAGTGTTAAACAATGAGAATATAAGTCTAATTTCTAGATCTGTCATACAAATCTGGAGAGTGTTGCCGCCTTTATACACACCTCGGGTAACGTGGAAGAAATCTTCAATCCACTTGATGTGTCTTTGGGGGCAAGTCTTGAGTCAAGGTGCTGTCACCTGATCCTCGACTCCTTCGTCTAGGCCAACTCCTAGCGAAGGCAAGGAGGGTAGTTCCTAATAAAAGAATTTAAGGCTTATTTACACTAAGCACAATTATTATTCTAGGAGTTTATTGAAAACAAGAGCAAGATATAAATAACTCTACACTAGCAGCATATATGACACATCAAAGGAAATTGCTTATACTAAAAAATAAAGAATAAAAGATACTTGCATATAACTGATATAACTTTGAAAACATATACAAGTGCTTGAAAGGAAAAAGATAAGCAAATGTTGAAATGTAGACCATTGCCAAAAATAAAGATTGTTGCAAGATATCAAATGTTGTTGAAATGTAAATGTTATGGAGTGCTCTTGACAATTTTATTATTAAGAGTGAGTTCTTAAGTTCTTAGATTTATTGTGAAGTGGTTGTTGTGAGTGCAAGCCACTATGTGATATGTGTGCAAAGTGATGACAAGAAAACAAATCCAATCTAGATTTGGCCCCTTAGAGGCTATCCCTCGGATTGGATGTTGAACTATGTCGGAGGTCCAACAGGGAGGGTATTCCTCTGACTTCACACACAAGTTTAAGAGACTGTCGGAGGTCAACACGGGGAGAACTTAGTCCCGAGAAGGCCGTCTGACTTCACACACAAACTCTCTGCATTTTCCAACTGAACAATAACAACTAATGGATTGTCCTATTAAACTACTTCACACTGACCAGTCCCCGTTTTCATGGGTCCCCCAGATCGAGCTAGACTCACAAGGGGTCAGTGCAATACTAGGGGAAGTTGAGGGGATGGTTTATTTCCAAATTGAAATAACAGAAAGAAAAATGTTGAAATTGAAACTAAGCTAGAAAATGAAAACTACACTAAGCTAGTCTAAGAAATTGAAATCTAACTAAATTAATCTAAGAAATGGAAATCTAAACTAATGTTATGCGTTGTTGTGATTGTTTTAAGGTTTATTTTAACTTCTTTAAGCGAGATTTGAGAGCATAAGTAAAATGAACCAAAATGAGCAATCACACAACAAGACCCCGATCCCCCAGGGGGGATTAAATACTAGGCACTGTTTAGCCCATTGATTTTATTAATCTCGGTTATAATGATCTATTTTAGGATGACTTGTGATCATTCATTAAGGGGGATCGCAAGTCTTTACAAGTTTTTGAAAGGTTTATTGATGACAGGATGCTCCTGGAGGGTTTTGGATAGTCTAAATCTTGAAATTTCGTTAGAATCTCCCTTTGGCTGTCTGCAAATATGCAAGAAATAGCAAGGTATGTACGCTAAAAGATGCTCCAAAATCCTTAGAAAGTACCTGCAAAAGGGTTAGACAATGTACAAAAACTTTGCCAAACAATTACTAAGTAAAACTTACGCTAAACTAACCAAAATGAACTAAGGAAAACAAGCTAGGAAACTTGCCTCCTTAGGGTCTTTGGTTTGCTGTTTTACAACAACAAACTAATGGTACTTATGTTTACCAAATATTTAAATGAAAGCACTTGAAAGAAATTACTTTTTAGCCCTTTGAAATTCGGAGAAAAAAGCTTGCTTAAAGTAACCTTTCCTATGCTAGATCTAAACTTGAGATAAAACTTTGAAAGTGAGAAATAGATCTAACTTATCTTTGCATGCAATTAGATTTTAGATCTAATAGCTTGCATGCAAACGAGTAACCGATAGAAACTAGAATTTTGAAAAGAGTTTGAGAGAGAGAGAGAAGGAAATTGATCAAGCCTTGAATCCTATGGGCTATGGGGTCCTTTGGTGAATGATAGAGGGATTCATGTTCATCAAAGCCTTGGAATGAGTGAAGGACGAGTCTCCAATCTATCACTTCTCCAAGCTTGGGCAACCTGTCAAACTTTGCTTAAAATTTGCAAACACTCCATTAGAAAAGGTAGATCCTACATAAAAAAAAAAAAAAAACTCAAAGAAGCATGTTAATTCATTGGAAAGGCATGCAAATTTAAAATCTTTAGATATAGAAGTCTAGTAAAATCTAGATAACGATCTAGCTAAAGAGATCTTACCCTACTGTGTGATAGAACACCTTCAAAGGCCTTAGATGGAATAGATATACAAAATTGAAACAAATGCACAAGTTACCTCAATATTTAAGCATAAAATCCAAGCATCCACACATTGGCAACAATCACCATGGACCTCCAAAGTCTTTCTTTATTCAATCTTGAAAAGAGTATACAAATGGCAGCATTACAATCACAAGTTCTTTCTTCAAGCTCCAACTAAAACCAATGAGGAGGGGCAACTTGTTTATATAGCCCAAAGGGCGTGAATCCCAATGCAAAAGTGTGTCACACTTGTGAGGGTGAGTTGCATGAGGGGGGGCGAGTGGCAAGAGGAGGATAGTTGGGTTTGCCACCACTCAAAGTAAAGGGACATGTGGGAATGCCACCTCATGAAGGTTGGTGGAGAAGAGGGTGAGTCATCCTTTGGAATTGACTCCCCGCTTGGGAATGCGCCACGTCAAGGGAGAGGTGTGCCCTCCTTCTTTGTGATCTCCACCCATGTGACAACTCACTCCAACAACTTGCCTTCTCTCCTAGTTGTCTCGCCACACGAGCCAAGAACTCAAGTCAAGGGAGAAACATGTCCCCAAGATGTTTCCTTAATTATTGGCTTGCTGATTTTTTATTTATTTTTTGTCTTTTATTGATTTTATTTTGAGAGAAAATGACTTTTTATGATTAAATAATCACTATTTTTCCTCAAAAAGGTAGTACTTAGGTAAAGTGGGTAATCTGAGTGTGAAACCAAATACCCCCAAGGCATATAATGCCTCCTAGTACTACTTATTCAACTTATCCATCTATTACAATTATAAATATCTTGTTTTGTGGGAAATTTTTTATTAACTGAAAACATTAAAAAATCTTAGGGGGGACTTAGCGCAATTTCCATGTGACTCAAAAATGATGACTAGCATGGTAATATACATTAGACACTAGACTTAGATAAACAAGCTAAGGCCTAACCATCAGTACACACTCCATCTTTGGAGGAAATGAGTGAAAAAACTCAAAAATTATAACTCGCTTAAAAATTTCAAGCAAGAAATAATTAATAAGTAAAAAAAAACACTTTAGAGTAATGCACTCATGATTAACTCTTAGGAGGATAAGCCTTTTACAAGTTCATCATGCTAAATTCATCTTATTACAATTCCCCACAGGGGTATGGAAATGCGGTATAGAGAAGAAGAAGAAGAAGAAAGGTGGCCATATTGGCCGGCTAGACTTTTGAACTCTGAATTTGAACAAGTATTATGTTCAACTTTGGTGGCTCAACTGCAAGTCCATCCTAGTGCAACTTGGTGGCTCAACTGCAAGTCCATCCTAGTGCAACTTGGTGGCTAACATTGGCTCCACATGGGGACGTGTGCTTGATCTTTAGCAAAGGAGAGCATGCGAGAATCCAGAATATGTAACCTGCATCACAAGTGTCTCGCCAAACACAACATCGGCCACACATGTATATAGAAACCAACAATAAAATGAAGTTGCAACAATAATTATTGATATGTACAAGGAAAAGTGCAAAAGAAGAAAGTGAAACAATATACAAGGAAGAAATATAGACATCAAAGTAAAATACAAAAGAGAGGGTTAGAGAGATACGTTACAAAGGATGCCCCAATGGGCATTAGATGATTACATTGAAGAACAATTTGAGGAGCTGCCCATTCACTGGTAGAGTCAGCTTCTCTCCATCCAATTGGCTGAGGTAAAAAGGTAAAAAGAATTCTTGCTGGCCATGTCCTGGATGATATACGGTCATGTCCAAAGACTGTCAAATTTGCCATGCTTCCCTGGCTTCTCTTTTCGTTTATCCCACAGTAATACTGTGTCACCCTTCTGAAAGGCCCTTTGTCTGAAGACTTATCAAAATCCTTCTTAATCTTTTCCTGATTCCTGATACTCTGATCAAAAGCTTTCCTTCTGTTCTCATCTAATTCTATCAACTGATCAATTATGTTCTGCTCTGCATCTTTATGTGTGCCATACCTCTGAAGGAATTGATACACTGGAAGCTTTAGGTGAACTGGCAAAGTAACATCTAGCCCATAAACAAGCTTAAAAAGACTTTTCCTTGTTGCACTCTTCTTAGTTATCCTATCAATCCAAAGTGCAAACTTGATTTTACTGTCCCATGACTTCTTGTTATACCCCATTGTTTTCTTAATGATGGTCATGAGATTTTTATTACTCGACTCAGTAAGACCATTGCCTTGGGGATAATAATTTGATGAATGGAACAAGACAATGCCATGTTTGAAACAAAAAGAGGAGAGTTTTGTTGAACTGAAGGCTTTGGCATTATCTGTTGTAATTTTAGCGGGCACACCGAAACTAGTGATTATTTTTCTTCAAGGAAGGCCATGACTACCTTATCGGTTGCCCACTTGGTGGGTATAACATCTACCCACTTCGTGAAATAATCAGTTGCAGTCAAGATCCAAGTCTATCCATTACTTGAATTGTCCTTGAATTGATCGATGAAATCAAGCCCCCATTGTTGAAAAGGGGCCTTAACTACTATTGATTGCAATGGTAAGGTTGCAAGCTTCTATTTTCCTGTGAATAATTGACATTGCTGACAACCTCTAACCATCTTGTGAACATCTAAAAATATAGTAGACCAATAGTAACCTGGTCTAAGGATTTTATGGGCTGTGGTTTTTGCTGCAAAATGTCATGCACAAAATACTGAATGAAATTCGGTCAAAAGTTTTTTAGATTCCAACTCATCAACAGATCTAAGTATTACCCCATCGAGGTTCCTCCACCCCAATCCATCCTGAATAATACAATACTTAGAAACTCTTAACCTTAATGCCCTTCTTTTATGACCTATCAGATGATTTGGGCAAGTAAGGTTAAGGAGGAAAAAGATGATGTTTGAATAACATTGATGTTGTTCTAACCTCTGAAGCTCTGTAGACATAATTGGACTTGGATGACTGTTCTGAGCCTGTTCATTCCCCGCTGTCAACATCTGAGCTAGACCCTGACCTTTGACCAGTTTAGTGGGTTTGATCTCTAACTCATATTCCTGAATTTTAGAAACCCACTTTCCCCTTACTCCTAAGCAATCCTGTTGAGCCAAAATGTCTTTCACTGCTGAGTGAGGAACATACCCCACAATCTTTGAACACCCCATGTAGAATCTGGAATGCTTAAAAGATTTCACTAAGGCATATGCTTGTTTTTCCATAATAGTGTAATTCAATTCATAATTATGGAATGCCTTACTCATAAATGCGATGGGTTGCTCTTGTCCTTCATCGTTTTTATGAAGCAATACCCTTGTAATAGTGTTTTTTGAAGCAAAAGAAAAGATTTGAAAATCTTTGGAGTAATAAGGACTAATTAATACAGGAGATCTACCAATTGAATCCTTGATACTCTTAAATGATTTTCTTCCTTCATCAGTCCATTCAAACTTAACATCTTTCTTTAAAAGTTTAAGAATGGGTTTTATAGTTTCGGCTAAGTTTGGGATGGATCTTCTAACAAAATTTATTTGACCAAGGAAGGATTGGAGGGCTTTCTTGGTTTGAGGTAAAGGGACTCTTTTGATAGATTCTACTCTCTCTGGATCAATATTTACCCCATCTTTAGATATAATATGCTCTAACAACTTTCCTTCATCAACTCCAAACACTGATTTAGCTGGATTAAGGGAGATGCCATACTTGCGACATCTTTCAAAAACTTGCCTTGGATGACTTATGTGGTCTGATCTATCTTTGGAAAACACTGTTAAGTCATCTTGATATATCTCAATGATCTTTCCCATTAATTCTTTGAAGGAAAAATCGATTGCTTTCTGAAATGTGGCACCCGCATTCAATAAGCCGAAAGGCATCTCAAGTATTCAAAGGTGCCCCATGGTGTTGTGACAGTTGTTTTATTCTGATCTTCCTTTTTTACCAGCACCTGATTATAACCAGAAAAACCATCTAACATGGACATGATTTGTGATCCTGTGACCCTTTGTAGCAAAGTTTCCATGTTAGGGAGAGGGTAGTTGTTTTTTATGCATGCCAAGTTCAAACCCCTGAAGTCCATGCACAACCTTATCCCTCCATTCTTCTTTTGGACAACCACTAAGTTAGAACACCAAGATGAATGTCTTGTTGGTGTAATGATGCCAATAGCTAACATCTTTTGAAGCTCCTTTTGCACCAAGGGTGCTAACTTAGGATTTATTTGCCTTAACTTCTGACAAAAATGCTAAGTGTCTTCCTTAAGAGGGATTGTGTGTTGAATTACATCTTCTTTGTATGCTTTAAGCTCATCATAGGTAAAAGCAAACACATCCCTATACTCTTGAACAAGACCTATTAATTCTTTTCTTTCTTTTCCTAAGGTTCCTTTTCCAATTTTTATCATTCTAGGCTCCTCAACCATCCAAATATTTATTTCAATATAATTACCATGCTTTATTACTTCTTTTTTCTTTTTATGCATGTCCTGTCTATCAAAGATCCGCTCTAATGCAGTGATTCCCCTAGGAACTGGATTCTTTACGGGATCCTCCACTTCTGGATATTCCTGCCCCTCTTCCTTATAACTGACATTGAAACCTGAGAACTCTTGGACATTGTGAATAAATCTCAAAATCTGCTCATCATCTTTGAAGACCTGCCAATGATATAAGTTATCTGGAACTAATGGTCTGAAGTTGATTTCCAATTTCCCCTGACCATTTAACAATTCCTCTGAACGCTGAAGGTTAGACGCTGAAACTACCAACTTATATGCTAAATTGTTATGCTCTCTGGAAACTGATATGAGGTCTAAAGCACTAGACCATTCCATGGTATCCCAAATTGACATCCTTGATATTTAAAATTTTGATTCCCATATCCTTAACAATCTCTAATCTTAGTAAGAGTGCTTCATACTCTGCCACGTTATTAGTTGCATGATGCATCAAATTCTAATATGAAAGCAAAGGTATATGACTGCTTGGTTGGAAAAGTTAGAACAATTCCTTTCCAAGAAGGAAAGATTCAGAGGTTTGGTCTTGTCATCGCGCAAACTATAGGTTGGGCAAAGCCCGACCCAAACCACAAGATGGCGATAACGGTGGGAGAGCTTACCCACTGTCACCTCAGATAAACCCTCCCTCGCTTATGTGAAGGAAGAATCCAACACAAGGGGGAGTCTCGGTGACCCTAGGGGAAATGAAGTGGAAAGTGAGAGTATGGAAGTGAAACCCCTACAGGTCAAGATACTAAGTAAGAAAAGGCTTGATAACGAGTCTCGAAGATGGTTTATGGTTGCCAAAGTGCTTGAGTACCTGCGAAAGATGTTTGTAGCTGCCCGAGACACAAGAAGGAACACGTATACAAGCTCAAAGTTAAGTGGACAAGCAAGTTAAGCTTGCTGTCCCTAATTGCAGCAGTAAACAAGAATATATATCGGCAAGGAAAACAACTAACTACTTCAGATTTAACCACTTAAAGCATCAAAGATTGGTTGAGAAATGAAGCACAAAACATGTAGATAAATTCCCAACACTTTAGTACAAACTTTAGTGGTATTAGAGGGCTGTTATAAGAAGTTTTCAGAGTATATTTGTAACAGCCAATTGGCTGTAGCAATGTTTTTCTACAACAAAAGATTTCAACCCACAAAACAAGCAAGTGAACCACCCAAAAGGTGCGCTGAGACTAGTAGATTATAGGGGCAGTTTATTAGCAACTTTTGACGGTTGAAAAGTGAGTTATGATTGAAGTAAAGAGAAGTTTGTTGCAGCCCTAATGACTGTAGCTTAAAGTTACTACAACAACAACAAATACTTTGAGAAGTGAGACGCCCTAGTGGGCCAAACTAGCCTTAAGCACAAGCGAAAGTTTCTAACTTAGACAATTACAATATCTCGTGTTTTCACGTATCCCAATGGAAGAAGATTAGTGCCTTTAACTATTGGGTTATGGAGTATCAAAAATTAAAGAGCTAGTTGAGCTACTTGGGGGTGTAAGCTCTTTTACTCCTCCTAGGAATTCCTTATGCAACAAATTATTTCAAGACAAATATAATGGACTTAGTGGGGTTGTATGCACTTATACTCCCCAAAAGCTTAAGCAAATTAACCTTGAAACCAAGAAAAGAAGCAATAGCAACAAAGATTCCTTACCTAGTCCAATCATTAACAAGATAAACCTCTTTTTAACCAAGGAAATCCACCATAGAGCAAGAAATAGACCTCCACTAGTGATAGCGCATCATCCATCCATCCAATATCCAAAGCAAAACCATTACAAGAGCAAGTGACAAGAGAGATATGTAAAAATGCCCAAGTAGGGCGCAAATTTCAGTCAAGGAGTCTCTTCTCCAAAAATTGTTATGTTAAAATGACAAGAGTTTGATCTCTATTTATACAAATCCTCCTAAGAGTGTTTGTCCACTTATCTTTAGGGTAAACCACAAAGTAAGGGGTCAACAACCCTTACTTTGCCCCTTTACAAAAGTTATTTGACTTCAATTCAAATTTAAATTTAAAAAATGCACATAAAGAAACCCTAATGTGACGTCATCCCTCCAAAGGGTGACGTTTTGCACTTCTTGCAAATCGTTGGAGTGGAGAGAGGAATTCGTTGGGCCTTCTAGGGCCTCCCTCTCATGTGCTAGGTCTTCCTCCTCCAAGCCATGCCTTCTCCCATCAAAACGTGCCAAGTGTCAAGCAGCAACAACACCACCACCACAACCCTAGCCCTAGGGGACGTCAAGCTCCTCAAAAGTGATGTTTTAGCCTCAAGAGAAAATCGTTGGTCTAACAAAGGGCTAGGTTAGGTCCTTCGAGGTGTCTCCTCCTGCCTCCAAAGGCTAGCATCGTCGTCTAATGTATGGGACATGGTATCCAACCTGTGGGCTTCAAGCCCCAAGGAAACCCAAGCTAGGCTTATTCTTCCAAATATGTCCACCAACTAGGTCTTGCAAAGACAATGAATACACCCTCCAAGATCTCAAGTCAAATTCATCATGATAAGTAAATCAAATCAATAAAAGAGCCATCTAAGCATGTACATCCAAACCACCTCATCAAAATAAACAAGTGCTCAAAGACCCTATGCAATTTGCCAAGTTTAGGTATGGGAGGGTTGACGATGTGACCTATTGGGTGGATCATCCCCTAAGTCAAGGAATGTTTTCTAGGTGAAACCCCTCTCTAAGACATGTGGAGAAGATGAAACAGAAGGGGGCAAAACTTTTGGGCATGGGGTTCATGACATGCAAGGGATCGTAGTGTCTCATTTATGGGTTTCTTTGTGGAGGGTGTGCTGCACTTTCGTTTTCAATGCAACCTTTTTCCAAGCCCATTTATTGCCTTTTGTTCCTTTAAGATGTTTCCAGGTTGAAGCCAAGGTGGGGCTTCTACCCAAGCATGAAAAATAGTGCCCACCTTGACTCTATCCTGGTCACATCATTGTTCCCCAAGCCATGTGTGGGGCTTCTACCTAAGCATGAAAAACAATGCCCACACATGCTCCACCTTGGTTGGCATTTTGTATTAGTTATTTTTTACGGGTCCCATCAGTTTCTTATGAGAGACATTTCATTGTCCTCGGGATCCATGGGTGAGCATCTAGAAGGTTCATGATTGGATTTTATCTTTTGCCAACTACAAGCCTCTGGGCCTTCAACCCCTTCTTCCCATGAAATGAGGGACAATCCCTTCTTGGATTAGTACACCCGAAAATCCCAAAAGGTAAGGAGATGAGGGGATGAAGTGTGGAAAATGACAAGTATGGTCGGGAGTGGCACGATGACTCGTCAAGAGGATATCCCAGTAGCAAACCTATCCCGAAGGATGACCCACTTACTAGGGCACAATGTGAACCAATGTTGTATATTTCGTGTCGGGGAAAGTGTCGGTGAGGGTATGGAATGTAACTTCTCGGCGACATTGGCGGAAAATGTCAGAATATGTCGGAAAATGTCGCAAGACCTCAAAAAAATACAAAAACACTCATTTTTTTCAAATTTTTAAACTTGTAAAGCAACAACAACATCAAATAAACACTTTGCTACATAAATATGAAAATACAACCAATAAATAAGATGC
>ML785494.1:65508-85549 GCA_009831015.1 Picea engelmannii | reverse complement strand
AACTCAAAACCCTAAAGCGACCTATATATCATAAACCAACTCATTTGCATTTTTATTACACTTCTTCAATGTGAGAAGATTTATCGTATAGAGGCCTTGGAGAGAGTGCGTGAGGCTGAGACAATAGACCTTGCTTGGCGCTGCTGTGGCAATAAACTGTGACAATAACCCTTGCTGGGCGCTGCTGGGACCTGTTCTCTTGCCACAGTGTGCTGGAGCTCGAGCATCGAATCTTGATGGGTGTGCATTTGCCATTTGGAGGAGTTGAAACTGCTGGCAGCATTGAACTGTGTGCAATTGTATTATATTATTTAATTGTATATAACATCATTGCATTTATTATTTATGATTTGTTGTGTATGTTGTTAGACATTGTTATGAATCAGATTTCAATGATTAATCATTTACATGTTACATTACAATTTATATATCAACGTAGACTCGGCGATTTTATTTTTGTTATTTTTTAATTGAGGGGATTTTAATTGAAAATATAGTATTATGTAACCTAATATAATATCTCAACATTTCTCTTCAATTAAAAATATATTAAAAATATAGTATTATCTAATATAACATAATGCCTCAGTATCTATTCATAATGGAGATTTCAGATTTTAATTAAAAATATAACATTATCTAACATAACATAATGCTCAACATCTCCTAGAATGGGTTCCTCATTATCCTCATAGTGAGTTGTATAGCATCTAGCTACTCTTACTTCATCATTATCCTCATGGTGAGTTGTATAGCATCTAGCTACTCTTACTTCAGCACATCCCCTAATGCGTTTTTATGCTCCGGCATATCAGAAACTTAGTAAAATATTAGCAGATATCCATCGAAGGGTGCCTTGGCACGTAACCTGGATGCGTTTGTTTTTGTGCTCCGAAATCTCGGAAACTTTGTGGAATATTGGCGGAAATCCATTGAAGGGTGCTTCCGCACGTCACCTGGACGCGTTTCTGTGCTCCGTCATCTCGGAAACTTAGTGGAATATTGGCGGAAATTCTTGTATTTTGATTTGAATCCTATTACTTACAACTACTCATCTCTATGCTATAATTTGATGCTTATTCTATGCTTTTGCATATGGTTGAATACATAAATGCTTTGCTATATACTGTTTTATATAGAATTAATAAAGCATGTAAGCGAGTTGAGGTATGTTGCCTATGCTCGAGGATTACATTGGTTTTGTTGAGAACCCTAATTTTACAAAACTGGGAACTCTTTCATCAATGATATGAAGAAGATAATGAAACTCAACAAACCACAATCAACATGTGCAAGATGCTCGAGCATGGCCAATGAAAGTATTCTGGCAGGTTTATCATGAAATTGCAAACCACAATCAACATGTGCAAGATGCTCGAGCATGGCCAATGAAAGTATTATGGCAGGTTTATCATGAAATTGCAGACAGTTGAATAGCCATTACCATTTACATCCTGCACTAAAGTCTCCTTTTGTCACTTATGCAACCACAACCTAATCTCGTCAATGGAAGCCAGGTCTTTATTTGCCATCCTCGCCTCCATTGTCAATACTAACCATGAGACTTCACAATTGCCTCTGTGATGTCAAGCTTGATGAAGCTGCATCGTCTAACAGTAGCATGGATGGAGGACTGCATATTTCTATTTATGAATCAATCGAGTGCTTATAAGGTTATACATGTTTTAGTGCTTATAAGGTTATATACATGTTTGAGTGGTAAATTTCCCATTGTTGACTATATGACATCTTAGCATTGTGTCCATTGTTTGTTTAAAACCAAGAGGATTGCTGGTTTGTATTTTATATTGTTTTGTTTATTTATAGACACTATGAATAATGGAATTTGTTTTTTATTTTGTGTATTGTGATTTTATTTAATTATTTTAATGAAGTGATATAACACTTTTTTAGGTGTGGTGGTTGAGAAGAATTTGTTATCTTCCCCACTCAGATTCAATTCCCATAAGTGGCATGTTAGAACTCATAATGAGTATGTTGTTATAATGATTTTGAGCCTTGTTGTTGACCGACCTTGTGCCCTAAAAATTTTAGGGTTTACCCTAGGTACCATCCTCAAAATGAGAGAAAGTACTTGGAGGTTTTTCCCGGGGTTTGTAACCTGAAAAAAAAACATCTCCAGTGTTAACTTCTCAAAGAACACTATTGCATGGATGCACAATCAAATTATTTTCACAAAATGTATAAAGTTGCATCAATATCATTAAGGTTGTACTCATAAGATATATATATATATATATATATATATATATATATATATATATATATATATATATCATTATGGTTGTACTCTTAAGATATATATAATAATAATAATCTAATTTTAAGGTCATGGTCGTCATACACCAAATTGGTGTATGAGACCCCATGTTTGTGGGACAAGGGACCCCCTCTGTGCAACGATTTGAGACCCCATGTTTGTGGGACAGGGACCCCCTCCATGCAACGATTTGAGACCTCATGTTTGTGGGACAAGTGACCCCCTTCGTGCAAAGATTTGACTACATACCCTACCCCTTCTGACATCGAACAATTCATCCAAGTATTATATTTACTTCAATAACTTATTCAATAAGTCTTTTGCTTTTTAATTCAATTTAGTTTAATAAATATTTAATGAATAAATATAACTATTTTTTACATTCACATGAGTTGGTTATTCAACTTTTAGTCATAAGACATGGTTGTATGGTTTACATGAATATTTCATTTTCTTGTTTCAAGTGAGAAATTGCATTACATCTATTATTCACAAAAGGTAAAATAAAACAATGATCGAAATTATAAATCGGTTATTCAACATACTTTCATCATTGATGAATTATTTTGTTTAAGTGATTCAATGAATTCTATAAATCTCTATACATAAATATTTAAATTTGTAAAGTCACGATTACTTCAAATATTTTATAGAACCATAGAATGAGTCAATATAAGTTCTCTAAAATTATAGATTCAAACCTTTGTTAAAGACTGATATAATAGTAAGACATGTTTAGAGTTATATTGTTATGTAAATAATTTTTTTTATTAATGTATTGTTAATACAATAGACCTTCCCTAGATGGGGTGTTCGAGAAGTTAGATGAGGGGATTGTAGCCCCTTTGAGAAGCATTCAGGAAAGGAGAGTTGACAACACAATGGACCTCCACCTAGCGGATAGAGTTTAATACATCACTATAATTGATGGTTAGTTCATGTGAGGATTATTTCAGGGTGGCAGTGGGTACTTGGGATTTCATTCCTGGGTACAATGGCATGTATTGGCAGTCATGCGACATAACTTACCATTACTTCACTCAAACGATATATCATAGCATGTAGCGACAATACAACAATGATTGCATTGTTCGTCCCACAGGGGTTTTGGTTATATGTTGGAATGTGATAGTGTTTTTTAGTCCTTTTTTAAGCGTCGAGGGTGACGATCCTCCAAGAGGTTTATTGTTGAAGAATTCAGTGATCCCCCAATAGTGGTGGTACCCTTTGGTGCGTCTTGTTCCTCCTGCAAAGATGTCGCCTGCCCAAGGCTATTCGAGGGGGTATCGCTAGGGGCACAGAGCCCATCCCAACCCTTTGTCCTCCAACAATGTCAATCCTGAGCTGGCCAACCCTCAAATTATGCTCTTAGCTCAAGCGACTGCCAATGAATTTCGATAGCAAATCTCGCTTTGTATCCAGACTACACTCGCCTCTGTGGAAGCCGAGGTTCGCTAGGAGTGCGCCACAATGCATGATTGGGAGATTGATGTAGAGGTTGGCAACTAGGTCCTCGACATGGGAACCTCACGTGAGACACCAATTTTTTTAAAATTGTCGACTTGTACAGGCATATCAAAACTTTTTTGGGTAAGATTTTGCTAGACAGTGAGGAGGATAAGGAAGAAATCCTAGAGTAGCTCGTGGAGGTTTGTCAACAACTCCAAGACATTCAGGCTCGCATTGGGAGCCAAAACCATCTTGAGGAGGACCAAAAGGCCATCTCGCCTAGGCCTCTGGATCAAGACCACCATGAGAGGGCAGGTGGCCTCTCACCCAACTAGTCTTCTAAATGATGATTTTTTTGAACTCTTTAGGCTACTTTTATTGTATTATGTAGAATCATAGCACCAAGATAGTTAGATTTTCAGTCTGCCTTGTTAGATGTAAATTTTTGGTTTCATTCTAGAACTTAGTACAAACAATATGGACAAATAGTTTGCTACTTTGATGTTGGTTTGGTTTCCCTAGCAACAAGCCAACAATCAATGGTAGATGTACATATTTCTTCTTCACGTTTTCTAAATAGAATTTATTGCTCAGTTTGTTGAAAAAAATAATACAATAGACCACAATTTATAATCATATGTTAACCCTATGATGATATAGTTTGGATTAATATATTTTCGAATAATTAATATGCAAAACGTGTTGGTAATTCTAACTATGAGATACAATGTGTGTGTGTGTGTGTATGTATATCGCTTGCTTTTGGGAGAGAGGTACGAGGCATATAATTAGATTGTGGTTATAGATGTTTGACTTAAAATTCTCTTTAAGATAATAGAGAGTTTGATAGGGAATTGATCACTGAATTCCTTCTTCTTAAATAGATTCAAGGAATTTGCAATTAATTTTTTTCTTTTAATATACTTGAACAACTATGGTTGAACTACTAAAACATATTTAATTCATCATCATACAGAGTTGTACTTACCATGTTTTGGTTGGCTTGTATGCTAATATTGTATGTGTTCAACAAGGCACAATCCTTAGTCATACAATGATTATCACTGAAGAGAGCAATGACATAAAGATGGTCAAAATTTCAAAAATACATATATATAGAAAGGGATTCTCAATCCCACAATTAATTTTCAAAATTACAACACTAATTCCAATAATAAGTTATAGGTGATATGTTATTAACTTAGCGAAGTTTTGGCAACTTCAATCAATAGTACAAATGGATAGATTTTGTTCATTCTCCAAACCATTAGAGTGTCAACAATTAAATTATTCATACAAAGAACATAGCTTATAATTTGCTTCATCTTCTATGTATATTTTTAATTTATTTCCGTAAAATTCCAACTAATACATACACACAGATTTTTGTCCATAACATGTGTGTGTGAGAGAGAGAATAAAAATGATAACTCCTCGTGTTATATTTTGTTTTTCTTGAGTAAAAATAATATAAATATAAAAACAATAAAACTTACTCAACAACATATTTACTGTGATGTAGTTAGGGAGGATAATAGGGGGTACTTAAGGAGGTACCTAAAGGGATATTGAATGTAATAGGTCTAGTACATAATTAAAATGAAATAATATGCCCACTATTTGATTAAAACAAAATAATATAATAATGAGGAGTAGTTGGCATAAGATCCTTAGGAATACTCATGAGATGGTATAAATACACAAATGAAATAATATGCCCACTATGTGATTAAAATGAAATAATATAGTAATAAGGGGTAGTTGGCATAAGAACCTTAGAAACACTCATGAGATGGTATAAATACACGAGTATCATTGTATTGAATATGTGTTGGATTGCATTGTATTGTAGCAAGTATGAATTCTGAAGTGATTTTTTCCATAAAGAGTGTTTAATGGTGTTACCCTACCTTGAGGGTTCTCTATATTCGTGTGTTGTTCATGGTGAATGTTTTGGTATTTTGGATATTCAAGGGTTTATTTCTGAATGGTGGTTTCTTTCTTTTATCTTTGAATTTTTAATACTAGTGCTATCAAAGATCTTTCTTGGGAACGAAGTGGGACTCTTTTTTTCTTGCATATTTTTGACGGAAAAATGAGGATGACATCATTCATACTGGTTTTTGAAATTTCTTTGTAGAATTTGAAGAAACCAACGACAAACATGATTTCCTCTAAAAAATACCCAATTTGGAAAAGAAAAATCGTCCAAAATGGAGTTCGAGAAGTGGAGATATCATTGATTCAAAATCAACATTTTTTAGGGTTTCTTCTAATGATAGCCACAAATTTTCAGATTGGATATCTTTTGACATAGTGCATCGATTTCAATCAAACCAGTGCCAGTAGATCCAGAGAAATCGTGGAATTTCATAATTGGGGTCATAGTATCCAATCCAAGAAGTATAACAAAAGTTATGATCATTTTACATTTTCGACCTCAAATGTTAACTGCATAAATGAGTTATATTGCAAAGTAAGTGTTTCTCTTTGAAGCCCTAGTTCTATTTTTGGGTTTTCAAGCAAGATGTGTTTTACAAGAAAAGATAATGGCCATGGTATTGAAGAATACATAACAAATAGGAAGTCATTAAGAGGAAATATGTCAAGATTTGGGGTATGGATGAATTTAAAAGATGATGCAGAAAAATGGCGGAATTTGTTTGACTATAGAAAGAAGAAGGATTTTTCAAATGAAGAATATGAAAACATATTTTTAGATAAGTGGTCTCATGTTGTGAAGAATGATAAAAAGAGCACTAGGGATTTATTTTCATGTGACAATTTCATATTATAGGTTCATGGAGATATTCAACAAGAGAAGGTTATTGTTTATATAAACCCTAGTAGTGAGCATAAATTCACCATTGTTCATTTGGATAAAATATTACAAGTACTCACAAAGAATATTCAAAGCATACAAGTTGAGGGTGAAAATGTTCAAATTTTTAAAGATTTGAAGATTACCAAGGATAAATATGTGTTGCATTTAGATTTTTATGCTATAGATATGGATGATGTGCATATTATTTTGGGATATCTTTGAATGGATTTAGTTGGTACAATTAATATTAATGTGCAAAAGAAGTTTTTGAAGCTTTGATACAAGAAAAAAAATTACAATGTAGGATATTTTTCTTATTAAACAGGAAGGACCCAATGAGGCGCACGTAGAAATTCTTGAAGGGAAACAAATTGTAGTACCTAATGACACATTAGATGAAGAGTCCTGGGTTGAATCAGAAGAAGATCCTACATAAGCACTTGAAGAAAATTATGAAGAAAGGCCTAAACATGAAGAAGAAGTTAACAAGCTAAATATCTCGAAGGAACTTTTACCCCTTCTCACCTAGGGGTAACTAGAGGGGATCATCATTCATGATCCACATTGCAAACAATGATCCCATAGATGATGATCAACGTTATCCACAAACAATGTCCCCTCAAATGACTCTCCCGTCATCATTTCTTAGATCATTCACTTGATCAACAAATTCATCCAATGATGGTGGTCCAACACACATGAGGTACATTAGTCATCGTTTCATACAAAGTGTTACATTTATTACATTAGGCATTTAGGTGAGGATCATGGGTTGAACTTAGATAATGGATCATGATGCAAGTTGGAATTTATGCTTTTTTCCTTGTTTCACCTTGGTGATCATCATATGTGCTCTAGTCAAGTGTTGTCACTCTTGGGAAACAAAGGTACTACTGGGAGACCTTGATAGGGGTAAAGTACCATTCATTTCCATATTTGAAATTTTTTCATCTGATTCCATTCTTTGTCCTATTGTTTGGAAGTCGTTGTTACATGTATCCCAAAAGGGTCCATACCTTCATCCTCCTATCAGAAGAAGGGGCTTGAATGCCCGAGATTGAAGCAGATGGTAAAGGATTGGAAAATGAAATGGGATACAAATCATAAATCAAAAGCCAAGATCGACTAGAGATCCACCCCCTCGCTATGATGCCATCACCCCAAGTCATAGTGCACTAAATGTATATCAAATTAAAAGGACTTAATTAAATCCCAGTAAAATAAATGCATAAACCTAAAAAGGGTCTTGCAAAGAAAATTAATGAATATCAAAAGGAAAGAGTAAGGGTAACTCAATGCACCAATCTCTTCTCTACAAATGTGCTCATGGAGATGAACCTTACATGTGGCCTTGCATGTCAATAACACCATGACCATGATGTAAACCCTATGTCATATCGTTGACTCATACTTACACTTTGATGGGTTTCTCAAGAACTACTTCTCTACTTGGGTACTGGTACACCTAATAGGGTCCTGTGATGGTCCTTCCATACCTAAACTTGGAAAATTGCATAAAGTCTTAAGCTAGTGTGAAGTTTGAAGAATACACCTAATGTGAATTGCTTGCATGGCTTTTGTATTAAATTCTGGCTTATTTTTTTATGATTTTAATGACTCTTGTATCCATGACTCTTGACACCTTTTGACACCTATTGGACCTAGGATGTTGCATTGATGAGCTGGGATGTTGCACATATATCTTCACATGTCATCAAGGGGGTAGGAAGCCCACACCTTGGATGTTGCACCCCTTTGGGTACATTAGGGTTTGGATGGGTGTTGTTTCCATTGACGGGGATAGTACACCTCTTCGAAGAGGTTATGGAGCCCTTATCCATCATGAGATCACACTAGGAGCCCATGCCATTTCCCACATGAGGATGACATCGTGATTGAGGGTGATTTGATGCTTGCTTGAGCCAACCTAGCATTTGTGATGATGAGTTGGCACCTTTTGATGAGGAGATGTGACCTTCTTAATGAGGATTTGTAACTTTTGATGATACTTTGCACCTTTTGGATAGATGCATGACCTTTGGAGGATTTTTGGCTCCATTAGAGGATGATATCATCTTCTTAGAGCCTCTTAAACCCACATCTGTGGATTTTTAGAAGGACGTTTTCATGTTTGAGCATTGTATCTTTATTTTGGAGGCATTTTTGGGGGTCGGCCTAAGACCTATCCACCTTGTATCATGGATTCTTATGTTTTAGGGTCTTCATGGAGAGATATAGTGCTTGGTTTCCTTATATATATAGAGGGAGCGCTTCATTTTGTAAATCATAAAAAAACTTGTGGAGAATCATCACTACACTTTTCTTCTATATTTCTTTTTCACTGTGGATGATTTGTGCGCCTTGTTTTGGAGATGATCTTCTAGATGCTTTTTATGTTTTGTGGATGATTTCATGGTTAGGTTTTCATGGGTGATCATTGATTTGCCTAGTAGTTGCTCTTTTTAAGTCTTGGTTGGTTTATTTATTTATGTATAAAGTAAATGCTTTATCAAAGTGATAATATTGCATGCTATCTTTTATCTTTCTTGAATAAACTTTGTCTTGAAACCCTAAGAAGGTTTGTAGTGAATCAAGTTCCCTTGTGATCATTTGTTGAATATTGTTTAAGGACATAAGGATATTTCAAGGGTTTGTATTGGACTACCCTAGTTCTATTCTTGTAGGTTAAGTTCTAGGGTTTTACCCAAGATCCATCTTGATCTCATTACTAAAGGTTGCTAGAAGACATAGGATGGTCTCTTAGAGTTTGTAGTGGACTACCTTGAGTTTCCCTCCTAAAGGATTAATACCTAGGGTTTGTAGTGGAATTCCCTAGGGTTGAGTTCTTAGGTCTTTCTTTTTCCTTTGCTTTCCAAGAAAGTGCATCATTTAACTCCATATGCCCAAGGAAGCTATACTAACACTAGTCTCCCTCACTCTCTCTCTCTCTCTCTCTTAAGTGACTTTAAACCCTAATTCCTTTTCTCCTTTGATGTTTTATGGTTAGATTAGATTTCATTACAATCTTCCTTCAATTTTCAACCATTTATAGCCTAACATCTAGGGTTTATTAACATCTTTCACCCTTAAGACACATCTTGACATCTTTACTTGCATTGCTATTATAATTTTTAGCCCTCTAGGGCTTGACATATTGGATGTTCTAGGGCTGTTATGTTTCACCCTTCATTTCAACAAGCATTTGTTATTAAAACCCTAGTTTTATCTTGTTTTTTCATCTCTTTTTAATTGCATGATCACTTGTTTTAAGGGATGTTATATTTATGATGTTATAACTTGTCATATTTTTGAAGTAATCATCTTAATCACACGTTTTATAATAGTTGTAGCTTTCTTCTTGATTTGTAGTGCTTCAAACATTTCCTTGAATTTATTTGAATGGGTTAATATTATTAATTGTTCAAGATACTTCACACTTGAAAATCTGAAATCTATTCCACCTTGCTATTGCCTTGACAACCTTGACCTATGTGGTGGTATAATTGAGTGACCAATATCGGAGGTCGTAGAGTTGATCCATTCTTGCTATATGATTCGTTGAGGTTGCTATGGAAGCCTCCCTTGTGTTGGATTTAATCCTTCACTCAAACAAGGGAAGTAATTACTAATATGACAGTGGAAAGTACTTCCAAAAGTTATATTTTCCTTGCACCTTGTGATAGGATTTGCCCAAGGGTGCTAGATCTTGTGATAACATTTTGGCGTCGTTGTTGGGGATAATTGAGTCATTATTCTTGGAAATTTGAAGTCTATCATTTAACACTCTTTTGGTGAGATTGTGATCCAGGTGGATATAGGTGGCCACCCACCTTTTCCAACTGGCTCAAAACAGTTTTATGACAATTTTGGTAATTTACTATTTTTAGCAGTTTTTTGGGTCCGGAAACTTCCGGAGCCGTTTTGAGGCCCTAAATGACATTTTTTGGGGAAAATAGGGAGCAACATGAAAGTTCCTTCGATGTTTCTCACACAAAAGTTGTATTCCTCGGATAGATATTTCTAACGAGGTATTGAGTGCTTCAAATGAAGATCGTATGCAAAAGCTATGACCTCGGGAAGTTGATGTACTGACTCACCCAAACGAGATCCACATGACTTTTGGCGTTTCATCTCCTAGGGTTAGGTTTTTGGATCTCTAGGGTTTTGGACATTCCTGTTTATTGTTAAAAGGCCTTCAGAGCCTCATTGTAACCATCTTCTTGCGAATGAGCGCAACTGTCACATCTCTTCTCAGAGATAAGCCGCCACCATTCCAACAAGCTTGTTTTCTGCTGCATTTTACAGTTTTAGCTTATTTCCTTATTGAATAGAAAACCAATTTTACTGTATCTCTGTTATTTTATGTTAAGCACCTGTTAATAATATGTAGTCATTTCGTTCTGCTCATAAAATATGAATCAGTGGTATCAGAGGGGTCTGCTCCTTGTCGTCTTAATGCATGTCCCCAATGAAGTCGGAGTACAAAGAGTTCGGTCTCGAGATTGTTTCTCTTGAAGAAAAAATTTCTCGCATGCCCAAGCGACCTCTCATGGCAAGAGAAAAGAAATATGACGGGACATGAGATCCTTTCAAAATGTTTCTTGAGGAATCCCTCATGCAACAAAGGAACGAGATGATGGATAGTTTCGTGCAAATCCTTCGGCGACTACCAACAGGTGACACATCTTCTTCGCGCGGAGACACCACCCCCTTCAAGGTACAAGTAAACTTAGATATTCCTATATTTGAAGGTCAGATAGACGCAGATGTTGTAGACAAGTGGTTTAATCTACTAGAAGGGTATTTTTCTTTCCATAACTTTTCGAATAGAGAAAAGATTAATTTTGCGCTCCTCAAAGTCGTTCCCCATGTCAAATATTGGTGGGAAACTTTCCGTGAGCAAAAGGAAACAGAGGAACCCTCATTATTTTTAGTCAAGGCTACCTGGGAATCCTTCAGGGATGCTATTAAGGAAGAATACTATCATGTCAGAAGTTATGACAACTTGTATACCAAATGGACCACACTGCGGCAAGAAAGAGACCAAGTAGTCCCAGATTTCACAAATATCTTCCATACCTTGCACACCAAGCTGGGTATCAAATATTCAGAGTGACAACTAGTGCTCAAGTATCGCGATGCTTTGCATAGATACATCCAGACCGAAATAGAATTTCTAGACATCTCATCCTTGGGTGCGACCTACCGATATGCCGTCAAAATTGAGCATAAGCTCAAACAAAAGACACGACAATTTGGGTCGGGGAACCCCTCACAACAAAATCCAGGAAAGGTTGACCCCAGCCCACAGAACAAAGGACATAGAAAATATGGACAATATCAGGACAACCAGTCCAAGCCGCAATCAAAGAAGGACACCGAAAAGACAAAGAAAGATACCGAGAAGTGGTGCGACTTCCATAAGAGCCCTTGGAATAACATTGCTGACTATCGCTCAAAGAAGTTGTTGATGGCCGAAGTGAAAGCCTCTGAATTAGATGCGGGTTCTGGCTTTGAGTCAGAACTAGAAAGGGGAAGACGAATCATTGACGTGGAACCTAGTGCCATCGTTGCTACCACCAAGCTCTAGCATGGTGAACCAGATGAGCCAGAAGGAGGAGAGCGCCTCTTCCATTCACAGATGTGGTAAAATGCACCCTGCTTCACTTCATCGTTGATAGCGGTAGCCAGAAGAACCTCATCTCAGTAGAGGTTGTCAAGCGGTTGGCCCTGCCAACAATGTCGCACCCACAACCCTACACCATTGGATGGTTTTGTAAGGAAGCGATCTCTGCGTCAGCCAACAGTGTCGACTGTCTTACGACATCAAGCCCTTCAGAGACAAGGTATTGTGTGATGTTGCTCCTCTCGAAGTTTGTGATGTTCTTTTGGGCCAACCTTATTTATGGAAACGTCATGTTGTATATGAATCTAGGCCTTGTAGTGTTATTATTACTTTGAACAGGAAATTGTACATGATACCCGAGGCAATCCCACCTAGTGCTATTTCCTTGATCTTAGCTAAGCAATGCAGGAAGGTCATCTCTCATACGGGGAAGTTTGTCTTCTTCGTGATTCACTCTCAGAATGATCGAAAGATCACAACCACATCCAGGGTCTCTGCGGCCAACCTCTCCACACAACAAAAGCAAGTAGATAAGGTCGTGGAAGAATACTCATATATCTTCTCCTCACCTATCGGGGTACCTCTACACTGCCAGGTCAAGCACCCCCATTGATATGATCCCCGATGCACCACTGCCCAATGGGCCAGTCTATCGCCGCTCTTTGTTAGAGAATGAGGAGATCAAGCGACAAATCCAAGAACTGCTCCACAAGGGGCACATCCGTCCCATCTCATCACTTTGTGGGAGCCTAATCGTGTTGGTACAGAAGAAAGATGGAACCTGGCGAATTTGCATTGATTACCGGGCTTTGAATAAAATCACAGTCAGAAACCGATACTTGATTCCTCGAATCGATGACCTCCTTGATCAAATCACGGGGGCCAAATACTTCAATAAGACTGATCTAAAGTATGGCCACCACTAGGTCTCGATAGAATAAACAAATGTATGGAAGACTGCCTTCAAGTCAAAGGAAGGCCTTTTTGAATGGTTGGTCATGCCTTTTGGTTTGACAAATGCTCCAACCACTTTCATGAGGATGATAAACAATATCCTGCGACCATTCACCAATACTTTTGTAGTGCTGTATCTGGATGACATTCTCATTTACAACAAGACTTGGGTCAAACATTTGCAACATATTCAACAGGTTCTGCACACCCTGCGGCAGCACAATCTATACGTCAAATTGGAAAAATTCTCCTTCGGCATGGACAGGGTCCATTACCTTGGCTACATCGTTTATCAGCATGGCGTACATGTGGATCCAGCCAAGATCCAAGTCATCCATGACTGGCCAACCCCAACCACACTCACTGAGCTTCAGATATTCTTGGGCCTTGTCAATTTCTACTGTAGGTTCATGTTGGGATTCTCCCATATTGCATGGGCCCTAAGCCAAATAACCAGGGGTGGTGGTAAGAAAATTTTTGCGTGGGGCCGGTCCCAACAACAAGCGTTCGATGATTTGAAACAATGCTTATGCTCAACCCCAGTTCTTTCACTACCAGACCTGCAACATCCCTTTGAGATCGAGACAGATGCTTCAAACTATGTTGTGGGCGTCGTTCTCACTCAGAACGACCACCTCGTGGCCTATCATAGTGAGACACTATCATATGTTGTCCGTAAGTACCCTACTTACGACAAAGAAATGTACTCCATTGTGCAAACCTGCCGCCAGTGGAGACATTACATTCTTAGGAAGGAGACAGTCATCCACATTGATCATAAGCCACTGTAGTTCATGCAGACACAAGGAAAATTGCAGAATGACCACCATCAAAAGTGGTCCACATACTTGCAGCAATTCCACCTCAACATCAAATATAAAACAAGAAGCACCAATCGCATCGCTGATTGCCTCAGTAGACCTCCAGTCGCGGCACTCACCACAGTGCTAGACTCTTGCGGCCATGAGACCTTTGGATGGCCCCAACTCTATGAGACAGACCCGGACTTCGCCACCACCTACCAAATGTTGGGTGAAAAAGCAGTTGTCGATAATTTCCATCTTCAGGATGGGTTGTTGTGTCGTCTGGGCCATATCTGTGTTCCATCAAGCGAGCGAGCGAAGCTGATCTAGGAATTCCACTACAGTCAGGTGGCAGGACACTTCAGCATCAAAAAGACAGTAGCGATGCTACAAAAACATTTTTACTGGACAAAACTTCGACAGGAGGTCAAAAAGTATATCAAGTCTTGCACTGCTTGCGCTATTTCCAAACCGAACACTAAGAAACATGACCTGTACACCCCTCTTCCTACTCCTGAAAGGTCATGGGAATCCATCTCAATGAACTACATGTCGGGCCGCCCATCCACCAAGTGGGGAAATCAGTGTGTTTTTGTGGTTGTTGATCCCTTTTCTAAGATGGCGATTCTGGTTGCCTGGAAGAAGAGCATCACAACAGAGGCCACTGCCAATCTCTTCTTTGAACGAGTCTGAGTACATTTTGGAATCCCACAAACCATTGTCTCAGAYCGGGATAGTCGATTTCTCAACACATTCTAGTCGAGCCTCTGGTCACTATTGGACACCAAGCTCACCAAATGCATGACCTTCCACCCCCAGACAGATGCCCAAACCGAGGTCGTAAATCGAATGATTGTGCAAATCCTTCGCATGTATGATTCTGAGCACCCTCTCACATGGGATGAATGCCTTTCCTATGTCCAACATAGATAAAAATGAGCCTTTCATAGCTTAACCGACCACAACCCCTTTCAGGTGGGGTTGGGATTCCAACCATTGGGTCCCATAGATGTTGCACTTCCCCTTGCTGTAGTGTCCCCAAGGTCGAGCCCTGTCGTAAATTATGTTCTGAAAGGAATTGTAATTATGTTTTATAGGATGGTGAGCCAAGTTTTTATACGCTGGTGGCTTATATGTTTGTTAGGCCAGGGAGCCTAAGTGTTGAAGGCCAGGAGCCTGCTGTTGTATATGTAATCATGCAGAACAATTAATAAAATATAAACACTGCCATGTACAAATCGACCACGATGAATGAGTGAAGGGGGGCTAAGCATCCATAGAGTGGGCAAGGAATTAGGGGCTGGAAGGTGGGAAAAAGGGGCTAAGTGTTTAGCCTAGGGGGCTTGAGCCTGGGAATAATATTTTATTATTATTCCAAAAGAACATGTGCATTATATGTTTTATCCTAAGTCCTTTTGGAGGGACATGTGATTTTCCAAATGGTGGGAGGAATGCGTGTTGGTGGAACGCATGCAATTCCATGGGTGACAAGTGTCAACCCTGGTGCATGCGAATAAAACGGCCAGGATGAGCCATGAGAAGGGTTCCTCCTCCATTCTACCCGACTTCCTGAACGCATACGGAGCCCTGGATAGTACGACCGACCCGACCCCTGCAGAGAAATCCTCGTGCGTTCCTGAGAGTCGAAAATCCCGTGTTGTCTTTGATAATCTGTGTGCATCCTCTGTCTGACTGACCGAACCCGTGCATGGAGGCTCTGTCCCGAAGTCATGACCCTGAACCATTTTTCCATTGCTGAGCCTGTGGAAAATCCTGTGTCTGTTTTCCCATTGGTTGTGTGGCCACGCAGTGCTGGACTGCATGGGAGGTTTGTTGGCCAGTTGTACAACACTCTTTCCAGGTGAGAGAGGTGATTGAGGTTGGAAGAAAAAGTTGTTGGCCTGTGAGCGATTCTCTCCAGGCGAGAGAGTGCGCAGAGGAAGGAGAGAACTCCTGGAAGGAACGCTGTAGCTGCCACAGAGCTCGGAGACTTCCAGTCCGGTCTGTTGCTGTAACCCAAGGCAAGGGAGGTTAGCAGCCGAAGGACTGTCCAGGTGATAGAGAAGGTGTATACTCCTGGGGTGGGATAGGCATGTGGGGAATGAGGGTCTGTGGGCAGTGAGTGTGGGTGGTTCCTGGGAGAGAATCCCTTCCTGTGGCTGTGTGTTGTTTTCCCTGTAACCTCAGCCTAGCCTAGGATTCCTTGTCTCGGGGTGGAGCTTAGTCCCAACTCGGGGGTGACCCGCTGCTAAGCTTGATGAGTAGTGCGGTCTAAGGATGGGAGGTTCGTGGAAGGCCTGCATTTGGTTGGTGGAATCTACCACTGTTAAAAGATAAGTATCTGATTATGCTTTAATCATGTTTTGCATGACTGTGATGCTTATGTTATCATGAATTCTGCTGTGTATATGAGTTAACATTAAACGCTATTGATTGTTAATTATAACATAAAATAATATGTTTACTCTGAGCTTAAATGTATTTCTTGGCTTAAATGCATGTGATTAATTATAAGTGAGAATGTTGTTATTCTGCGTAGTAACACCTACACAGTAGGGAGTGAAAGGGGTGCTACAGTTTGGTATCAGAGCCAAGGTTTCGACATTGAGCCTAGATGGGCAAGTTGAGAGGTCTTTGGACCGAGGGTGTGAGGAGAAATTGTGTCCGAGGGACCAATTTTGGACCTTGGTATGGTCCAGAGTGTCAAGGAGTTACTTGGCCTTCCCTATAAGCTCAGGAGGTATAATGGTGTGTGAAACCGCAACCGGTGTGGTCTATGGCCACAGGAAGAGAGGACTCCACACCAACAGTGCTGGAGCCTTAGGATCTGTTCGGGAGGGAAGGTGAACCCTCGTGACCGTCAGATATAGGAAGTGTGCATGGGTTTAAATCCCTTTGGAGTTGCACAGGAGTGTGGAAATCGTGGTACACAAAATTCCAAATTAGTTAGGGCCATCCAATCGGAGGAGGACAGGTGGCAGAGATCTAGGGATCTCACGAACTTAGAGGTTCGCAAGGTGAGAACCCAGGATTTGGGTGCTCCAAGTCGCGAGTGGTGAAGTTGCGAGAGAATCACAGTCGTCCATCTGAGGAGGAAAGGTGGCAGCAATCGCGGAGTCGACGAAGTGCCGAAGAGATCCAGGATTCGGGTCTCGTGAACTCGAAAGTTCGCAGGGTGAGGGCCTAAGAGTTGGGTGCTCCAAGTCGTGAAGTCACGAGGAGAGGAGACAACCATTGAATCCGGGTCAAGGGAGGACCATTGGATCAGGAAACCCATCGCCTATCGCGCATTCGGGGGTTCGGAGGTTGAGAGGGGTCACTTTCGACTGCAGAAGTCGCAAAGTGCCGAGAGCCGAGGCTCATGTCGACACGTGGCAGAGCCATAAGGTGATGCTTGCATGATAGATAGGCAGACACACGTCACCTAGAGAAGGGATTCAACAGTCCGTTGACTTCTCGCGTCTCGGAAATTTGCGAGATAAGAGCACGGGAGCTCGACATTGAAACTCGCAAAGTCACGAGTAGGGAGAACGCGAGGAGAAAAGTCAACATCGCTTCTCGAGGTTTCGTGAAAGGAAGGTGCCAGGGTTGGATGCGACAACTCGCGAAGATGCAAGTAGCGAGAAGTGCTAGCACTTAGCCCTAGCCTACGGTCATGTGTAGCAGGCGCTAGCGAGGAGGGAGCCATATCCGTATTGCATCTCGGGTATCGATGTTTGGAGGAAATGATTCGAGGGTCTTCGACTCACGAACTCGCGAGATCACAAGTTGCGAAAGGGTGACTTTGGTTACGAAGTTTTAACTGTTGGATCTTCATGGATTGAGATTCTGAAGTTCCAGAATTTGCAGAGCCGGACAGAGCTCAGAAAACTTGTGAAGTCAAAACGTTTTTTCTTGTTCACGTTGGCTTATGAATGTTGTAAGTTTTCTTGAAGGTTTAAGGGCCTGAAAAACTTCGGTTGGCTGCACGTCGTGTGTGCAGAGTTCAACGAGTGTCAGGACAGCTGAAAACTGACACCGAGTATGGAATTGGAAGAGGTGCAGATTACCTCCGAAACAGAAGACGAAAGAGAAGGAAAGGATGTCAACATGGAAGTCAAAGGAAAAAACTCTAATGGGCACAAAAAAGAGATAGATAAAAAGGGACACATTATGAAACTCATTGAAAAGTTGCAGAAAGATGCCCAGGCTCGCCTAGTTGATAGCCGAAAGCTCATGAAAATCAGGGATCGACAAGGTGAATTCAACTTAAAAATGTTGAAGAGCCTGGAAAGAATAGAAAATAAATTGGAAAAAGAGAGTGACACAAGCAGATCAAGAAGTTTCAAAACCCCTGAGAGGAGAAGAAGATCGAGGAGTGGTAGCAGACATTACCGTCTCTCCCCGAAGCATCCTGGTAAGAAAACACACAGTAGTTCAAGCCCGTCCCCTACCTGAAAGCGCCAAAAATATGGAAAGGATGAATTGAAAGGGGATATGAACAAGATTAAGCCTCCAACATTCGATGGAGAACATAAGAAGGCAGAAGATGCCGAGACATGGTTGCTTGTTATGAGGAAATATTTCCAACTGCAGAATTATTCCGCCCATGCAAAAGGAAGAATTGCAATGTATCAACTGAAAGGAAAAGCATCCATGTGGTGGGATCAGTTTGTGCAGGTGCAACACATTAGAGAGAAAGAGGTCACTTGGAAGGAATTTAAGAGGTATTTTGAGAAGAAATACCTGACCAAAAGGTACTGATCAGGGGATCAAATTTTGCTCAAAATTTAAAAGTGCTCGGAATGCGACGAAAACAGTGCCATTGCATCCGTCTCGTCTTCCTGATTCCGACGGTATATTTACTTTTTCAAATGGGATTTTTATGGAGAAGATATCGCATTCTGTTCGTCAAGTCAAATAGGCAAAAATTTTGGTGCTGACTGTACAGTTCGTACAGTCTGTACAGTCTGACGTGGCAGGACCGTACAGACCGTACAGATAATGTGGCAACATTTGGTTGGTTGACAGTTGTCGAATCAGGAAGTGACACGTGTCCTTTGGTGGCAAAGGGTATGAGGACACGTGGCCCAATCCGTGGGCGCCACGTGTCACTCGTTGTTTGGGTAGTGGTTATTATTGTTGTTTGTAAAATGTATGGAGTCCGTGGGGTTCGACCCCCGGACCTCCCCAATGCACAAACACTTATACAAACTCCGATAACCAATCGGGCTACCGCTCATACCTTGTTATATATATGTTTTGGGTTATATTTAAATCTGCTTGTTCGTACAGTTGGGGCCGCGACCGGGCTGGGCCTAGCCCAGCCCTTGGTCGCGCACTTTTTATATATATGTGACCATGGGTATATCCATTGGCACGCACGCGTTTTGTAATATGGTTCAACGGTTGTAATATGGTTCCAACAGTTGTAATATGGTTCCAACGGTTATATGGATGGAGCCCCATTTAATTTAGCGCGCGGTTCTATGACCCATACGCCCAGGTGCCTAGGCGGTTAGGGGCTGGCGCGCCCTTAACCATCCTACATTTTGCACCATTGGCACGGTTGCACCCAGTGCTGGGTTTTCACGCTTAAATTTGCGTGTGAGCGAGGTTCAAACAATAAGGGTGCAATTTGTAGATGCAGAGACATCAAGCTTGAAGAGGCAGACTTCCAGGAGGCCTAACTTCTTCATTTTTCGACCGATTGAGGTGCCGAAAGAGCCCAGACAAGGGTTTTTGGAAGCTCTGAATCCATTGGAGCAGTCAATTTGTCAGTTTGAGCATTGTAAGACATATTTTTGAGCACTTTGAGAAATTAATAATAATGATCCATTGGAAGCTGGACCAGGAGATGTAGCCCAAGAGAGGGGTGAACTCCTTTATCAAATTGTTGTGTTTATGTGCTTATGTTCAATGATTATGCTTCTGTCTATGAGTATTTTACATAAGTAATCCTTTAATCTATGTGTTGCAAACTGATCCTTTTGCTTCAAACACATAACATTTACTTGCAATAATTTTCAAGTTTTTTCAAGTCTTCTTCATTTTTAGATCAAGTTGGTATCAGAGAACTGGTTTTTGAAGACTTGATTGTTTGCAAGTTTTGTTTCTGATGCTCA
>ML785494.1:29089-49765 GCA_009831015.1 Picea engelmannii | reverse complement strand
TCATTGATTGGGTGGAGAAGGAATTTCATCCAAGTGAGGAAGGGCATGGTCTGAGCAAAGGAGAAAAGGCGCAACAAAGGAATAGAAACCAACAAGATTGAAGGACATATCTTGAGGTGTGATAGAATAGGTTATTTGTTGTTTTGTATTATTCCTCAGGTGGCCATTATCTTAGGACATGAGCTCATATTTTATCTTAATAAAATCAACAAGGTATTGGTTTTCCCTTAGGGATTTTTCGAGGGGTATTTACCTAGAAAATTACTTGTGCAAATTTGTATGGTTTCCTTGTTGTGCTTCCACTAATATATTTATTTAGATCGTTAAAACTTAGTTGTGATTTTTGTAACATCCCCGGCTATCAATCCACTTGTCGGGAACGCTACTACGCGGAATAACACTTAAATAGTATGCATTTAAATGAAGTAAAATGACTTAACATAGTAAACATATAATCACTGCTAACATACATAATTAATTGAATTAACAATAATTATCATTGCGACAGAATACATGATAATATTGCAAGCATCACATACATGCATTTTAAATCAAATTAAACACATGCATATACTTATCTTTGAAACTGTAGTAGCTTCACCAACCACGTGCAAACCTTCCACGAACCTCCCAACATTAGACCATGTTGCTCATCACTCTCATCAGTGGGTCACCCCCGAGATGGGACCAAGCTCCACCCAGGGCAAGGGAATCGTAGAATAGGCTGAGGTTATAGGAAAACTGCACAGAGCAACTGGAAGGATTCCCTCTCCAGGAGCCTTCTTAAGCCCACTACTCACAGGATCTCATTCCCCACATGCGTGTTCCACCCGGGAGTATACACCTTCACAAGAACAGTCCATCGGTGCTTCACCTCCTTCTTTGGGTTTCGACAATAGGTCAGATCAGGAATTATCAGAGCTTCGTAGCTGGTGCTAGACTCTCTCTGGGAGAAAACCACTTTCCATCAGACTCTCTCACCTGGAGAGAGTTGCTCACAGACCTGACAACCTGCCTCTTCTACCACGAGCCTGACAACCCACTTCTTTATCACACTCCTCAAATTAGCTACAGCCAGGTGAGGACAACAATAACGGTTCAACACTCATTCACGCAGGAATGACAGAAGGAAGCAATCCACACTCGGTCCAGGAACTGCGTGGCCTCAACAACCCACAATTACGACACCACATGGCTCAGACAATTACATAATACCTAGGATTCATAGAAGATGCATCTAAGTCCATGGTTCTCACTAGTTTCGGGATGTGTGACAAGCAATCCACAAAGAGGTCTAACACATAATCAACAATTTAGACAGAGGGTGTATCGACATCACAAGAAAACATCATAGGCTTCCAATCTCAGAGCTGCATGAGGCATACAAAAATCAGACGCAAAGATCCTTCCATTCAAACAACAAACGACAGAATGGAGGATGAACCCCCTCCACAACTCAATATTTGGGTTAAATTGCATGTGCCAGGGCTGACACATGTCTCCCACGAGGCTGCATGCGCTCCATCAACATGCATTCCCTTTTGCACATGTTCCCCCTTCCAGGAACTTAGGATAAAAAACATACATTTCACATAGCTTTTTGGAATAATAATAAATTATTATTCCCAAGGACTCAAGCCCCTAAGATTAGCCCCTCTTCCAACCTTTCAACCCCTTTTCCCTTACCCACTCTGTGGAAGCTTAGTCCCCTGTCAATATTTCTTCATGGTCAGTCTGCACACAACGATGTTTATATTTTTATTAATGTTCTGCATAATTACATATACAAAAACAGGCTCCTAGACTTAACACTTAAGATCTCCAGCCTAATAAACACATAAGTTCACCAGCCTATCAATACTCGGCTCACTAGCCTACAAAACATGATTACAGTTAATAAACATGATTACAATTCATAATATAACTGGGGCACTACCGGGGGATATTACAATCCCCTCCCCTTATTTTTTCATTGTCCTCAGTGCAACTTTTACACAACATCAACAAGATTTCCAAAATATTAAAAAAGATGTGGGTATTCTTCCTGCATAGCATCCCCATGCTCCCATGTCGCATCCTCAGGACCATACCAGGTCCACTGGACCTTTACAAGTCCTACAACTCAATTCCAGAGCTGTTTTCTTTTCTGGTCCAATATGCGCACATGATGCACTTGCAAGACATCTTCTTGCTCCACCTGAATCACATTCCAATAAATTACATGATTACCATAAGGTATATACTTCTTAAGCAATGAAACATGAAACACATTATGTACAGTCATGGATGCAGGTAATGAAAGCATATATGCAACTGGCCCAGTCCTTTCTAGGATTTAAAATGGACCACAAAATCTAGTTGCCAACTTGGCACAGTTTCCCAGCTTCAGGGAACTTCTATTGGATTTTACTTTCAGGAAAACATGATCGCCCACTTTAAACTCTCTGTGGGTTCTGTTTTTATCAACATAACTTTTCTGCCTGTCTTGGACAACCTTTAAATTCTACTTAATTTTTAGCATTTGTTCCTCCATTTCCTTAAGAAACTCTGGCCCAACTACTGCCCAGACAACTGGATTATCCCAGCTTACTGGAGTATTTCACTTTCTACCATAAAGTTCTTCAAATGGGCTCATCTTCAACGATGCTTGATACCCATTATTGTAGCGAATTATACCAAGTGCAGGTAGTCTTCCCATTTCGATGGTTTGTCCATCACATACATCCTTATCATGTCTTCTATTACTCTATTCACCCTCTCTGTCTTTCCATCAGACTCGGGACGATAGGCTATGCTAAAGTTCAGATTCGTTCTGAATCCTTTGAACAACCCCTTCCAGAAATTTGAGGTAAATTTCGGGTCTCTGTCAAACACAATTGTCTTGGGAATCCCGTGCAATCGTGCCAGTTCCTTAAAAAATACGTCGGCAACATCCACTGCCTTGTGAGTAGTCTTTAATGGAATGAAACATGTAGATTTCATAAGCCTGTCCACCACCACCATGATTGAATCATGCTGCTTTCCAGTTCTGGGCAATCCTGTGATGAAATCCATTTTCACCACTTCCCACTTCCACTCAGGAATGGGTAAAGGTTGCAGCAACCCTGCTGGGTGTCTATGCTCAACTTTAACCTTTTGACACTCCATACATATGGCGATGTATTCAACAATCTCTTTCTTCATACCTGGCCAAAAGTAATGGCTCTTTGCTGCTGCCACAATTTTCTGATATCCAGGGTGCCCTGCATAAGGCACATTATGCATTTCTTTCAAAATCATAAGTTTCAAGTCTTGGAATTTAGGTACATAAATTTTGTTCTTGTACATAAGTGTTCTATCGGCTTGCAATTTATAATTTTCCACTTTATGTGGCATCTCACCTTGTTGTAGTTTTGCTACCAAATCCTTGTACTGCAAATCTGCATTTGCAGCCTCCAAAATTCTGCCTTTAATACCAGTTCGATACATGCTAATGGCCGTAGCATGCAATTAATGCACTCTCCTGCTGAGTGCATCAACCACTTTGTTTTCCTTTCCTTTGGTATGCTTGATATCAAAGTCATACTCACAAAGAAACTCCAACCACCTACTCTTCCTAGCATTCAAAGTTGTCTGATCAAACAAATACTTCAAACCATTATGGTCTATCCTCAGTTCGAACCTCCTTCCCATGAGGTAATGCCTCCATTTCTTTAGAGCGTGTACTATGGCTACCAACTCCAAATCATGAGTTGCATAGTTCCTTTCGTGCTCTTTCAACTTTATGGATTCATAACAAATTATAAATCCATTATGACCGAGGACTCCTCCCAATCCTTCTTTGCATGCATTTGTACATACTACAAAGTCTTCATTCGGATATGCAATCCTCAGGATTGGAGCACTGGTTAACAATTACTTTAGTTGCTGGAAGCTTTTCTCACAATCTTCTGTCCATTGAAATTTCTTCTCCTTCCTTTGCAAGGAAGTGATAGGGTGAGCTATCCTCGAGAACCCTAGGGTAAACCTTCTGTAATAACCAACTATACCCTTAAAGGATCTGACCTCTGTCACATTCTTTGGCGCTGACCACTCTCTGATGGCCTCAATATTCTCAGGGTCTACAACTATCCCATCCTTCGAAATAATATTCCCCAGGTAATGGATATTCTTTTGATAAAATGAGCACTTGCTCAACTTGGCATATAGTTGGTTCTCTCTTAGCACCTGCAACACCATCCTCATATGTTTCTCATGCTCTTCCTCCGAATTGGAATACACCAGAATGTCATCTAGGAAGACTATGACGAACTTGTCTAAATGGTCTCTGAACACACCATTCATCAAGCACATAAAAGAAACAGGTGTGTTTGACAACCCAAATGACACCATTGTGAACTCGTAATGACCATACCTTGTTCTAAAGGTGGTCGTGTTGATGTCTTCATCCTTTATCCTTACTTGGTGATATCACGACCTGAGGTCTATCTTCGAAAAGATCTTCGCATCCTTCAACTGATCGAAGAGGTCATCAATCCTCGGCAGAGGATACTTGTTCTTTACAGTTACTTTTTTCAATTGTCTAAAATCGATACACAATCTCAGCGTTCCGTCCTTCTTCTTCACAAAAATAACTAGGGCACCCAAGGTGACACGATTGGGCATATGTACCCCTTCTTTAGAATCTCCTCAAGCTGCAATTGCAGTTCTTTCAGCTCTGGCATACTCATTCTGTAAGGAGCTTTCGATACTGGAGCTTCTCCATGCATCAAGTTTACTGAGAAGTCAATGTCTATTTTCGAAGGTAATCCTGGTACCTCCTAAAATACATCTTCAAACTCCTTTAGTACCACATGATATCCAATACCCGACACCTTATCCTTAGGTGTTTCCTCCACATGGGCTGCAAATAATTGACAGACTTTTCTGTAACACTTCTTTAGCTACATTGCTGAGATTTCTTTGATAGCAACAACTCTGGAAATTCCTTGGATTGTTTTCTGATTCCCTTCCTCATCCAGGCAAGTGAATGCCTTGTTACGAAATTCCAGGATGGCATGGTGTTGGTCCAACCAATCCATCCCAATTAAACAGTCATAAGAGGCTAAAGGAATAATGTTCAATTCAACCTTTGTGCTCAGTCCATTCATGTCCACAGGACAAGACTTAACCAACTCAATGACTTTCCTCTTGGTTCCTGTAGCCAGCTGCACTAACCAAGATTTTTCATGTTTGCTTGTTGATAAATGCAAAATTTCCACCACTCTAGGATCTATATAACTATGGCTAGCCCCTGAATCAATTAAAATAGTAAATGGTCGGTTGTTAATCATACCTTCCACTTCAATCAGGTGTGACTGAAATTCAGCTTGCTAGTTGTCCAGGGCTACATAGATCCTTGGCATTCTACTGCCCATGTCCTCCACTGTTTCAACATGTTATACATTATGGACAACTCTCACTTTTCCATTTTTGTGGGGACAATCTCTGTACTTATGGCTTCCCTGACAGCCCCAACACTGAATGGGCGTCTGTCTTGGCCTTTGTTCCCCTACATCAGCCATTCTTGCCTCTCTAAATGATGGTTGTCCTTGAGGATTGTTTTTGAAAAAGGGAGGTTTGTTTCCCTTCTGCCTTTGTTCTTTCTTGAACTTCCTCTGGTCGTCCCAAGCTTTTCGAAAGGTAGGCTTTCCTCTTTGCTGCTCATATAGGCATTTCACTCTTCTTATCGTTTCTTCCATAGTCTTAGGGTCATAATATTGAATCTTGTCCCCAATGGAAGGTGGCAGTCCACTCAGATACCTTTGATCTTGACAGTCTCATCCTTGATGAATGAAACATACTTTAGTAATTCCAAAAACTTTCGTTCATATTCATCAATGGTCATGCTTCCCAGCTTGAGTTCAAAGAAGTCTTTCATCTTTTTGTCATAATATATTTTAGTCAAGTATTTCTTCTTGAAATACCTATTGAATTCTTTCCAAGTGATATCTTTCTCTCTAATGTGTTGCACCTGTACAAGTTGATCCCACCACATGGATGCTTTTCCCTTCAGTTGATAAATCACAATTCTTCCCTCTGCATGAGAGGAATAATTCTGTAGTTGGAAGTACTTACTCATACCAAGCAACCATGTTTCAGCATCTTCCTCCTTCTTATGTTCTCCATCAAACGTAGGAGGCTTAATCTTGTTCATATCTCCCTTCAATTCATCCACTCCAGATCTCCTGTGATTTCTGGTAGGAGATGGGCTTGAACTACTGTGTGCCCTTCTCTTGGAGCAACCTTGGGAGTGATGATGGTGTCTACCAACACTCCTTGACCTTCTTCCCTCATAAGTCCAGTGACTCCCTTTTCTGCTCGAGTCACTCTCCTTATCCAACTTCTTTTATATTCTCTCCAAACTCTTTATCAACTTTACGTTGAATTCACCTTGTTTTTCCTGATCTTTCTGCTATCTGCCCGACGAGTTTGGGCATATTTTTGCAATCCTTCAATGATATTCCTCATGTTTCCTTCCTTATCTATCTCTTCTCCATGACCATTGGAGTTTGATCCTTCAACTCCTAAATGGGCATCCATTCCTTTTGCTTCATCCTCAAAACTGGAAGCAGTCCATGCCCCTTCCATTCCTCTTGCACTAAGTGGAAATTCTATTCGGTTCTGGTACTTGTCGAACTTCTGCATCACAATTTGCAGACAACTGGAATTTGTCAGGTCATTATTCCTTAACAAATCCCACAACATTCATAAGCAACTTGATTCAAGAAAAAGTTCAGTTTCCATGATTTTTTCGATCTTTGCTCGACTCTGTAGGAAACTCGGGCCATAAAACTTTTTCCTCAGTTCCCCCAACCCACACAACCATGGGTTGTGACCAAGCGCTAGATCTCAAGGTTCTCTAATTGGGACTTCAGAGTTTCGGATTTCAGGGTTTCGAGATTGCGGTCCTGGCGGCTTCCACACTCACTTCCCTCTCCAACTCTCAACTTATGAACTTATGACCTTTCTAGCCTCTGGGACCACAACACAACTCTCACCAACCACGGTGGTGACACATGGTGTACTTAAGAAGGTCCACGTTACCTCAGGCGACGCCATTCAACCCCGCTGTGTCTAATTTTCCTTCGGGGCCCATTGGTACGTGGCACACATCCCATGTGTCCACATCCATCGAAGTGATGTCAACTCGACCCACTACTTCATCTCTTCGAGATTTCACGATTTCAGGTTTCGGGAGTTTGTACGTCAACACATCCCACTTCTCCCGACAACCGAACTCCCAAAATTACCATCTTCCCTTTTGCTTGATCCAACGGTCAAGATATTTTCCCCAGATCTACGGTGTATATCTTCTCGGGGTTTCGGGGTTTTGGGTTTCAGAGGTTTGTGCCTCAATGCACCTCGCTTCTCCCCACAGCCAAACTTCCGAAAGGATTCCCGGATGTCTTTCCTGCACCTTCTTCAGATCTAACGGTCGTAAAGGACTCTCCTTTTTCCCAAACAGATCCTATGGATCCAACACCCCAAGTGTTGAGCTCTCTCTCTCTTTGTTCAAATACCACGTCGGCTGTGGTTTTATTCTACCGCTACTCCTCTCGAGCTTCTTAACACAACCAAGTAACCCCTTGGCACTAAGAAACATTCTAAGGTTTTAAATTGGTTTCATCCAGACACTATTTCCACTCGAAACCTCGGGTCCAAAGACCACTTATCTGGCTCATCCAGGCTCTGCGTTGTAACCATAGCTCTGATACCATATTGTAACATCCCCGACCATCAATCCACTCGCCGGGAACACTACTGCATGGAATAAAACTTAAATAGTATGCATTTAAATGAAGTTAAATGAATTAACAGAGTAAACATATAATCACTGCTAACATACAAAATTAATGGAATTAACAGTAATTATCATTGAAATGGAATACATGATAATATTGAAAGCATCACATACATGCATATTAAATCAAATTAAACACATGCATATATGTATCTTTGAAACTGTAGTATCTTCACCAACCACGTGCAGACCTTCCACGAACCTCCCATTCTTAGACCACGCTGCCCATCACTCTCAGCGGTGGGTCACCCCCGAGATGGGACCAAGCTCCACCCAGGGCAAGGGAATCCTAGACTAGGCTGAGGTTACAGGAAAACTGCACAGAGAAACCAGAAGAATTCTCTCTCCAAGAGTCTTCTTACGCCCACTACTCACAGGATCTCATTCCCCACATGCTTGTTCCACCCGGGAGTATACACCTTCACAAGCATAGTCCATCGGTGCTTCACCTCTCTCTCTGGGTCTCGGAAATAGGTTGGATCAGGAATTCTCAGAGCTCTGTAGCTGGCGCTGGACTCTCTCTGGGAGAAAACCACTTCCCAGTAGAGTCTCTCACCGGCCTGACAACCTGCCTCTTCTACCAAGGGCCTGATAACCTGCTTCTTTAGCACACTCCTCAACTCAACTCCAGCCAGGTGAGGACAATAGTAACAGTTTAACACTCATTCACACAGGAATGATATAAGGCAACAAGCCACACTCGGTCCAGGAACTACGTAGCCTCAACAACCCACAATTACGACACCACATGGCTTAGACAATTACGAAATACACAGGCTTCACAAAATATGTGGCTCAATCCATGATTCTCACTGGTTTCAGGCTGCGTGACAAGCAATCCATGCAGAGTTCGAACACAGACTCAAAATTTCAGACAGAGGGTGTATCGGCTTCTCAAGAAAACATCACAGGCTTCCGGTATCAAAGTTGCGTGAGGCATACATAAATCAGACGCATAGATCCTTTCGTTCAGACAACGGACATAATAATGGAGGAAAAACCCCCTCCATAGCTTAATATTTGGGTTAAATTGCATGTGCCAGGGCCGACACATGTCGCCCATGAGGCTGCATGCGCTCCATCAACATGCGTTCCCTTTTGCACACGTTCCCCGTTCCAGAAACTTAGGATAAAAAACATACATTTCACATAGCTTTTTGGAATAATAATAAATTATTATTCCCAAGGACTCAAGCCCCTAAGATTATCCCCTCTTCCAACCTTTCAACCACTTTTCCCTCACCCACTCTATGGAAGCTTAGTCCCCCATCACTCTTTCTTCGTGATCAGTCTGCACACAACGATGTTTATATTTTTATTAATGTTCTACATAATTGCATATACAAAAGCAGGCTCCTGGCCTTAACACTTAGGCTCTCTAGCCTAATAAACACATAAGTTCACCAGCTTATCAATACTCGGCTCACCAGCCTACAAAACATGATTATAGTTAATAAACATGATTACAATTCGTAATATAACTGGGGCACTACAGGGGGATATTATAATTTTATTCAATAAAATATGCTTAATAAGTTTATTACAACAAGGGTTTTCTAGGAAATAAATTGTCGAGTGTTGGGTCTGAAATTTAACAAAAAAATTGTCGTTGATGCTCTAGATGTGTCCGCAACCACTTTACAACCTTGTGAGGAAATTATTCGTGATCAATGCAAAACATAAGTAATTTTTAGACCATCTATACTTGATAGCCTTAAACATTGGCAATTTTTCAATGACGATGCTCAAATTCTTTGTTTCTTATATAGCATGCAAAATTTTTGAATAGCCAAATCAATTTCTTAGCTGAATCCATGAAATTAAAAGTCGAATATTTTCCAAACGATAATCTTTCCGAGTGGTTCCTCTAGAAAGAATGTTTGTTAGGCATGATATGTATAAGGGAAAACATGTTTTTGATCAATCTGATGAAGCTATTGAATTCAATCTTGGTTCAACAAATAGTCCTAGGATGATCTAGACATGAAGATGAACCACTTGTGCCAAAATAAAAAACATAATAAACTTATCCAATAATATAAAGACCTTTTTTCTTGGTCATATGATGATGTAAATGATTATAAGGGAGACATTATCCAACATGCCATTCCTCTCAATGAAGGGGCCAAACCAATTAGAGAGAACCAATGAAACATTAACCCCAAGTTTCCCCCTTAATCCAAACAAAACTCCAAAAGATGGTTGATGCAAAGATTATAGCTCCTAATATTAGATATTTTTCCTAAATGGCTAACTTGGTAGTGTTTAGTTAGAATATTGGAGACATTCGATTACATGTTTAATCCAGGAACCTTAATCAACTATCTCTTAAACACAATTATCCTCTCCCGAACATGGAACTATTATTGCAAAGGGTCATTGGTGAAAGAATGATGCCTATGTTAGATGGATTTTCAGGATATAACCAAGTGTTTTTTAAAGAATAAGATCAACTCAAAATTTTCTTTACCACCCCATGGGGAACTTTCAAATATTTGAGGATGCCCTTTGGCCTTATGAATATTGGTTCCACTTTTCAAAGAGTGATGGACTTTTCTTTTAGGGATTTGCTAGGTAAGATTATAGAGATATACCAATATGATTTAAATGTCATGTCTAAGGAAAGGTATGAACATATTCAACACCTTAGGAAAGTTTTTGAGCGATGTAGGAAGTATGGTATCTCCTTGAACCCCAATAAATCAATTTTTGGTATTGATAAAGGTAAATCATTGGGTCATGTCATCTCTAAGTATGGTATTAGTGTTGATCCAACAAGTATTGAATCTATAAAGAAATTTCCTCCCCTAAGCAATAAGAAGTCTTTGCAATAACATTTTGACAAGATAAACTTTATAAGGAGATCCATTTCAATTTTTTTTAAGAAAGTTTAACCAATGAATTCCTTATTAAAGAAATATGTCTTGTTCAAATGGGATGATAGTGGCATGGAATCCTTTGAAGATATCAAGGAACAAGTTATGATAGCACCAGTCCTTGTTAGCGATAATTATTCTAGAGACTTTATAATTTTCTCTTTTGCTTCTTGTAAAAACCTTTGTCGTTACGACAACATGCAACACATAACAAGTGCAATATTTTTTTATTTTAAGCAGGAAAGTAATATTGACAAACAATCAATCAATGAAACTCGATGACAAACACAACGCACAAAAATCAAGCATCGGACAAACATAACGACCTAGCATACTAGCACCTCATGCAACTAGAAGCAACATACGACAATCAATCAAATGAAAATAAAAATGACTACCCACCCATCCTACCCTGTAAGGTTAGGACCTCCAGGACACATAAGCAACGCTCAAGCCTAGGTTCCTATCGATTTTGACCATTTAAGTTCTCAAGGTTGGCGACTGTTCTGAGGAACAAGGAGGTGTATACATCCCTCCCAACACAAGAAAGACCACACCTACTAAGCTAAAAGGCATCATCAATCAACCCAACACAACAACATCAATGACACAAGTAACTAGAACCTTCCCGGAGAGTGGGAGATAATCACATTAACGTTACAAAACAAGGACAACCTTACTTACAAAAACAACATCATCCACATCAGGAGGTGCATGATCCTTAGCCAAGTTTCATACATGCTTATTGATCAACGCGCTCAATGACCCAATCATAAGGTATCACATCACCTCATTGCGACAAAGGCGCTAGGGACCCACGCACAAAAAAATAATTCTAGACCTTCAACGAAACATAAAATCCAACGTGCCTGAAATCCAACTTGCACTGACATACATTATATGACATCGTTATATTGATGCAATGACTATAATCAATACATTTGGATTGGCACAACGACTAGATGTAAATCATTAGCAATTTATCATCATAAGGACTAATTCACAACATAAGTAACTATTCACCATCTAAAATTAAAAGCATCTAGCCATGTTTAAGCAACGTATTCTTCCATTCAAGGGTTATTATTCCAGTAAACTCATCTATAAATTTTTACTTCTTGGGTTCTAAAGTCCTACAAAGAAATCAACTCTTAAATTGCAAGGAGTAAAAATAAGGGGGCCAAGCATCAGACACCTTTACTCAATGTCATGCAAGGTGCAATACTTATTGACTATTTTGCGAGAAGACATAAAAATTGCTTCAACAATATTTAGATAATTAGCAATCAACCCATCATTAGATAAATATCATAAGATCACGACCATCATTGAATCATCACCTTTTTAAAACTGTTATATCCCGACATTCAAATTAAATTAATACTAATGCTCTCGAATGACATTAACAAAATTGTTTTTACTCCAGCCTATACATTTTAATTTAAAATTGTGATTAGGATTACCCATTAATATATTTACTGTTTTCAATATCAAATTAATTGATTATCAAGAGGTTTTACACATAATTACTAATGCCTGGCCGCATACTTAAACTCTGCAAGGATTGAACAATGATATCGGGTAGTGGTATTGAAAATATCGACCTTGTCATAAAATTATAAAAAAATACTCGGACAGTCATAACTTAGACTCTGCAAAAGACTAGACGTTGGTACAGTGGTCGTGGCCTTAAAATCATCAACCTGGTTAAATAAAAAATCTGGGCGTATTAACCAAGAATCTCAGGATTAGAATATTACATTTCCAACTGTTAGTAAGTTGGAATTCACGAAACAAAAAAATGTTTAAATGCTTAATTTGAGGATTAGAAATATTAAAGTTTTTCCCAAGAAATCTAAAAAATCACAGAAATATAAAAAGGGGAACTGCCACTGGCCAAATAAATTCACAAGCATTAATTCACCCAGGTCATCGTGACTATAAGCGGTTATGAATAAATGAAATTTTGATTCATTCTTGCCATTTCTCTGTCATAACACAACATTTCAATTAACAAGGATATTAATTTGTTTCCTGTCCATTTTAGGCGGAACTGCAATGAATGCAGCGACTGATTCGCTGAGGCAACATCAATGGGCATTGGGAACAACAAGTCTCCACTTGTTGAACAAATCCAGGCGATAAATACACAAATACAACCTACACAGTCCAAGGATTTGAATTCCCCCCCCCCCTCTCACGCACTCAAATGCTAAGGTTCTGGCCACGAAATGAATTTAAGGAAAAAATCCAGAAAAGATACACAGTCCCAAACATGAATCCCCCTTTACTTGATCTGTTTGCTAAGGTTTTGGCCGCAATAAAATTTAAGGCAAACTTCCAGTGTTAAACGATACGCAGACCCAATAGGAAGCAATTTTTATTTTTTTTACAAGATAAAACGAAACACGGTCCCACAATGAATCGTAACACAAACAAAGATGAAAACACAGACAAGGTTGGGGTCCTGAGCAAGTTCTGTAGACAATGTGACCAACATGAAGGATTCAGGTTCAACAATGACATTTTTAACTTCTGTAGAATGCAATTGTTGTTTGTGTCAACATTCGAGGATGAAATTTTAAAAGAACTGAAAAACTATGGAATAAGAACCTCCAATTCTGCATATGGTAGGCCTTACCACCGATCACAACACGTTTTCAAGGGCCTGGCGCAAGAATCCTCATAAGAAAAGGAACTAGATTGTTAACTACCACAAAATGTACATCAAATTCGTTTTCGACAGCCTCAACCAGTTGTTCCAAGAACGAAGTTGATGACATGATAAGGTTGAAATCAATGAGGTAACATGTGAGGTTAAGGCACTCCAGTAATAGGAGGCATGCCACTTCTTTAGCTTAAGATAAGACTTTTAGCCGAGCAGGGCCAAGGCCTGGTTTCCAAGGGAGGTAGTGAGTTTTCCACATGAACAATTCATAAAGTATTAAATTTTATGTGCGCCTTTACTCTTCAGGAAATAATGAATGTCTTAGGTGTAGAATATGAACAAGGAACCTAGTTACCATAGAATAGGTGCAGGGCATTATCTAGTTAAAAAAAAAAACTAAACATTTAGAGACAAGTAATCTGACATTTTTTAAGCAAACAACCTTTTCTAGATTTACCAACTGTGGTTCAGGACTATCGTATCATAAACATCAAATCAATATTCATATACATGTAATTAGAACCAATATACAAAGGAAATTACACACATGTAACGTTACCGAAGGCGAAAAACTTGAGTCGTTGTCCCGTGCGTGTGCTCCGTCCAACTCCCGCTTGTCGACCGTTGAAACCTCACTAGTACCTCCCAACCAACGCTAGGGGTACTCTTCATCCCCTGAGACACAAAGGGGCCACACACACAATACCAAAGAATGTTATCTCCCAGTTTTCCTCGCAAGGTTGAGCTACCACTCGTTATCCGAGCTAGGTATCCCAACTACCATAAGAAAAATTCAGTCAAGATAAAATTCTGGCAATGTAACCTTACACATACTTGACGTGATCCATACTCCTCCTCCACCATCCTTTTTATAGAGTTTTCTTAGTGATTAATTTCCCAAACCCTCATTAGATTCCTTTTTATTAATTTAATTAGGACAAACCTCCCCCGTACACATGTCGCCTGATCCCTTAGTTGCACCAGAAAATCAATTTATTAATTAATTAAATTAGCTTATTTCCCTCACCCACCTAAAAGCGTTCCTATAAACGCTCATCGATGTCCCTTTATTCCCTTACAATTCTTAAATGACTGATGCCTTCTTAAAACCTAGTTGAGTTCACAATTAGAAGGTTCCAAAGACTAGATTCCTTACTATGTTAGACATTACCCTTTTTATTTAAGTTTCCACTTTTCTATCTAAGTTCAGAATTAGCATGTTTAGACATAAGCAACAATTTACCCTTTTAATAATTTAATCCTTCATTAAAATTTTACTTGAATTATTCAAGTTTGAATTTTCTTTACCCCCTTTTTGTTACATGTCCATTTAGTGTTTATTTTTTATTTTTTATCACATATTCTACTTAGACCTAGGTTTAATTTCACTAGGCTTGGCAACAGTTTTAAGGGAAAATTTTGTTATTAAACTTTACTCATACCCTCATTCATTTTAAGGCTGACCAAGTCCTAAGGAGGCATAGTCTTCTAGGCACTAGGTTTATTAATCTTACCAAAGTTAAAATCACGACGTGCCCTTCAAGACGCACTATGTGCTCCAAGGGTGCCACTCATCTTTTCCCATTTTATTTGTGCAATGTGCCCTTCAAGATGCACTACATGCTCCAAGGGTGCCACTCGCCTCTTAACTGATTTTGGTAGACGTAAAACCCCTGGAGTCAATACTCCGTCAGGTGACCTTGTGGGAGACTAAGGGCCTCTAAGGAATAATGACCCTTCCTTATTGTTCACCCCTTAGAATCATCGTGAGAAATTGTCACAGTCTGCCCTCACGACATCGTGGGTCTTCTTGAACTAGGTAATCGTTAACCTACAGTTTGAGCCACGATGAGAGTGATAGTAGGTTGTGGCAGGGTTGTTGCCACACCTCTCCCTCAATGTCTTTGGTTGTCGTGCATGACCCCTTTACTCCAAATGTGAGTCTGGTCGACAAGCTATCATTAGCCTGCATCCATCAACGAAACATGTCAACGATAACAATCAACATCATAATGTCTAATCATATGTCACATATGTAATGTCAACAACATTCAAATCATAACAGTTCACTCCCTGACTTGATCCAGAGTCCAAGGAGATTCATCGATTCCATCGACATCCTCTAATGTCCAGAGTCCTATACACTTAGGAGAAACCAATTAATAACACCTGTCAATATAAATATAGCAACATAACATATCATCAGATCCACAACCTCCCATAATCATAATCAACACAACCAATCGTATAATGAACCGGATCACTTGCACGCAAGTGTCCTCAAAGAATAAGTCCACTCAGCGTGCACAAGAGCGGGATGTTACACTTATGAAGACACTATTGTTGGGGTACTCATGCAAACAAATAAAAATGATTATGAAAAACCTATTGCCTTCATGAGTAAAACCCTAAGAGATGTCGAACTAAAATATAACATTACCAAAAAACAAGCCTATGCCCTTGTCAAATCATTGAAACATTTTAGAAGCTATGTTGGATATAACAAGATTAAATCTAATGTACCATATCATGTTGTTAAAGATGTATTAAGTCAACAAGATTGCCTATGAACTAGAGGGAAGTGGGTATCAAAGATTCAAGAGTATGAAATCAATATTAAACCTACTAAGATCATTAAGGGACAAGGTTTAACTAAGATGTTGACTGAAAGAAATGAATAATCCATAAGAATGGGAGAAAATTATTGAAGTTTTGTAGCTCTGACAGGTACTTCCACACTGGTTTGTGTCTAATGTGTGGAAGCAATCATTGATACCTCTTAGAACTTTGGAATTTCACTTTAATTAAATGGATTATTAAATTGAATGTCATTTTATAATAAAGTGAGTTTAATTTAATGAAATGATAAGGTTATTAACATTAGTGAATTAAATTAATCCTAGCCCTTGATCTCAAGTGAGTTGAGATTTAATCTCAATCACCAATCAATTTGGATATTAGGTCTATGTTTGATTCGATCAAAACTCAAGATTATAAATGCAGCCAAGGTGAGAGGAGAGGATATCACAAGATAAAAGTAGAGTGAAGAAAGAATTTCATAATACAGGTTAGCTCAAGAGAGGAAAGTATTGCAGCAAGGAGAATTTCAAGAGGCCATACCAGCAAGGAAAAATATAAGAATGTTTTTGGAGGGGTCGTACAAGAAGGGTAACAGTGAGGGGGAAACCTCACAATCGGAGAAGAAGAAGGACTTGAGTAATATCAAGTGCTTTGCATGCCACAAGGGTGGTTTTTATGCATCTTAGTTTTTGGAGAAGAACAAGGGAAGAGGAAAATCCCAACAAGTAGCATCATTTGCAAAAAATCAGTTGTATGAGTTTTCTATGAAATTTGAGGCGGAATTCAAACAAGTCCCATGCCTTTCTACCAACACAATCACTAGGAGTGCATGGTTCTTGGACAATGGTGTATCACGTCATATTACAGAAGCATGGGAGTTATTCAATAGTCTGATAGAGAAGGAATTATGGATCCTTATGGAGCTTGGTGATGATTCCAAGTATGCAATGAAGGGAGAGGGAACAATCTTGTTATAGCTTGAGTCAGGAGGTTCGTTTGAGGCGTAGGATGTGTTATATGTACCAGGACTGAATAAAATGTTTCTCTCACTCTCAGTTATGGAGGACAAGGGTTTTTTCATCATGTTCAAGAAAGGTCAAGTACTCTACTTCTAGAGGGAGCTATCCCTAAAACACTAGTGAGCATTGGGATTATAGAGGGATATATATACAGGTTGAAGGGAAAGCATGTTCAGGCCTTGGTACACGATAGTGAAAACATGTGTGATTTATGGCATAGGAGGATGGGACACCTTCATTACAAAGCATTGCCTATTTTGAGGGAGATTGTCACTGGTCTCCCAAATTTCAGTGTTGAACAACAAGGCATGTGCTGAGGATGTGCACTTGGTAAGAATGCCACAATTGCTTTTCCAAGCAGCGAGAGTAGGTCCAAGGGGATCTTGGATCTTATTCATTCATATGTGTGTGGACTGATGTCAGTGGCATCAATGCAGGGTGCATCATACTATGGGACATTCAATGATGAATTTTCAAAGAAAACATGGATCTTCTTTGTGAATACCAAGGATGAGGTCTTAGTTGATTTTGAGAGTTCAAGGTCTAGGTGAAGAACCATACATGGAAAAAGATAAAGGTATTAAGGTAGGATAATGAGAGAGAGTACACCTCCAATGAATTCAAGGATTTATGCAAGGAGGCAGGGATAAAGAGGGAGTTGATAGTCTCATACAATCCTAAACAAAATGTTGTTGTAGGGAGAAAGAACCGATCCATCATCGGTTCTGCTAGGGCTATGATACATGACCAGGATCTGTCTATGTTCCTTTGGGTAGAGGCATGTAACACAAAAATGTATGTGTAGAACATGAGTCCTCATAGGCTATGGGGGACAAGAATTCTGAGGAAGCATTCATAGGAGTAAAACTAGAGACAAGTCATTTCAATATCTTTGGTTGTCCAATATACATCCATGTGCCTGTGGAGAAGAGGACAGAGTTGGAGCCTTCAGGAGAGAAGGGGATATTTGTGGGGTACAAATAGACTTCAAAGTCTTACATAATCCTCATATCAGTGTAGAGGAAGATAATTGTGAGCAGATATGTTAAGTTCGAGGAGAACTTGTCATCTAGGAATTCTCATGAGTTATCACTAGTGATAGAGGATGAGGAGTAGGAGGCTCTAAAGGGAGAACAATGTTTATATGCTTCCAATTCAAGGAGTCATCCTTCAAGTGGGGAGGAGGAGTTAACTATTTCCATTTCTTTCAGGAGACCCAAGTGGTTTGAAAAAACATTAAAGGATGCTCATGAGCATATTGAGGCTCCTAGGAGCACATTTAGGGAGAGCAGATCTCCAAAGAAGTTTCCAAACTTCATGGCACTCAAGAGTAATGTCATTGAATAACAAGAAAACCGTCACGCTTGTCACGATGCTATGGTGCATAATGATGTGAAGGATATTATGCCAAGATCGAAGGGACAACCAGTTCTAGGTGGCTCTTCCAAAAGTACCTTCCTCGCTAACAGGTAGTCTTGAATTTTTGTAGCTAGGACATGTACTTCGACAGTGGTTTGTGTCTAACATGTAGAAGTTGTCATTAATACCTCTGAGAACTTTTTAAATTCACTTTAATTAAAGGAATTATTAAATTGAATGTCATTTTATAATAAATTGAGTTTAATTTAATGAAAACCTAAGGTTAATTTTTTTTTACAAAAACTCAGGGATAGGTACACAAAAAAATAAAATCCCAGAGACATGTATTTCATCTGAAACATTGCTACTCCTAACTTTGCTATCCATTTTCCTATTTGTACTATGCTTGCACGAATTACATTCCAAAATTTATAAGTAACTATTCAATATAAAAGGAATAAAATGCAGATACATTTGAAAAACATTAGATACACTGCTGAGTGTTGTTGGGAGGATCATAGTCTTTGAGTACAGTGTTGGTCTGTTCAAATCTATCGGAGGTTGATCCACTGTTGGTGACGATCCTCCATAACATATGTGTGCCTACGACCATGGTTTCCATGATTAGGTCCTTCACTCCTAAACCCCCATGAGATTTAGGGGCCCTGACTACTATCCAGTTTACCAAGTGAAATCGCTCAGTTTTGGATTTTCCCCCTTCCCAGATAATTTTTCTGATTTGTTGGGCTATTTCTCTTTTGACGCTCATCGGAGCTAGCAATGAGGAATATTGAAATACTAGGAGAGTCGAAAGTACTTCTTTAGTCAGGATTGGTATGCCTGCCAGATTCATCCATTGTGCGCCCCAATTTGTGAATTTCTCTTTGATCCCACATTTGTTATAGTTTACAATCCCACCTGAGACCAAGAGGAATTTATCCATGATTAATTTGAATCGTCCTACTATGATTGAGGACGCTCCCTCTAGGAACAAGATATCATCCACAAACTGAGAATGATTAATTCATTTGACTATAGAGGATAGTTTGAGACCTGGGATACTTCCACTCCTTATTTCATGCTCCAATATTCTACCCAAAACCTTTGCCCTCTTGAAGCCTTAAAAACCCCCGAAGGGTGGCCATTAATCAACGATGCAATCCATGGGGAGCTCATACATGCTTCAATCTTGGTCAAACCCAATTTTTGTCGGGACCTCAAGAAGGAAACTATGGCATACTTGGTCAAATGAATTCACTATGTCTATCTTGATTACCATTCCCCGATCTCCTCTAATCATGTTGGAATGGATCGCCTCTTGTACCAAAACAATGTTATCCCATATTTTTCTTTTTGCCACAAAACCCCCTTGGGAGGGTGAGATCAATTTGGGAAGGATCCTCCACCCTGGTAACAATAATTTTAGATATAATATTGTATGAGACATTGCACATGGATATAGTTTTGAACCTTGAGAAGGTTATATCATTTTGTTATTTAGGGATTAAAGATAAAAAGGTTGAATTTGTTGATCCTCCCATTCTATGTGTCTTTAGAACGTATTGTATCATTCTTACCAGATTAAAATTTATGATTTGCCAACATTTTTTTATAAAAATGGGTAGAGAAGCCATCAAGGCCCGGGGCCTTATCTGACTTGAACTGCATAATGGATGCTAAGATTTCCTCCTCGGTGACCTTCTGCATTAACTCAACATTATCCCTTTCCTGTACTAACTTTGGAATATATGATAGTGCTTGATCTCTGAGAAATGAATCCACCAATATCGTTTATGAATCTAAATCATCATACTGTCAATGCCACTTTTTTATTTCTTCAAAAGAGGTGAGAGTGGATTGATCTGACAACTGGATCTCCTCCACAGTGTTTGTCCCTTTCCTAACCTTGCATTGCTTGTGGAAGAAGAAGGTTTTTTTGTCTCCTGATTGAAGCCACAAACATCGAGATGGAGAATTTTCGCTTGAGTAGTGCCTTAAAGTTTGTCTTGACCCAATATTTTATTTCCTTTTTCAGGAGAATAAGTTTATGCTCCCATATATGCACTAGGGAGCCCATAATCCATTGGCTCAAGACTGAAGAGACTAGATTGTGAAAGGAAGGAGACTCTGACCAAAGGGGGTTGAAACGAAAGGAAATTGGACCCAGATCTCTTTCATTTGAAAAGATTATGGAAATTTGCATGTGATTTGAGTTAGCCTAGGGAAGGATAAGAGAATAAGGAGAGGCATGCCCCATTAGGAAATAACTACTAATTAGGAAACAATCAAGGTGGGTTGCAATGTGGCTAGCACCAGATCGATGATTGGACCAAGTGAAAAAGGCCTTTAGAT